>CM035805.1:21395735-21720735 GCA_020466265.1 Siphamia tubifer
GAGGTGACCAAATTTGATCAAAATATGAGAGATTATCCACAAGCGTGAACCTTATTCTTCTCCAAATGAAGAGAGTTAGTCAGGTCGTTTTATGGAGGGAACTTCTTTCTTTCGGAATTGGTTTATCTAAATTGCCCATAGGTGTGAATGTGAGACTGATTGTTTGTCTATATATGTTCAGCCCTGAGATGAACTGGAGACTCATACAGGGTGTACCCCACCTTCACCCAATTGTAGCTGGATTAGACCCCCAGTGACCCCCACGACCCTCGTGAAGATAATGTGGGTTCAGATGATGAAATGAAAAATACATTCACAATAGTTACAGTATGTTAACTTATTTCGTTCGTTTTAATTATAGAGCATCAAAAAACAATGGTCATGCAATCAAGTACTAACTCCTGTAAGTTTCATGTGAGTAAAACAGACAGAAAAGAAAACATGCAATCCCTAAAAGCGTTGTTTTTGTTAGTACAATGTCTTAGATATTGATTTAAGACCTTAAGTGATTTAGGTTATTATCAAGAAAACATGGAAAATAGATTGATATCAGATCTGAAGTTAAACTCTTATGAGCTAGTATTGTTTTTGTCATTATATTTGTCCAAACAAATATACCTTTAGTTGTACCAGGCATTAAAATATACAAAAAAAAAAGACTTTTTTTCCCCACAACTGTATGAATAGAACAGAATCCCAGGAAGCCACTCATTGGAACAACATGCTTCAAGAAGGATTATTTTGTGTTTGTGTTAATTAACTTTATTTACCCAGACAATTGTGCATTAGATTAAATTTATTCAGCCTCTCAGCTGGTCCAAAATAAATATTAATACACAATATCTTCAAGAAAAAAATTAAATAAATTACTTTGCATTAATACCATTACATCCAGTCAATAAATGAAGAAAAATCCACAGAAAAAAGAGATAATGTTGGTTCCTTTTGGTCATTTATGTTCATCTGCCAAATAAAAATTGACAGTAGTTTTGTGTTTTTCATCTTACATGTTTCAAATACTTTTCACTTGTCTCCAAAAAACTAACATCAGACACCAGCTTCACAACAGCATCTTTTAGAAAACTGACTGGATGTACATAGATACTTCTTTATTTCATATTATTAAGAGATGTAAATTCTTTTAACAGACTTTACTTTGGCAAAAAATCTATGTTAAATCTATCATAAACCGGATACTGTGTGTGCAACTTTTTTTTTCTTCCTTGATAATGAACACATTAAAACTAATTATTAATTATGTCTTTTAACACATTAAGAACAGTTGGATAAAACAAAAAGGGAAAATAAAAGTGATCCTTCCTGATTACACAGTATAATACTGTTTACATATCATGTGACACATAATAGCCAGGGTGCGACTTATCAAAACCCGTGTATATGATGGCCATTCTATTTCTGATTTCAAACCAGGAAGTACAAAATGGATAAAGGGCCCTTTCTCCTGTAGACATATATACACAGATGCCTCATAGGCTGTCGAGAAGCGTCCCGCCATCTTGAATCGGGGCCAGCGGAGACAGCGGTGCATGAATCTCAAAGTGAAATTATTAAACCGATTGACAAACTGTTTGATTTTATTAGAAACGTCACATGTGTAGCTACTATACAAGGTGCTTGGATATATTTTTTCCAATACTGGTTTTACCACTAAACATTTAAGATACACTCCCTCTGACTCCAGCATAGTTATTTAAACAGCAGAAGAGCTTCGCCAAAAAAATCGGACTTTGTTCAGCCTATGGATGCTCTAATGAGCGCTGTAAGGATTACTGTTGACAGGTAAGATGTATATAAGGAATAATATATTGTTAGCAGATTGTCATAGTAAGAGTTAAATAAATGCTGACAAGATGTATAGAACCTCATCAACTTTGTGTCTACCTATGATCTAACCAGGTCTCCACCATCCTGTGTATTACAGCTGTTTAGTGGTAACCAAACTGTCTGAGAGAGGGAGTCAAACCATCTGTCTTTAACTTCCTATCTCATTTACAAAACTTATATGTGTGTCCTGGATAAATAATTCATACATTTCTATGATTCACACTTTTTAAACTTTTCTTTTCCGTCTGCATGTTTAGTACAGTACATTTTCTGATTCGAAAAACTTCCTTCAAATGTTTGTTCCTTACATTTTAGCAAGTACCATCAAGGAAAATAAATGTAAAGGTGTAAATGCAAAGTCAATAAAAACCTGAGCACATTTGATTTTTTTTTTTCTATTTATATCTGTCTGTCTGTCTGTCTAGCATGTCTGGCGTTTGTTACAACCCCCATCAATATTGCTTGAGAATTAAACGATTTGTGACAGCTTTAATTGTATAAGTACAATTAAAATTCATTCCTCTATGGAAGTAATTAACTGTAGGAGCATCCAAGATGGCCGCCCTGCAGACCTGCTGCTCCAGTGTGCGACTGCAGTCAATGTACTGTATGTACATATATCTATGCCTCTCCCATCTACTGTCTGGGGGGAGGGGCACCAATCCGAATCCCACCGGCACGACCCCCGGTATCCCCCTCCATATGTGGACCATCCGGGGACGTCTCTCACACACGTAACCAAACAAAATCAGTCATGAAAAACTGCTCCTGCTTTTATTTTCCCCAATTAATGGTAAAAAAAAAATCCCAGAATGCACCTGTCCCTCTGCTGATCTCTATCGCTGAACTGGCAGATATTTACCCCCTGGCATGTGTGTATTTCAAATTTCTCTGTCAGGCATTTTGACCGCAAGACCTGAACGGTCCAAACCCCCCAAACCCCCCCCCAGCAAATCACACCCAGAATGAACCACAACCACAATTTGATGAAGATTTTAAAATGAAGGGTTTTTTTTAGGCTTATACAGCACCAAGCAATTCCCCTCTCCGCTTATGTGGGTGTTCTCTACTTCTGCTTATGTGGATGTTCTCTACTTCTGCTTATGTGGGTGTTCTCTACTTCAGCTTATGTGGGTGTTCTCTACTTCTGTTTATGTGGATGTTCTCTACTTCTGTTTATGTGGGTGTTCTCTACTTCTGCTTATGTGGGTGTTCTCTACTTCTGCTTATGTGGATGTTCTCTACTTCTGTTTATGTGGGTGTTCTCTACTTCAGCTTATGTGGGTGTTCTCTACTTCTCCTTATGTGGGTGTTCTCTACTTCTGCTAATGTGGGTGTTCTCTCTGTCTGTTTATCTAGGTGTTCTCTACTTTTGCTTATGTGGGTGTTCTCTACTTCATCTCACGTGGGTGTTCTCTACTTCTGCTTATACGGGTGTTCTCTACTTCATCTTTTGTGGGTGTTCTCTACTTCTGCTTATATGGGTGTTCTCTACTTCATCTTATGTGGGTGTTCTCTACTTCATCTTATGTGGGTGTTCTCTACTTCCTCTTTTGTGGGTGTTCTCTACTTCTGCTTATATGGGTGTTCTCTACTTCATCTTATGTGGGTGTTCTCTACTTCTGCTTATACGGGTGTTCTCTACTTCATCTTATGTGGGTGTTCTCTACTTCTGCTTATATGGGTGTTCTCTACTTCATCTTATGTGGGTGTTCTCTACTTCATCTTATGTGGGTGTTCTCTACTTCTGCTTATATGGGTGTTCTCTACTTCATCTTATGTGGGTGTTCTCTACTTCATCTTATGTGGGTGTTCTCTACTTCTGCTTATACGGGTGTTCTCTACTTCATCTTATGTGGGTGTTCTCTACTTCTGCTTATAAGGGTGTTCTCTACTTCATCTTATGTGGGTGTTCTCTACTTCATCTTATGTGGGTGTTCTCTACTTCTGCTTATACGGGTGTTCTCTACTTCATCTTATGTGGGTGTTCTCTACTTCTGCTTATATGGGTGTTCTCTACTTCATCTTATGTGGGTGTTCTCTACTTCATCTTATGTGGGTGTTCTCTACTTCTGCTTATACGGGTGTTCTCTACTTCATCTTTTGTGGGTGTTCTCTACTTCTGCTTATATGGGTGTTCTCTACTTCATCTTATGTGGGTGTTCTCTACTTCATCTTATGTGGGTGTTCTCTACTTCATCTTATGTGGGTGTTCTCTACTTCTGCTTATGTGGGTGTTCTGTACTTCATCTTATCTGGGTGTTCTCTAATTCCACTCAGGGCCAGATTAACACTTTCTGAGGCCCAGGGCTAATTACCAGGATGAGACCCTTCATATGGAATAACTTCACACAGTATCAATCTATGACACACTACACAGTAAATTTTGCAGTGTTAAATCAACACTTAGAGAGTTTATTTAACTTCTTCTAGAGTGTATTTGGTCCCATTGTCTCCAAATTAACACTGCAAAATCTACAGTGTACTGTTTAATGTGAACTGACAATATGATTTAAATTCAATTCAATTCAATTCACCTCAACTCAATCAATTCCAATTCAAGGGTAGTTTTATTATCACTGCAGTAGTGTTGACAAAGTTGACAGAAGGAGGATGGAAAACAAAACATATCTGAATAAACCTATAGGCCTACTTGAAAATGTAGAGAAAAAAGTAAGTACAGAATTGGTGATTTGGTGACTTCGGCAAATCTTCCCAGGAAAGGTAATAAAATACAACAAGTTCATCCCAAACAACATTAGATGAAGTGATTTTTGAAAGTTACTTAATTAATAGAAATACATCCTGTTTTTGTAAACTCATCAAAAACTATAAAACTATGTAGAGTCTACTGTATAAAACAAAGCTTAATGAACCCCCTGGCTATTGGGCATTGACTTTTAACTGACTCTGGGGAGTTACACTCTGGTTGCATTTTATTTACAGTTTTGCAGAATGGTTTTGTGCAACTATTGAATCTTGATTAAAAGAAGAAAATTAATTAAAGATGATGTGTGGCATCCATTTTCCTACCTCACAATTTCTGTGAAATAGTATTTTTCCAGATATGTGTCCACTGCTGCATGTGTTTAATTGACTGAATTACTTCAATGTCATATTGTTTTATTTCTTATATTCCATAAGTATAAGAAACTTGTACTTTTTCATTTACAATACAAAATGACATGGTTTTGAGAATCAAATGGGATCGTCTTTTTATTTGAGGGGGGTCTCGATGTCGGTCTAAAATTTTTCTCATAATGGTCTAAAAAAGTATTTAAAAAAAAAAAGGTCTAAAAGTTATCTTGGTGATTCTTTCAAGAACCCTGAAAATATTTGGGGTAAACTATTTCAATTGTCCACATAAACATGTTAAAAACTATTTTACAATTAATGAAGCATATTGAGTAGACAGCGGCTGCCTGTGAGAAAAAAATATGACTCACAAAGGCTTGTTTTCTGCTCTTGTTCTTCTGTGTGAAATCATTAATGCCAGTCTCTCGCTACCTTTTCCCAGTTTCTGAGCAAGCGGCTAAAGAATGTTTTGCTCAGACATCATTTCTGACTTCACTTATAACTCTTACTCTTACTCTGACTTATAACTCCTTTCAGAAGCTGAAAAATTGCCATCTTTATGTTGACAAAGTGGCCTTAATTCCTTTTCTGACCCTGTAGCTTCATATTCTAATTCTAATTAACTTCTCCCCAACATTTTATATCTGTCCATACAAATATTTTCACCCCTACCTCAGAATCAACAGGCTCATCTGCTACATTACCCGCTGGTTCTTCTCCATCACTTGTTTCCTTACATATTGTACTGTTAGCAGACTAGCTAGTTGTGCTGGTTAGTTAGCTAACGGTGGTTGATTGTTGCCATCGCTGACAGTAGCATCTTTGCTAGTGGTAGCCGCTACAGCACATGTTGGCTAGTTGTGGTGTTTTCTAAAATAATTATGTCTCTGTTTCCTTTTTTATTGCTTGTAATTTTCTTTTTTGGCCTCGTTCTCGTGCTTCCTTTGAACTGATATTTTCACTTGTTTTTTTTCCTACTTCTATTGACAATAATCATTTGACATCTGCAATTGGAGACCCTCCCTGGTGGTGGCTGCAGCCCTTTCAGCCCATTCTTCTGCTTATGTGGGTCTTCTCTATGTCTGCTTATGTGGGCGTTCTCTACTTCTGTTTATGTGGGTCTCCTCTATGTCTGCTTATGTGGGTGTTCTCTATGTCTGCTTATGTGGGCGTTCTCTACTTCTGTTTATGTGGGTCTCCTCTATGTCTGCTTATGTGGGTGTTCTCTACGTCTGCTTATGTGGGTGTTCTCTACTTCTGTTTATGTGGGTGTTCTCTATTTCTGCTTATGTGGGTGTTCTCTACGTCTGCTTATGTGGGTGTTCTCTACTTCTGCTTATGTGGGTGTTCTCTATTTCTGCTTATGTGGGTGTTCTCTACGTCTGCTTATGTGGGTGTTCTCTACTTCACTCTATCACTCAAATCTACACCCACAGCTCCGCTCTAAACCCACTCTCCACTCACCGTTATCGTCATGTCGCTCTGGTGACATCACTCCATCTCCACTCAAATTTTCAAGAGAAACGATTTTCGGACATTTTTTCCATCAAACTCTTGTGGGTAAACATGACGCCAGTCTTTGTGTACAGGACGTCCTCCAGTTATGCGGTACTCGACCTAAACTGCTTCGACTTTACGACGCCTGAGTATCGTTCACTCTTTTGTCTCCTGTTGCCCCATAGTGTAGAGCAGGGGTGTCAAACTCATTTTAGTTCAGGGGCCACATTAAACCAAATTTGATCCGAAGTGGGCCGTACCACTAAAATAATAGCATAATATACAAAAAATATCAACTCCAAATTTTCGTCTATGTTTTAGAGCAAAAAAAAGTTACATTATTTGATGACAATGTTCACATCTACCAACTATCCTTTAAAATAATCTGAATAACATGAATAAACTGACACTTCTTTGGAAAACTAAATGCAATTTTAACAGGATTATGCATCAGTTTTATCATTTACACATGTCAATTACAACGTACAGATGATTTATTAGTGGATCTACAAATACACAAAACATTCAATAACAGGCAGAACACTGTTAAACTTAGACTTCGGATATTTCAAAATGTTCATATTTGTTCAGGTTATTCATGAATTCGTGTGAAATGATAGTTTGTTTTATATTAAATACAGTAAAATGACAAGAAAATGTTTAAATTAAAGAGCAAAATGTAGAGTTGTGAGTATTTATAGGTTAGTATGATAGTATTTTACTGATCTGACTCATTTTGATCTATATGAGTTGTCAATATATTCAATGTCATTTTTGTATTTCACAAATTTATCCGAGGGGCCGGGCTGGACCCTTTCAGGGGCCAGATTTGACCCCCCGGGCCGTATGTCTGACACCCCTGGTGTAGAGTGTCTCGGTATCCTCACCTTTTTCACTGTCGTTAATCGTTTCTGTTAAAGGAAGTGTTGGTGAGTAGCAGGACAGGAAGTCAAAAAATAAAAGCAGATTCATGGATGAAACTGTAGTTTGTTTTATTTTGAAGAAACTTTATAACCGGTCACAGATGTCACTGAGCAGAATTGATGGTGTGTGTTTTAGCCAAAAAATAAAGCCCATAAACGGGAGTTAATAAATCACGGATCTGTTTACGGGTCTACTGTACGCAGGTACGAGTGGGTTTGTAAAGGAAGGGTTAATTCTGACTTACGCGGAAATTTGAACTATGTCCTTGACTCGTGGTCAAAGCGTATCAGAGTGAACGGGAGTGAAATAAAAATGTCACTCTGGCCTTTGAATTGAACACCACTCTGTGCTCTGACCATATTTTGCACCCTCTGATCTGCCCTCCGTTCACATGCCCTGGCTGCAATACATCCCTAAAAGTTAATTTATTGACTCTCATTTTGATGTTTTTCCTGAATATATGGACTGTATGATGTGTGGGACCAACATGGTTTTAAATTCCACCAGGAGTGAGATGGAGGCTACACCAACGCTCCTTGCTAACTACTGTTGTAGCCTTGTGCCAACTGTACTTCACAGACATCCAGCCATATGTAGAAGATCTAACAAAATGAAATATTTATCAACTAATATTTGATTCCATTCTGTTTGTTTCCATTTCATTAGTTGTTATTGTATTACAAACTGTATTTTAGTAGATGTGTATTGTATTACATCCTCCTAACACCCAGTAATTAAAAATTTTCAACATTTTACATGAAATAATTGCCTTCATTGGAAAAAGCCTGATGCACACACACACACACACACACACACACACACATTAAGCCTTTGATCCACACTAGTCACCCCAGTGGACAGTTCTTCTATAGTTGTTCTCTTGTATATTCATGGGTTTTGTTGTTTTAGTTCCGTATCAGTCAGTTCATATCATTACTGTAACTCATCTGTTCTTAATACCTGATCTGCACTAAAATATTAACCTGGAAATCAATTACTTGTTGTTATTAGACTTTAATTAACAGTCTCTTCTTAAGTAAAAACTGCATTAAAAATGTCTTATTTCATAATATTCTGATATTGCATTTTCTATATTACACGTTTCTTTGGTTCAAAGCTTAAACACATGTTGTCCAGCTGAGTGGACATTTTTGTAACTCCATAAAAATTAGGTTATTTAAAACGATTTAAATCACATTGCTTATTTTCATGCCTAAAGAGGAATTAAAAACAGGTAGGAAAAAAAAAATTGACAAAGGTTCTCATAATTCATGCATCAAAGGGTTAATATTATGTCCTTTTCAGTGGACAATTGAATTTATTTTAAGTAAAGTAGTGAAACATTGGTCCACTACAGAGGACAAAAGGCATTGCTGGGTTGCAGGAAGATAATATTTGTGAAAACTAAACTGATTGAGAAAGAAAAAAAACAAATCCACATGTTGAATCTTAAAACGAATTTGAATTGTACATACTAGAATTGATTAAAACCGCAACAAATCCTATCTGTAAAACAAAAACAAAAAAAACAAAAAAAATAAATAAATATATATATATATATATATATATATATATATATATATATATATATATAATGTAGTCGTACAGTGTTATGTGTTGTTTTCTATCTGGGACACTTTGCATATTTTTTAAGCTCTGTTGTTAAAGTGATATTGACAATTGTTTTGGCAAGAGAGAAAATGAGACTTGTCATATGTTATGCGAAGGGTGGGAAACAACAGTCTGTATTTATTTTACCTTGCAGGGATGAAGAAATTCACTTGAATACTTCAAACATGTCACATAAAAGGCTAGTATTCTCTATTTTCAGTGTGATTTGATAGTCACAGATTCACTTGGTCCCATGGAAATAGGATTTCCCTTGATGCTTATGTCATCTGAAGCAAACAGTAACACTCTCTGTGTCGTCTGATCTTTTACCCTTGGTTTCATCAAACTCTAGCCTTTTCCTCGCTTGCTCAGACCTAAACAGACATTATAGTGTATTCTCAAACTTCATTTATCTTTCATTAATGCCCAATTTTTTATTTTATTTTTTGTTTCTTTCTGGTGCTAAGAAAAATAACATCATGAAAAGTAAGTGTGGGACTAAATGTTTTACCATTCATAATGTCATTTACAGATGTTACAGAGGTTTTCTGTGTAGCATCAAATACATGGTATCTGCCACAAGTCTGTTTTTTTTTTGTTTTTTTTTGTTTTTGTTTTTTTGGCCCTCACCTTTAATGTTATCAGTCAGTCTCAGGTCACAGCAGTAATCTAAGAGCAGTTTGTTGACCGGACGTCACCAATTGACTGACCCTGTGTTTACGCCGAAAGGGCTGTAATTGATTTTAATGAAAGGTTTAAACGGGGACATGGCACATATGAAACAGCGAAGATGCTGTCAGGATAAAGGTGACGGGGTATGTGAGGGTCAGGGCTCTTTGTTCAGTCAGCCTTGAACGTGAACCATCAGTGCATGAAGACATGGGTAGTCAAACAGAACATATATATATGGTGATATAATGAGAAGTGAGGCAGGAACCTGAATACATTAGACCACATGTGGAGACTTGGGCCACGTGGGATCTACAGTAATCTTATTGTTCTCTAATCCTAATTATATGTGGCAGTGTGTCTGTGAGAGTGTCTGCACGAATATGTGTGAGAGCGAAAAGCAGGAGATTGGAGAAATAATGGGAGAGTGAGAATGAGATAAAGATAGATTAAAGACGCGAAGCACCTCGAACTGTGCACGGCACCATCTAATCACCTCAATTCTCTTTGTTTCTTCTGTGCAGAAAAAAAAAAGAAGAAGAAGAAGAAGAAGAAGAAGAAAGCTCTGTATTGTTAACATAAAAGAAGCACTTGATCAAAGAGAATATTTTCTAGTAAACATATTTACTCTGATCTACTATTTGTGGGTGTTTTCCTTGCAGTTACCGAAGACTTTTGCTGATGAACAAATGTAATTTTCTACGACTGTAAAGCACCTGAGATTAGTTTCACATCTTAATGGGAAAAATCAAGCCAAAAAAAACCCAACCCCAAAACAGATACACAAATAAAACAATTAGTAATGACTATAAGTGAGTTAAATAGGCTGAAAGAAAACATTCAGTTAAGATTAGGGTCAATAATGAGTAGAACATTTACATTGGAGGCATTGTTTCCTTTATACTGAGGCTCTTTTTGACCTTTTGCCTGGATTATTACATCATTTTCAGATTCCCAGTCACTTGTGGCTCGGTTTAACATTTAAAAAGTTATAAAATGGATATATATATATATATATTTCTTTTCTCTTGACACATACAACCACAGTTAGGCTTATATGTTTGTCATCTAATACAGGATACTGTACATTTAATGGTTTACTGGATTAGTCTCCCCTTTTGGGACAAGAATAGGCCTTTTCAATGTTATAGAACCAGAGCAGGAATATAAATATTCATATATCGATAAATCCATTTTATAAAGTGCACACCGTTTCCAGTCAAAAAATAACTGGAGAACATAAAGAGATTGAATAGAAAATAAGTCTTCAGAGCATCTTTTTTTTTTTTTTTTTCTTTTTCTTTTCTTCTGTAGTCAACAGTAAATATTTGTGTGATCTGACATTTATTAAAAACATTTGTTCAGGTACATGGACTCAACATTACATCTTTTGGCAGTCATCAGGAAGGCATCACACTAATATGGACCCACTCTCAGTATCAGAAACATCAGTGTCGGTTTTCTGGCTTTACCTTTTAAAAACCGAACTTCACAGAAACACCAGAGTGAGATATTAGCCTGAAAACACACACACACACACACACACACACACACACACACACACACACACACACACACACACACACACACACACACACACACACACACACACACACATACACATACATACACACACACACTTCAGTACAGTAGAAAAATAGAGTGATCACTAATTGAAGTCAGTTGGGATTGCTTCAAGACCTTTCATACAACCCCCCCACCCCACCCCCACCCACCCCCCCCCCCCAAAAAAAAAATCACTAATAAGCAATCAACTTAAGGTCAAGACAGCACAATATTTCAGCCTACAGCCTGAACTCAGGCTTCAACACCACTTGAGGCTATTTTTCAGAGTCTTGAAACATCTCAATGCAAGTAAAAACAACATAATGTGCCATGTGTGAACGTTTTTTTTTTGTTTAGTTTTTTTTTTGTGTGTGTGTGATAAGATAGCAGCATCTGAATCGTTTGCACTGTGACTTATTGGACACTCAAAGCGTAATGGGGCAGAGCAGCAGCAGCAGCAGCAGCAGCAGCAGCAGCAGTTCAGCATCTTCTACACATGGAGCACCGCTGTTTGGGAATTCACCAGATCGTTCCTATATTCCTCCAACCAGTTCCTGAGCTCTGAAATCCGATATCCTTCTGGACCTCTGCCTCCTTGGTACACCACTCTTTCATCCCTCACTATGTAAAGTCTCTCAAAGTAGGCTCCGTACGCAGCGTTGGATGAGTTGTCCATATCATCCACCACTATGTTACTACCAGGCACCTCCGCCAGCATCAGCTGAGCGGCTCTCAGTCTGTCTTCCAAACAGCGGTGCTTGGGGATCTGATAAGGCGCGTCTGTGCTCACCCAACCGTCTGACGGATGCGCCTCTTCGATATATACAACTAAAAAGTCCGCAATATCTGCGTACTGGCTCACGACGCGCTGAAACGCCGCCAGACGCGTCATAAACGGCGGTCAGGAGCAGCTGCCAAAGTTAAGAATGAGCGGTCTCTTCCCTTTCATGCAGTCCAAGATCCGGACCCTCCTTCTCTCCTGGACCATCACCACCTCGGTGTTCGGTGCAACGCGTCCGAGGTGCGCAGATTTAAGGAAGTCCAATTTTTGCCCGTACCATACGGCCCTGAGGGACTCCAAGGTAAACATCTTATTTGTGTCGGAGACGCACACTGGTGGATCGTCGGGACTGTCCTGCGTCTCTCCCATCTTCAGCAGCACTTTTTTCCTAATACACAAGAAATCCAATAACCACAGCATGACGGCGGCTAAGAGGAACCGGGGCAATAGCATCAGGCATAAGGCTGCATGTTTTAGAGCCCTCGCCATTTGGACACCACCAGAGTCGTGCATCATCTTCTTTACCCTGGCGATAGGGATGCGACCGGGCCGGCGAAAAAAAAAAAAAAAAAAACAGACAACTAGTGTTTAGTCACCTTTACCCATTGGAGAAAACTATCTGACGCACACGGGCACTCTTTTTATAGGTACAGCAGCATTTGAATAATGAAAAAAAAAGGAGGAAAAAAAAAAAAAAAAAGGAGAAAAGCAAAAACACGCCTCCGGTACCCGCACCGCCCACTCACATGGTGGGGATTACCTCCCGTCAACTCTCCGAGGCACACACATGCACACACACAAAACACACACACACACACACACACACAAAGAGTTCAATCCACATGCGCACGTGAACGGATGCGCTTTTATTGAACTGAAAACACTTGGGTTGGTTTTAATTGGGTTATCGTTGCACACATGGTTGATCATTAAAAATGGACAAGTAATCAAATGAAATAAACATTTCAACTTCATTCTGCCTTTCATTGGGTTTTAGGTTGTAATTCCTTGTTTGACCACTAGACGGTGCTGGGATCCTACAGACCAGGAGCTGGATGAGTCACCGCTCAGCTTTGGCCCCTGAGCACTAAACACCTCACAAAGAGAGAATGACACACACCAGCACATCACTATGTTTGATCATTTCCCCTTACACTGTTGTCATTCAGATTGACTGCTCCTGTGCCAACATGAAAATTACACAGATTTTCACCGAAGTACATTCATTACGAAACTAACCCACTGAGTCACAGGAGGATGAACAAGTCGATTTGATTTTGTTTCCATTCCTTTTAAGAATAATTCAGAACATCCTCACTTTCATTTTGACCTTGTATTTTTCCTACAAGCAGGACTGACAAGAAATGACTAAAGGTTTCTCACGAAATGTACTATTTCTAAAGTGCATTGATTGGAAACATTGTACAATCAAAGAGAGTAAAAGCAAAAAAATAAAAATAAAAAATAGAGGGAGGAGGAGGAGGAGGGGGTGTTGTCTAATTGAAACACCAAGATCAGTCAGTCTTTTTTTTTTTTTTTTCTTAGATTTGATCCTTCCATAAAAATAATATAATTGAAAGCAAAGTGTGATCTGAACCTTACACAAGAGACGAGTGTTTGCACCCTGAAACAGGTGGTCGTACAAAGTGAAGCCATGTGAGAGGTTCGACCTGTTTCATAACAAAACCAGCATGTGCCCGTCTGTCTCAGCTCCAATTCCCACAATCCACTATATCTGTCCATATCTTACATCTCTGAACCCTGTCTTTCAGTCTCTACACCTTCTCATGTGTTTCCGTCACAAAACAAACAGATTAGAGTTGATCATTTCCAAAGAAAACTGGCCCGTTCTTTCAGATTAGTTTTTAATCAGCAGCGTTATGAACAAACACTCTCCACCGATTTAAGGAGGCGCCATGCAAAACAGAGGACAATGGAGAGGGCCGTGGAGACATGAAAATAACTGGAGGAGACAGAAGAGGGTGATCAGATGGAGTAGACGCATGCATGAAAGCATTGCAAACACATTGATTGGTACTCTGCAATCAGACATGACAAGCTACTCCAAATGCAATGATGTGACAAGAATGGCAAGGAGGAGATTATGAAATAATCATGAAAGAAATATGTGGAGAAAAAAAAGTGGCTGTGGAATAAAAGTTTAACTTTGATGCAGATATATGTTATACTGAAACACTGCTGCATCTTAACTCATAAAGACTCAGTGTTAGCCTAACCCTATACCCTCCTTAGACTAATGCATTTTTGTCCTATGTAGGGGTAAAAAAAAAAAAATAAATGACAGTTTTACTTCTTACAACAATGCTGTCAATTGAAGAGGATATTCCATTTAATAAATACATGAATAAAGAAATAAGAGTAAGAATAAACAAAAAAATATGTGGCTGAAAAAAATTGCTTAATCATGCCGCTAAAAAAAAAAAAAAGCTAAAAAAAAATGTCACTCTCATGGGGTCGCAGGAGGATGTTAAACTTTTTTTTTTTTAAAGGGATTTATAAATATTTGTGGTAGTAGTATCTTCTGTATTTTTTTAATCCAAAAAAAAAATCTGGTTTAATTCACTGATCATGTAGATGTTCATAAAAGATCACATTAATTTAGAAAACTCCAAATATCCACCATCTAATGATGTAAAAACATTTTTAACTTTAAAACCATCCATCCAGTCAATATGTTGAAATAACTGATGTGAAATACAGTTAGTCATCTTTAAAAAAAAAAAAAAAAAAAAAAATAAAAAATAAAAAAAAAAAAAAAAAAAATATATATATATATATATATATATATATATATATATATATATATATATATATATATATATATGCAGAAATTCAATCAACGGACATCAAACTGTTGTCCTCAAGGACTTGCAGGTTTCACATAGTTCCCTTTTCCATCACACCTAAAACTAAAAGCCATTATATCATTATCAGGCTTTTGTAGAGCATAATGACAGATGAACTGATCATTAATTGAACCATAATAATAAATAATAATAATAATACCTCACATTTATAACACTTTTTAAGACACTCAAAGACACTTAAACAATGTGTGATGGAAGAATAAAATATTTCAAACATGTAGGATACCAACCCTCGAGGACTGGAGTTTGTAGATGGTCATTAAAGCTCAGAATATTGATGGTTATTATATCAAAAACAGAGAAAACTGAAGAAAAAGTGACTTTTTCAACAAATCTATCATCAACTCATACATTATCTGAACCTGCTTTAACCTCACTAGAGTCATGGGGGTCATTGGAGCCTATCCCAGGTACTTGTGGGTGAAGATGGGGTACACTATTTCATTGCAGGGCTAAGATATAGACAAACACATGCTCACATTCATACCTATGGGCAACTTAGATGAATTTAGATTAGGTTAATGTCATTAGCCTTTATCACATCTTGAAAGGAAAACAAGGCTTGGGTGGGTAAACACAGAAGGTTGGAAACACAAGAGGAGGCGTGTCGGCATCGTTTGACATTTTCCTCACATATGTGGACAGATAACTTGGTGCAAAAATGCAACAATAACTTAATCCAAGGATATATTCACAAAATTAAAGATAAAGACATGAGAAAAAGCAAATAGCAGTTTGCGGTAACTAATGCTAACTCACCGTTATTTGATTGTGCTAGCGCAAGTTACAGTATGGTTGGAATAAAATGAATTTTCCTGTAAACCAACATCTGTTCATACTACCTCTGTTTACATGGGAGTTTTTATTCCTGTGTAATTTGGAATAAAAGTTAACAGAACAGAGAAAGGAGAACAAGGCAATAAAATACATCTAATAATACAATAAAAAATAAAATAAAATAAAATAAAAGTAAGAAATTATCATACAATAAAAGAAGTCAAATCAATGAGCCACTGAGTCAAAGGCTAGGGAGTAACTATGTGTTTTAAGATGAGTTTTAAAATTGGACGGTGTAGGTGCCTGTCTGACATTCAAAGGCGACTTATTCCACAGGCTCGGTGCAGCAACAGAAAAGGTTCTTTCTCCTCTGAGCTTCCGGTTCGATTTTTTATTTTTTATTTTTTTAATGTCCAACAGTAATTGGTCGCACGACCTGAGAGTCCGGGTGGGAGTGTACTGATGGAGAAGCTCAGAGAGGTAAGGCGGGGTGAGACCATTCAAAGATTTATAGGCTTATAGGCTTAGTGGTATCAGTGGTTGCCATGGCTTTTTTTTTTTTTTTAAGAATAAACGATGGACAGAACTTATTAAACGTGATGAGATATTTTGATGACAAATGACAAAAATACACTTGGTAAGATTTGAACTCTTGCAGTGTACATATTAGAGATGCGTGGATGACGTATATTTTCATCCACATCTGCTTCTTAAAATCTCTATCCACCCACTATCCATTTAATCCACTATCCAATTTTCCCCCAATTTTCAGAACCGAACCCGCCCGCTATCCGCCGATTACTTTTTAGGTCTATTGAAGATGCCCGGGCTGTTAGGCCTATGCCGATGTTATTTTTCAAACAGTGTAGTTCAGTAGTAGTCTATATCTTGCCAATAAACTGGAGCCTTTTTTGAAAAAAAAAAAAATCTCTAACTTACAGCGATTCCAAAATGATCTCCATCCACCGCACAGCGTGAACGTAAATGGGTATAACCTTATCTTTTAAAATTTTTTTAATTTAACGGATGTCATATTACATATGGGCCAGTGACAATGGTTGAAAAATATCTTTTTTTTTAAGCTAATATTGACACATTTATGGAAATGTTCATTAATGTGTGCTGTGACAGCAGCCAGTGAAGGACCAGATCAACAGGTTATTGCCTGATTAAAAAACATTTTAGTGTAATTTTCCTTTATTTGTTTACATTTGGAATAATGTGCAAAACGTTTGTTATTTTTTTTTTTTATTTGAGTGCTTCAACTGCAACCCACCTGAATTTAATTAAAATACAACTTTTCATCACGTCACCCACCTGATATGTGGTTCATCAGCACAACCGTGGGCAGTGTGGATCAACCGAGGATCTCTACTACATATGGAGGAAAAATAATTTACGACAAAAGTAGCTTTGGGTCTTTATGGGTTAAAGTTAAGCTGAACTCCAGGGTCCTGGTTCTAAAGCAGATCTATAATACATTTCATTTCATTTTTTATTTTGCTCTTTTTTGCATGGAATGCATACACAAATCAAACTTCACCATCCATATATACAATAGTAGACTTCACACAAAGTAATGCATCCCATGTATGAAGAACTGGAGCAGGTTGAAGAACAAAGTCTTATTTAACCCCTGCCCCATTCCAGTAGGACAAAGTTTTATATTTAGCTAGTTTGTGCTAATGGTTAATGTTTCACTCTTTGATGCAGCCTAATGCAGTAATAGATGTGTGCATAGATGCATAGAGTGTCTGCAATGATGGGAGTGAGGCAAGCAGATGAAACAGATGAGATTATAATTATGATCAAAGTAAAACAAACAATGATTCCTTCTGACACTCCAGAACAGACACACATGGCACATCAAAACAGTGATCCTGAAAGTGTTGCGAACAAATAACTGCTCCAGGTCATAGTTCTCTAAAGCCTGCCCTGGTTTACCTTACCTACGTCACACTTTTTAGGGGAAATAGTACGTTGAAATACCCAAGTCCTTCTTGGTTACATTCCTGCAGCCTAGTCACTGTAGGCATTTTAAACGAATGAATGAATTTAACAACTTTAACAACAAATTATTATTTCATGTGTCTCGAAATAAACAATATTCATTGAAAAAAATTTAAATGAATAATTAATTGAATGAAACGATAACCACGCTTTTCTAAACAAAATGGCGGCTGAGGCTCCCTGTGAAGACGTCATCCGCCAGCAATTGCCAAAGATTTCCGAACATGCAGTTTCTTAGCAGACATGCAAGTAGTTCATACAAAAATGCGATTAAAGTAACTACGGTGCTGTATATTATTATATGATTGGAAAACATTATTTATCACTGACCATGGTTTTTTTTTTACGTTAATGTTGATCTTTAAAAAAGCAAAAATATAAATAAGAAGATGGAAGAGAAATACATTTAACAATGCATTTTTATGTTTTTGTATATATGTCTGTAATATGGAAGGTTTGTCCTCCATATGTATCAGGGGACTTTAGAAGTGGATATAACCAATGCTGACTGAAAAATAAGTAGATATAATCTGTATACCACTGTATGTATGTTTGTCTCCATCCACTGTCATTGATCCAACAGCACAGGTTTTACTGGTGGATCAATGTTGTAGAAGATGGCAGTGTTTCCATGGTAACTACAACAACAAAACCACTGAACATCCAAATTGAGTCATATCTGATGACCATGAAAAGATGAAAAACTGCATTTAACACCTATTATTTACATGTATTAATGGGATTAGTGGATGAACAGATATTAAACAGTTTAGATCAGTAGATGGTGGATGTTTGGGTTTTTATGGGTTAAAGGGTATTCATCTAGATTCATTTGTCTCATCCATGAAGGTTTGAAGTTTGGTTGGTTAACATTTTCACCTCCTTAACTTTTTTTTTTTTTTAAATAGTTCACGCTTTCTGTCTTTTGAAAAAGAAGTTGCATCATTGTTGGATATATATATATATATATATATATATATATATATATATATATATATATATATATATATATATATATATATATATATATCCATCAATGCAGAATTATAATAAAGGGGAGCAAGCATTGATAGATCGTGGTTTGATTCATGTAAAGAAAATATATGGCATTACGGTGGAAAAATACATAGAATTCAATCAAAGTCCAGTAGTTACAAAAGATGTTGTCAGGTGTTCACTGAGAAAGACTAACCTATATTTTAAAGGACAAAGAAAATGTGTTTGAGAGTATATAACAACCCTTCATTTATAATTTAAAGAATATGGACCCTTTAAATGAATAATCAGTTGGTGGCAGAATGCACAACAGACCCCTGCTTTCTATATTTTTACTGTTATTCCTTTTTTTGTAAGAAGTTATTATTTCATAATAACTTATGTATATATTACAAGTAACAATATCACAGATTACCACTTATTACTGTGCTAGGAGAGGCACTCTGGTTCTTTTTCAGGGGGTGGGGGGTGTAATGTACAATAACATGTGGACAGATTATTGAATACAAGTAGTAAATGGCTAAAATAAAAGTTTAAGTGCTTTATTTGTATCAATGATAATGTTGCATATGGTCAAGTGTATACATTATATCAAATTATTTTCAGTATGATTGTAAATATAATGTATATGGTGAACACAATGTGGAATACTAAACTGTGTCTTTGATGAAAACTTCTATAAAAAAAAGTGTGGAGAAAAAAACCAGAAGTATCATCATTTGGAACTTTAACCTCAGTTCTTTCCTGTGAAAAGTAATAATAATAAGAATGGATTAGATTTCTATAGCGCTTTTCAAGGCACCCAAAGCGCTTTACATTAGTGGATCCATTATTCATTCACTCTCACATGCTCCCTCTGGTGGTGGTAAACTACATATGTAATCACAGTTGCCCTGGGGCAGACTGACAGAAGCGTGGCTGCCATTTTGCCTCTCTGACCACCACTGAACATTCATACACCAGTGGGAGTGACACTGGAGGCAAGGAGGGTGAAGTGTCTTTGCCCAAGGACATGACAAACTGGCTAGGACAATCGAAACCGGGAATAGAACCACCAACCCTTGGGTTAATGGACGACCCACTCTACCAACTGAGCCACGGTTGCCCCAAAAAGTCTTATCTTCCTTCAAGGTATCATGAAACTAAACAGAATGAGTTTTTGGTTCTGCAGGCCTGTCCGGTTGCACATCAGAATCTGGGTCACCTCTTTTCCAACAGCATTGTTTACTTCTTTTCTAAACTTTCACCTCAAACTAACACAGAACACCCTTTGGCCTGTTCACATACAAAGAAACTTAGTTACTGATGAAAATGATTAAATGTGCTTATTTAAGAGTTGTTTCACTGTGAACAAAACCACTGATGTTTCTAAAATGAACATCTTAACTCCAGCCTAAAGAACAAGTCATTAGTTGCTTTGTGGACACTGTGCAGAGATGATAGGAAAATCTCAGTCTGAAATGTACAAATGTGTTGGAAATGTACAAAGATGGTCCCATGTCTAACGGTGTAAAGCAGGGGTCCCCAAACTTTGTGCGTTGCTTTGGCTGCGCACAAATATTTACATTGCATAACGGGTGGGGATTTATCACGATTAATGCAACGGTGGTGGACAATTGTATGAAAGGAGGACAAAATGTGAAAACTTGACAGATGGCAGGACAGATGGCTCTAAAATCGGACTGTCCGGACGAAATCCAGATGAATGGTCACCCTATTGCCACTATAAACCAAATCCTGGAGACAACCCCATGCTCTCTGCTTCATTAATAATGAAGATAGTTCATAACTAAGGAACATTTTATTGGAAAAGTCCAAGTTTATTATCAAATACAAATACACACATATAAAAAAAAATAATCTAAATGGTCTCTGGTATTGTTCAGGGGGCCGGACCAAATGTGGAGGCGGGCCATAGTTTGAGGACCACTGGTGTAAAGTGTTATGACCGGAATGGGGCTTACATTTTAATAACAGGAAAGATACTAGTCACATAACAATATTGGAATAATAGGTAAATATTAATACAGATGAAAGACATAAAGAACAGGCTGAGTTAAAACACTTCAAATAAAGATGTAGCAGATATTAAATGAGTATTAAAAAAATTGAGCATGGTGAGTTTAATATTAAACATTTTTCTCTCTTTAATTAAGGAATTGTGAAAATCCTTTACCTATAAGATCCTTCTTATAGGATCATTAACATTTTTAGTTGTTTCATTGACATAAAATTCACACTTGGCTTCCTTAACTAAAGAGGTACATTTATTGTGTAACTGAGAAACGTGGAGCCAGTCTATGTCATTCCTGTTTTTCCCCACCGTGGCCCAGGCTGCATCCTTTTATTTGAAAACGTTTCCAAGGGTTTGTCTCTTTTCTGTCCTGACCTGACCCACTTTTATAGAGTTACTCAGAAATAGTTGCATTTTGATTCCAGAAGGATCCATCTGCTGATGCCATATATTGATCTCCTCCAGATGCTGCTACAGGAACATCTGAACTCATCCCCATTTGACATCACCTTCTACCAGGTTCTAAAAATCACATCAACACACGGTTGCAATTTTGTCAAGTTATATATCATTCATGCATATAATACTTAAATAGTGTGTCCAGCTCCACTGTAACCAACTCATTTGAATTTCGTGAAAAATGTTTTCATTTGACTTTTACCATCTAAAATAACATTCTTGCCCACATTGTAGATTATATTACTTACAATATGTATTTCTACATAAAGTATATCAAGCGTTAAAATCAATGAGGAGAGCAAGATGTTCAATTTGAAGGGAAATTAGGAAGGTTTAAGAAGTATACACTCCATACAGGAGTGAATGGAACATCCCAACTGATCACTTAAAAATGTCCTATTTACAAATCTTTGTTGTTTTTATGATCAAAAGGATGTGTTGCTTGAATGGAGTTTTGTTTCCAGTTGAATAAATCATACCACAAAAGAACTCCAGATTTAGTATTACAGACATTATCAGGATAAAGTATTCATTTTGGAGATGTTTAATATATGTCTGTTTCGCTTCAACAAATAAGTCATGCATCACTGAACATGGTCCAAAATGAGTTTCTAGATATAATTATACATTTTACTGGCTATAACCAGGGTTAAATATTCTCAGGTTATTTACAGTTGTGTTTTTGAAATGTGTGAAAGTGCATACTGTATGTTATCCTTAAATTTAAATATATGCTTTTTCATTTAAGATGAAGTGATTAAAAACATGTTTTTCTGACCTTATGTGAGGATATAACTGTGTATGATGGCCACCATGTCTTTAATCCTTTCAGGCCTAAATTATGTTTCTAGGTTGTGTAAAATATAATAATTACTTTTCCCCCCATCCCTATGCAACCAGAAATGAGAATCAATCTTTTTTTTAAAATCAAAATTCCTTCATTGTTAAATATTTTGCCCACTGTGTCCCATCAGTTGTTAAAATACCAACATTATCACATTGACATCACATGGCAGAGGTATATCATGCTATAACTCAATGAATACTTAGATATCACAAAGAAATCACAGGGGCATTATCGTTATTCACATCAGACGCAATGATCCATTTGAGTTAAGGGTAAATGGTCAAAGTCGTATTTAGCAGCATTATTGGCTCTAATTCAACAATGGGGTGTCATAGAAACTTGACATTGGCACAACATAGGGGTGAGATTAGGCATTCTCTGAATATTTGTTTGTTTGTTTTCTTCCAATTTACCACAAACAAACATGCATGAAATGTCTAAATTCAGTCACTTTAGCCTTATTTCTGTGGGCATCCACCTTGCCCTTGTCACAGTAGACATGCATTTTTCCTGAACAGCCTGAACATTTACACCCTGTTACTTCCAACTCTTGTAAATCTATTATAATCTCCATTCTTCCTCATCACTTCCAAAAATGTCAATATCAGAGATATTTCCATCTCCAATCAGTTCAAGGGCTGTATATTCTGCATATGGAATATTTTCAGCTGATTATCAACTGATTTTCTTGTTCTGAAGTACTGTTTTTATTGTAATAAGGTCATTCATCAATACTGGATCATTGAGTTCAACAACATGGTTTTAGACCCATTGTCTATTGTAATTGACAACAATGTTTGAAGAAATCCTGTGTAAAAACTTGCACTAATACATTTGATATTACACATTAATTTATATGTTCCACCTTTCAATATTATATGAAAACTATGAAATCTTGGCACAAATATCTATAAATGTGAATAAAACTGTTGAAAACAATCCTCACTGTGAAGTGTGGAGTGAAGCACCACCATGCGTCTCTTTAATGTGGTAGATTTATTTCATACTGGAACAAGCAAAGCTATACTGCTGTTTGATTGGTTGGTTGGTAAGAGTCCAATTAGACGGACTTCAGGGTTGAAGTGGCTTAAATGGTGCAAAAGTAAAGAAAACAGCAACTGTCATGGGACGTCCATTGTAATGAATGCAGAGTCCGAAAGGGTTAACTAGTGTAAAACTATAAGAGTGAGCATCTTACCTTTGCGACGATCTTTGCAAGTTCCTGTCCGAGGCCCGGCGTGTGTGAATGTTGGAGAGAGAGAAAAGGGAAAAAACAAGTAAGACAGAAAACTGAATTTAAGAAAGGAAAAAAAACCCGTCTGACACAAATCAGCACGAGACGACTGTCAAGCAAGAACAACGTAGAACAATGCAAAGAAATCGAACTAGGTGAGTAGCAGCCGTTAGGCTACATTGGCATTAGCATGCTAACCCGCTAGCTTAGTGATGTGAGCCTATGATAACACTTGGAAATTGAGCCTTTTCAGGATAGACTGAAAACAGGTTGGAATTATTCATTCTTGTGTTTGTGTTTTTTTATGCTGTTGGTGTTACTGTGTAAAACACATGTTAATGCTCGGTGCAAACTAATATGGCGCCGTGTCTTTCCATAGGTTCAAACATTGGTGTTATACTGTGAGTGGTTGGCTAAAGAACATGGTTATTTTGAGATGTGTATGTGAGTTTTCTTACATTTGTGTTATGAGGATAGTTTAATGGAAAAAAAGACAAAAATGGACACTGGTGAACAGTAACTATTTATATTCATCCAGGTGGAGCCGTGATTTATGGGTTAGATGAATAATTATTTTTCTTTTATGGCTGCAGGCTGTTTTTTTTTTTTAGTCCTTTGACTGGGTCCTCTTCATCACCTGTCAATGACAAAGGGTCCATCTGCATCCACGTCCTCATCCTGCTCATTGCGATACCTCAGACGGAAACTGTGGTAAAAGGGGCGGTAGGACTCCATTTGAAGTTTTGAACAAAATATTTTTACCTGAGTTTTGGTTCTATTTTATATTTTGTTTGTGTAAAAAAAAAAAAAAAAAGAGAGAGAGAGAGAGAATTCAATTGATGTTATTGGGACTGTAAAATTCTTTACATAATATTTGTTTTAATTGTATATTTTTTCCTTGACATTGTCTTGTTTTTTGTTTGTGTCAATACAATTCCTTTAAAAGTGTCAGTCAGTTGTTGTGTGTCATTTGGGGTGGATGTTAAGGCCAAAACCAACTATTTAAGTGTTGATGGGTGGATGGATACACTATATGATCTGAAAAAATTAAGCAAACAAAGGAAACAAACTGAAATATATTTTTTATGTCTAGAGTTCAAAGTACAAGGTGTTACCTTTACAAAGAGTCCATTTATTCATCTGTACTTCAACAGTTAAATTACAGCTGTGATTTTAATTTCGAGAGATATTTTTCAGGCATTTTAAACCAAATCACCCCAGAATGCTGAGAAAGAAAGGAAATGTTAATCCCTGCTTCTTCAGACTGAGATGTTCTTGTAAAATGAGTCTCAGAGTTCATTTACAAACTCGAGCATTAAGTTCTTATTTTAAAGAAAGACTCAACCTGTAGATGTTTGAATAAAATACAATAAGCCTTTAAACAGAACTGCACCTGCAGTTCCAGCGCAGGCATCCAGAAGGCACCTGGAACTAGTTAAACTCTGCAGCGCCGCAGGCGCTTATTGGTTTTTGGAGAACACAGGGGACAACAGCCCCAAAAACCCCAGTGAGATCTGACCATAATAAACCAGATGTGAAATAACTACACAGGTTGACACCTTACTTTGTTTTTTTCGCAAACATCTGCGTACATGACATGGGTTTGTTTTGGAAACAGCTAGTAGGGAGAAGCAGATAACAGGCGCCATCATCTTTGCTCAAGGAGAGATAGTATTGGTGATGTTTTTGACACAGTATCAGTGTTCTAGTTGGTCTGGCAGGGATTTCTGTCACTGTGTGTTCTTTAAACATACTGTACAACACATTTTTATTAGGAGAAGCACAGGACAAAACATTGCAACACGTCACATTTCTGTACAGTCTGCCTGTCCAAGCATCTGCTGCAAGAGACAGAAGTCCAGGATTTCACCACAAGTGACCTTAAATACCCTTTCAGTCTCCTTTCAATGGCTTGAACTAGGGCTGTCAAAATTGATGCATTAATGCAGATTGATCCATCATGATTAACCTGATTAAAATGCAATTAATTGGAACAGTTTTGTTGAAACTGTCAAAGGTGCTGAATAAACATATTAAACCCCTTCCCTCCGGAGGGGAGAGGGTTATTGTTTTTGAGTCGATTTATTTGTTAGTCTGTATGTTTGTAAGCAATTTTACATAACTACTGGACCAATTTCCATGAAAATTTCAGGAAATGTGCAAAGTGATCCGCAATAGATTCCATTAAATTTTGGTGAATGTAGACAAAGGTCAACATCAGTCACCAAAAATGTGTTTTTGCAAAGATGAGAGAGCCAATCTGGTCAAATGTGTGTGAGGGGGTCTGTTGTGCCAGGCACCACTTGTTTGAATATTTTGGATCTTTCAGCATTTTTTATTTTATGTATTTATTTTTTTAATTTACAATTTTTTTTTTTCCCTCCCGACTTTTTGTGCTTTAGTGCATTTTGTTTGTGTATTTTGTGGGAAATTTGATTCCACCCCAACCAATTCTGTTAGCACTTTGGGTAATGTGTCACCCAGCTTATAAGAAACACACTAAGTGCAGATGTATTCACTTCTTTCTTAAGCTTATTTGCACATGCATAATGAAATGCAAGTAATGGAGATAAAACATTTATGTTTAATAATGATTAATCTAAATTAATGTAAAGCAACCCTGTGATTAATTTGATTAAACATTTAAATAATTTGACAGCACTAGATAAAACAAATCCAGAAATGTCCTTGAAGTTGAAATATAGTATTTTTTTTTTAACCTTTGTGATTGTTAGAATGTGATTTATTCTTGATAGACTGTAACTGGGAATCACTGCATCTGCTTTAAAGTGATTATGTGAATGAAAAAATGGATGTGTATTTAAAAATTCATAATTATGATACAATACAGTGCCTAGAATATAATGAATTGGATTTCTATAGTGTTTTTTTGGCCACTTTACGTTAGCGATCCATTATTCATTCGCTCTCACATTCTCACTGGGTCAGACTGACAGAAGTGTGGCAGTCATTTTGTGCTTACTTACTCTGTGACCACCACCAAACATTCCTACACCAGTGTGAGTGGCAGTGGAGGCAAGGAGGGTCAAGTGTTTTGCCCAAGGACACGACGACTGGCACAGAGCAGGATTCAAACCACCAACCCTTTGGTTATTGGACAAGCCGCCCCTGTGATGATATGATGTACAATGGTGGTAAAAAGTTTTGTGGCACACCATGCATCTGTAATATATTACACTGAGTCAATGTCACCCTCACTTCTGCATGTGCTGTGTTCTGTTGAAGTTAAAACTGGATGGTTCACTGAAATAATCAAACACATCCAGGGAATGACATGTTGAAACTGTCAAGAATCTAGTTGTGATGTTTTTTTCATTCTAACAAGAAACAGAGAAATCCTTTGGCCACTGTCTCTCTGATGCAGCCACACCTTTTGAAACGCGCACACACACACACACACACACACACACACACACACACACACACACACACACTTTCATATATTCAGATATTTCTTGTTCTGATAATTTTTTTTGTGATTGCAGGTACGAAGCTGTTTAGATCAGTAAATGCTTTTGGTCTCCAGTGGCTGTTTGGGTGTTTAAGGGTTAAACCAAATCTTAATTAATTTTCCCTAACCTTAACCCTGAGCTGAATGTGACTAAAGGTAGTCCTTAAATGTTTAAATACTTGCACATGTAGGTACTTTATAAGAGAAGATTAAAAAGTGCCAGGAGCACTTAAACATTATAGCACCTAAGAAGAACTATTGATGTAAAACTAATATTGAGTTCAGTCACTGTCTAAATATACCAATTACTACTTTTCAGAAGTGTCTTTATAGTAGTAATTATTCTTGTGACTGGTTTGGATGAAGCCTTAATATAATTTCAAGTTCTGTGTTGGTCAATAATGTTTAAAGTACTTTAAAGCCTTCATCCTGGACACCCTTCTGAGTAAAATACATTAGATTTTGTTCGTCGTGGCATCAATTAGTTACTGCAGTACAATTTTCCCGGGACAGACTTGGAAGAAAACCAGAACTGACATGTGAAAGTAAGAACTTTGTGCCTGAACTTGCAAAACACATTTTCTTGTGAATCACATTGTCCAATTCAAAGAAAAAGGAGAAAAAAAAAAGCATCAGATTGTGATAAAAGCTGAAAGTCCAGGAAACTGAATGTTTTCCATTAAACGGAAGTGACTCATATTCTGAGGTGCAAATGGACAGCCCTCAAGCATTAAAAAAAAAATAAATCCAGATAACAGATGACACGTTGTTTTGTTTCTCCAAGCCTGAGAGTTATCCTGCACTAATGTAATTTCGTTTTAACATGACCTAGGTTTATGAGGTGATGCAGTAAATGTGTACAGAAAGTTTGCAGGAAGAAAGACACTTGATTAGCTTAAGCATTTACTGAATCTTACTGAATTGAATGTGATGATTTGATCGCTTTTCCACTAAATGTAGGTTTATTCATTTTGTTTGTTTTAGAAATGAGAATGTGACCATATAAGAACATAACTATAAGAAACTGTAAAATAAAAAGAATAATGTATAATTTGTCCTAAAGTTCATGACACAGACTGGTGTTTGAATCAAACTTAGTACCTTTTTTTCCTGTGCGGCCTAAGTGCTACCCACTGCACCACTGTCTGTATCAACATTTCCTGAAAATTTCATCCAAATCCAGCCATAATATTTTGAGTTATCTTGCTGACAGACAAACCCTGATGAAAACATAATCTCTGCCGTTCTTAAGTGGAGGTAAAAATGCATCCAAAATTTGGACTTTGACCTACTTTTTGCACAATGTAATCAGATCTATTTTAGGTCATTGGTAATCTATAAACCTAATTTTGTATGAATTCATCTAATAGTTTTGCAACTAGACATGTGACATTTGGTCCATTATAAGTAAATGGGGGGCAAATAAAAAGCCTGAAAAAAAAAATCTGACTTAGATCTATTTTTCCCAAAATGTAATCAAATCTATTCTGGGTCACTGGTAATCTCTAAACCTAATTTGGTATGAATTCAACCAACAGTTCTGATGCTAGAGTGTTAACAATCAAGTGAGAGTATAGACCATGGACTATTGGCAACCCCCCCCCCCCCCCCCCCCAAAAAAAAAAAAACCCCGATCACCACCAAAATGTAATAATTTTTTCCGTGCATCATAATTTCATTTGCTGTGACATGCTGAATGTTTCGTTCTGCTGGGACACGCCAAATGACAATAAAGCTAATTGAATTTTGTGCCAGTATCAGCATTTCCTGAAAACTCCCATCAAAATTGTCCAGAACATTTTGAACAAACATAACTTCCGCCATTCCTTGGTGGAGATAAAAACAAAACAAAACAAAGAAACCAAACCAAAAACAATACCCCTGGCCTCCCTTTCAGGGTCCAAATACAAAAAATACACATGCAAGATGAAATAAGATGCATTTTAGAACATTAGACCAGCATAAGTGCTAAACCAGACCCCTATCTACACCCACATGATTCCTTTGAGCATCATTCCTTTCATTAGTACCACTAGTGCAGAGCCCATAGAAAATGTGAGATTGTTTTGCTACTAATGTGTTGTGGAAGTGGGTGAACTGACTTTGATAGGAGTAGAAAGAAAGGCTATAATAATTAATTGGGACTGTTTTGGAAGTGTCTACTGGAATTTGTGAGTATGATCATGCTACTGGTGTAAGTTGTTACTGCTGGTAGAATTAGTAAAATAAAGTTTCAGGTAAGGCAGACAGCCTACCACTGTAGTGGTTTGTGGCATGGACACCAATCAAGACCTGGCAAGATATATCGGTGTTCCCCACAGACAAGTGGTATTCTTTGGCACTTGGGGAGCACCCCCCCTCCCTTAAGCAGCTATTATTGTTGTTGTTGTTAAGCTAGCATGACGTCTCATGTCACAAGTTGAGGAATTCGCAAACACCAGTTACTTATCTGTAGTTATTAAAACTACTCACTCTGTCAATGTCATGGTTCAGTATCTGCACAGTAGTTGGTCTGAAGATGTATCTCTTGGGTCTGTCATTTCTAAGTTCCCACTATTATCACAGTGCTAGGCTTACTTAGCTCTTCATAGAGGCATTTAGTAAACACTGTCACCGGGTGGTTCATTAAATCAGTCCTATTCCACCCTTTACATGTAAATGTCTTTAACACCTGTAGCATATGGAAGAATCTGGAACTTCTTGTGAACTTTAACCGCACGGTCTGCCTTGTCGCTCTCTGTACTGCGTGTGCGCACACTGCCGTTTCGCTATGTTCCTGTTTAACAGTGGAGAGAGGGTGTAATTAGACAACAGCTGTATGTGTTTGGTACCGAAATATTGATCTCTCTCTCGCTCGCTTTCGCAACGCAATCCATCTGTGGAACTCTATTTTCATTCTGTGGCGCTATGCCACAAATTACTGTCTGGGAAATACTGGGCCTTGTGAAAGTCCATAACATCATTAGTTGTCATTAGTAATGCACTATGGTGCAGCAGTAGCCAAATTAGGGGGCGGGACTTAAGCAAAGTGCACGGCAAGGCTCAGAGCGGCAAAGTTGGAAAGAGAAAATTAAATGAGTTGAATATTTTCATTGTTGTACATTGTAATGGTGTGAAACTTTGCACTGCATTCTGCTGTAGTACTGAAAATTCACCCTCCAAATTTTGGATAATTTGGTGGAGTTGTGCAGGTGTTAGACATTCCACAGACAAATGGGAACACCACAGACAGATTTGCTAAATTATATATATATATATATATATATATATATATATATATATATATATATATATATATATATATATATAATTATAATTTCATGGTACCAAACAATGCAGGTACACTCATTGTTCATGCAGAGGTGGACTTTACAGACCTGTAGACCACACTGGTTTACAGACCCGGTAGACCACATTGGACCTGATTGTTGCCTCACTGTTAACCTCACTATGCAAGTAACGCTTGCACAGGTCATTCCTCCCCACAGCAGTCGGACTGTAAATACTTCATAGTAACAACCCCCACCCCCCAAAAACTAAATTCTAAGAATGATTAATTATTTAATCTGCCTTCTCTATTTTTATTAACTATAGAAACACATTTAAAAAAAAATATTATATTTTCACTCTTGGTAAAAATATAAAACACTCATTGTTTTTGTCTTTCTACCTGTAACAGCTGTACGATATATTTGCTGCTCTAACTGTGGAATGTTCCCATGGTGGGATAATTAAAGTAGTATCTTATCTCTTATCTTATCTTGCCCAGTAAAGGGTTAAAGTGGTTATCATAAAAGTAAAAAAAAAACCAAAAAACATTAAATTCCAAAAGCGTCTGGTTGTAGTCTGTAATAAACAAACCATTTAGACACATAGCACTCTATAATCAGGGGTTCCTGTGAACTGGTCTTTCCACAGCACTCGGTTAAAATGCTGTTGTGATCTGGATTAGACCGCTGGCATCTTTTAGTTGTTTACACCCTGGTTAAACGGAAGAAAAGGCCATGTGTGTGCTGGCTTGTGTGTAACTCCTGCACAGTGTCAGTTTGCTGGACTGGATCAGATTTTCCTCGAGTACTTAGAACTCCTAGGATCAGCCTCATTTGACCCTGTGGTTCAAGAGGTCATCACAGGAATACTTACCGCTCACATAAGCTCATTATCTCAAACAAAGCCCCCCCCCCCCATCCCAAACACGGGCCTCATCCTCACGCGCACCCAAAATCATTGTTTTTGACCATACCGTGCCTCCCCACCACATGTTTCCAAATGTGATGGGATGAATAAATGTACTTTCATCTTTACTTCCCAGATTTTAATCGCTTTTTACCTTCCACAAACACTCTGAGAGGAATTTTGTTTCGCTCTTGTTTTTGTCTGGAGCTGATTTTCACATTACAGACACAATTAGAGCACAAATAAAAGCCCAGACTTGAAACTTATCAATAAAATATTACATTCAATTAGATTATTTTGACAACTTCTACAGTATGATCTATCCAGACATCCTGTATAATAAAAGTACCATTGAATTAATATTAAAAACTAAAAAGACACTCTGAGAGCACAAACCTCTGCCAAGGCAGACCCCCCCCCCCCCCCCCCTTGGAATGAAGAAAGGTCCGCCAAGGAAGTTATGTTTTTGCCAGAGTCTGTCTGTCTGTCTGTCTGTTAGCAAGAGAACTCCAAAAGTTATGGACGGATCTTGATGAAAATGTCATGACATGTTGGTGGTGTCACAAGGAACAAATGATTAGATTTTGGTGATGATTCTGGATCACTTAGAAATTTTACGTTGAGGTAAATGGAAAAACATTTTTAGAAAACAAGGAGCGGTTTCACTAATTTTTGTTTAGACTACTTATTTGCAGGTACGGCACAACACCTACTCGCCGTGGTTGCCGCTCTGACTGCATACATACGTCTCCCTTTTTTTTCCGCTAAACTCTCTGCACCCTCTCGCTCCGACCCACTTAACCCACTTCTCATTGGCTATTTTACAACATTAGCTAACATAGCGGAAGATAAGCCCAGGTGTTTTTGGACATAGCTATCATTTACTTTACATCTGGTACAGTAAGTGGTATTGGTTTCATGAAATCTAAAAAAAAATCAAATGATTGGTTATCGTGAATTACATTTGTAACATTCACTTTAGGGTAAAGTAAACGTGTGTGTGTGTGTGTGTCCTCTGTAAACAACTTCTGTTTGTGTGATACTGTACTGGTGTTAAAAAGGGTAATAGATACACAAATGCTCAAGCGGTTATGTTTACGTTCACTGTAGGGTAAAGTAAATGTGTGTACGTGCATGTCCTCCGTAAACGACTTCTACACTTTGTTCAGAAATTTAAAAAAAAAGATATTTTAAATTGCACTCTGTTTTTATTTAACCAAATTTTAATGTTTTCTGAAAATGTGTTTTTCATTCACACACATCTCAATAAAATGATAAAGTATTGTTTTTCCAGTGAAGGCATAAACCAACCATAGGAGTAAACTGGTAATACTGGTCATTTTGGTCTACGTATGGACTGGAGCTATATTGTAATATAGTTGTTCAAATGCTCAGTACCTATCGGTGGTAATGGTATCATTCTTTTCTTTGGACTACATTATGTGATATCAAGGGGTTTACTACACACTATATAGAAATCCTGGGTGTTGTGACACTGTTTTTACTTTTAGATCAACAAATATTAACCCAAAATGATTGACTTTATACTGTCATGCATACAGCTTTTTTTGTTTTTTTTTTCTGTCCTGGACTCGGACTCTGTCTTGTCTTGGACTTGAACCTCTTTGGACTCTAGTCTTGATTTGGTCTCAACCGGTCCTGGTCTTGGACTTGTCTTGGGCTCGACAAAAGTGGTCTTGACTCCAGGCCTGCTACAAAAATGTACATTTTGTTACAATTGACTCCGGACTTGGAACATGTATAGAGAGAATTGACATCAGCATATGCATAGACATGATGACATCAGCTAGATCCATGTCAAAACAAAGTACAATATGTGAAATGGGTGGGGTTTGTTTTTCCTGGAACCACTTCTTATATTATATCATATTTATTATTTATTTATTATAGAGAGTAGAATGTTACTGGAGGTAGAAGGAATTTTCTATGCGGTTTAAAGTGAGGAAAGCATTTCTAATTCATAAATCACAGTATTCTCTTTCATTTTCGTGACACAATTTGGGCAAATTTAGTGGGGAAAATTAAATATTTGACTGGAATACAAGTAGTTCTTTTTGTAAGGCAAAGCTAAACAGTGTGGTAACCACTGGGTATATCTTTATCAGTGTGTTATATTCTATCTTAAAGCTATCAGATAAATATGAAAAATGCAACATGTCACGCTAATAGTGGAGTGCACCTTAACACAGCATTAAGTAGAAATGGCATGCAAATGTACTTTAGTTACTTTCTGCCAAAACACTGTAGAGAAAACATTATCCTGAAGCTGAAAATCCCGCCTCCCCTTTTTATTGAGTAAATACTTCTTTCTCCTTAAACATCCCAGTCTGTCAGCATAATCCCATAGCTACTGCTACTTTTCACATTCTCACCCACCCGGTTGACAAGTATAGTTTATAATGAAACACCGGCAGCTTGAGTCATGATTTACTTCCTTTTTTCTGTCTTTTTTTTTTTTTTTTTTTTCTTTTCCAAATAAACTGCTAGAACCTTATTTTCATTAGCTACAGTTTGGATCTTGGCATGAGAGCCTGGGTCATACAAGGACATCCCAGAATAGGAAAAACAGCCTGGACAAAGCCTGCAGTAAAGCACTAGGAGTGGCAGAGATCCAGCCAAAATCACTATTAGTACACTGGCCCCTGGAGACACCCAACACACAAACACACACACACACACACACACACGATTGTTCTGTAACACTGTATTTTACAGGTTTAGTGGTGTCAAAAGAATACTTTACACCGTATCGTGTCCATACCATGTCGTGATCAAAGTCATATAAGGTTGCAATAAAAAGTAATTTTGACTATTAATGGCCAAAATGCAGCCCTGTCCCCTTACTGCATTAGACTAGGTTTGTAGTTACTAAGCAACCATCATGTAGTCCTTCTCAGGCTAATCCGTCTAGGCCGCTGTGACTGCGTGGAGCCTTCAATGCACAGTGATACATCACCTTGGATCACCACCGTCCTTTGTCCAGAAAAACAGCAGTGATACACCAGAAATGCATGTCTATTTTTTTTTTTTTTTTTTTTTTTTTTTTTTATTGCATCACATGGCCTGGTCATTTAGCCCTGAAAAATAAGTAATCTGTTGCCTTGATAAGAAATCAGAGCGGCGTGTGAAGATCACGCTGTGTTCTCTGCCCGTCTGCTCACGGATGACTCGTGCTGCCTCCTTTGACTTTTCCAGCCAGAAAGCATCAGCATCACTAAGCAGATAAATGCTGGGATAAAATGCGTCAGCTGGAGTTTGATATGATACTGTTGTGAAAACTAAGCAAGTCAAAGCACACGGTTGTTATCCAGAATAGAGTTCCAGTAAAGGGTACTAATGTGATTTTGATTTGGACAGGAATTTCACTCGTGTTTTGTAACCCCCCACCCACCACCCACCCACCCACCCCCCACCTTCTCCTCCTCCCTCCCCCTTCTCCCATTCCTCAAGACAGCATTCAGTGTTTTCTTCAAAGATGGCCTGTCATTATGGCCTGACAGCCCATGCTTCCAAGAACTGAATTATTTGACCCACTTGGAAAAATCAAATATTAACAACAGAAGAATTCCCATGTGACGGCAATTTGCGTCATTCCTGAGGTGTTGGGAGAACTTAAAGCTTTGATCTGTAAAGCAACAAAGGAATTGAAAATATACGCTGCTGTATAACCTACACTCAGATCCGTGACTCATTTCCCTACATGCATCTTTTATGTAAAGCACAGAAATACTCTCTATTGTGGTAAAAAAGATGTTATATGCTAAACATCCGGCATGCTTAAAGGTATTTTTCATTCTTCTTTTTTTATGGTAAATCTGTAAACCAAGAATGTTGGACTGCATATGTGTCAGGATTATATATACACAACCTATATTCTCATTGGCCTACTTAGTTATGTAACATGTTATGCCACCATTGACACACTGACACATTATTCCAGTGCGTGGTTGAAGATGAAAACGTGTGGATTTACGTCATTAAGAAACAAACTCTGTAGACAGTAATAATTTATACGTGAATTCTTTATTTATTTATTTTTTGGGAGGTTTAGAGCCTTTTCATCTAAATATGCTCTCATACAGAATTATATACACAGTAAGGGTGTATCATCATTCCTTAATATATTGTGATGTTTCATTTCACAATAAAAAGTAGTGTATCAATATATTTTGGTATTTAGTCAAATGCAGACATGGTGATGGTTGTTTTTTTTTTTTTTCCTTTTTTCTTTGTATTTTATGTAATATTAATGACACTGTTTAGTGCCTGTTTAGCGCTTGTCTCGGAGGCAGATGTTGGTTCCTTTGTTAGGATTACACACAAATAATGTTATGATGTTGGATGACTCAGAGACCGTCTACAATGCTGTAGTTATAGGGTATGGGCATTTGAGCAGGATCTTAAACTGTAATGTCTGTAAATGTAATTTGGGTTTTTACAGGGTAACGTTTTGTGATATAGCGTTCGATTCTGTTCTGATCAACTACTAGTTGTTTAGTATTTGTGCACATTTCTGGTGTAATTCAGTTTTTAAGTCAAAAGTAATTAAAACATTTTTTTATTGTGATGTATCATGATATATCGTATCATGATCTTAGTATTGTGATTTCTATGGTATTGCCAGATTATTCCCAATACACATCCCTAATATACAGTGACCATGTATGCTTGACTGTACGATAAGAGGAGTGAAATACATGGAAGCTTTCTGTTGCAAAAAGAATAAAAGCTTAGGTTAATTATAAATGGGTGTACAATGAGATTCGATGGAAAATGCTCCTTTGTCTCATGGACATTTTAAAGAATCCAAGTGCCGACACGGACTCCGATGACGGCACTAATCCCCAATCAAAAGTTGGAGTGGTTGAGATAAAATGATGGCGCTGACCACTCGCGTATGTACGATCATCCAATCCAATCGCACTTATTGCATAAGTAGGACTGGATAATATCAACTGCATGAATACAAGGTCAGTCAAGCATATTTTGCCTTAAACACATTAATTTCAAGCGTAAATGTAATGGTTGATGCAGATGAGCCAATGAAATGTCACTTTCACTCAAACTCACTGCTATGAGCTAATGCTAGGTATGTGTGTGTATGTATTAGGATAAGTAAAATACCAGACCTCACATGACCTCGGGGATAATAAAATGAGTTGACCTTTAACCTTAATCCATAATGACCCAGACTTTTGTGTCGGTTCACAAATGAAATTTCCTACATATTTGACCTGTCTTAAGTGATTATTGTCATTTATTATAATATCATATTCCGTATGTTGCGTTTAATCAGGATAAATTAAGTGTTTTCCTGTACTGAGGAAATACACCAGCTACAACTCTACATTCCATTGACACTCAGTATGTTTACATGCACTTGGAGAAATTTGATTTATTACCATAGTCTGGTTAATAGCAAAGTTTTAAAAGCCACATATACAGTACACTTCATTTGAACTGTAGTCAAGCTGAACTGAAGTTTTTTTTTTTTTTGTAATTTGACTTTTGGTGGCGACCATGTGGTTCCTTTTTTTGGTTTTGTTCTGTTTTTTTTAACCTTATCATAAGTATCCTAACAGCAGAATGGTAGTCTACTTAATATATGGTGTGTGTGTGTGTGTGTCTGTCCGTCCGTGTTTACTTTAATCAAATTCCTCAATGGTGTAGATGGATGACAATATTTCCATGGTGACTACAGAGCCTCTGAACGTGCAAATGAGTCGTATCTAATGTAAACTGCATTTTACAACAATTATTCATATGTATTGATAAGATTAATGGATCAACCGGTATTAAACAGTTAACATCAGTTTGGTTGGTTGGTGATGGATGTTTGGGTCTTTATGGGTTAAACTCTGTATTTAATATGTATTTGAGGTACCATTCTATTGAATTTAATTTTCTACTTCAGTGGTTCTCTGCCTTTGTATTGCCAAGGCCACCAAAGACCCACATGGGCACCGCAGGGATGCATGCAATCTTTGTTTTAAGTTCACTACTTTTATTTATATATACATAAGGAAAACAACCCTACAGAGCCATGTTGCATTTTGATCAATTTATGTATGAGTTGTTATTGGGTTAGGTATGTATTTTATACAAATGAAGCACTGCAAATCCAATATTTGTTTTGTTGTTTCTCTTGGTATTTTGTCATTAGTTTGTTGAGCAATACAGAAACATTTGCAGATTTCTCCCCCTGGCAGCTCTTTGACGGTCTCTTGTACTTTATGAAATTATCAAGGGACCGGTTTTAATTCTACTCCCTTGTTTGGCAGTTTTCTACTCTGAACACACTAATGTGGACACCTCAGGCCAGAGGTGTTAAACTCATTCTAGTTCAGGGACACATAAAGCTTAATATGGTATAAAGTGGCCCAGACCAGTAAAATTATGTAAATAATTGGATTAAAATCTTATAAGTAATGTCAACTACAAAGTTTTCGGTGTTTTTGAGCGAAAAAGGTAACGTTATGTAATGAAAATGTTTCCATCTACGAACTGTACTTGAACATAACATGACCTAATATGAACAGTCAAAATTTTTGAATGAAAAATAAGTGCAATACTAAGAATATTACGCTTCAGTTTATCATTTACACTGTACACGTGCATCATAACGTACAGGTCACAGTGGATCTACAAATATACACCACATTTAGTAACGGGCAGAATTCCCTTTAGTTTTTTTTTTATTTTTATTTTTTTGAAAATGGTAGTGTTTTTAGAGTCTCGTCACCTGAACCTGCTTTATCCTCACCAGGGTCACATGGGGGCTAATCCAGCTACAATGGGTGAAGGTGGGGTACACCCTGTATGAGTCACCAGTTCATCTCAGGACTGTACTTATATAGACACATAATGACTCTCACATTCACACCTATGGGCGATTTAGTGCATGTGTTTGGATGGTGGGAGGAAAATTAAAGTTTTTGAAGATACACATGGTCAAAAAACACATGAGATGAAGCATTTTATTAACTAAAACATTTGTAATTTATAAACTAGAATGTCCCCTCTGCAATGTATTTTACATTGGCAGAACTAAACACAGACTCTAATATAGAATCACTGAACACAAGTACGTTATAAGAAGAAATAATGAAAATTATCCAATGGCTCATCATTTCACAGATCTCCATAATAGTGACTCTAACACAAACATGAATCTTCCAATTTCACCAAAACAATTTGAACTACATTAAAAATGTTTAATCAGATTAATCACGATGATGGATTAAGGTGCATTAATGTGTTAATTTTGACAGCCCTATAACGAATACGTTTGAACAATGTAAACTAATACTTAAGCTCATTTCAGCTGCAGCTCAACTTCATGATAGACGAAAGCCTTTAGGTCAGCCGTGTCCAGTATTATCTGAAATCCATGCTGTCTGCAGTTTAAAGTCCAGAAACAGTGGCTTGTCTGAGCTTTTGCAACAGGTTGTAGATTGTATGCAGACATTTTATGAAAGGATATATAAAAAAAAAAACTGTCAAAATACCTGTTCTGAAACCCATCCATACATTACTTCCTTTCAGACTACAGTCTCTGACTTACTCACTTGTCCAGTAAAAAAAAACAAAACATGTCAGACATCTCCAAATGTGTTCTTGCTGCATGTTTGTAATAAACTGAAGGATTAATTGTTCCTTTATGGAGAGAGACTAATTCTCCTCTGTCTTAAGCTACATAAACTCTGTAAAAGCCTCTTGGATTAGACAGAGAATGCACCAAGCTGAAAAGAAGCCTGTTTTTTCAGAGCTCTTGAAAAGTTGACGTTTTTAGAGATGAATGATTCTCACAGGCCAGTAACGCTACAAACGTATAATGATAGTATATGAGACTATACAAAATATTGCACTATTTTGCCAGGAATCACCAAGAAAACACATGTGAACAATACTGGCTGTACAGACTAAGAACCAAAACATGCCATTACTTTTTATAACATACTCACTTTTCATGAATATAAAATGAGAAAAACATACATATTCACCCTTAACAACTAAAGACTCAAACAACTGATATAAACAGTTCAATCCATGGAAGTAATTGATATAAAATACAGTTTTCATGGTTATCAGACATGACCCATTTGGATGTTCAGAGGCTGTGTTGTTACCATGGAAACGCCATCATCTTCTACAACATTGATTCTCCAGTAAATCCCATGGAGTTTGATCAATGGCACTAGGTTTATTTTGAATTTATATCTTTACTTAAATAAATCACATTTTCCTCAGTTGTCTCTCATATTAATGTGATAATCTTTAACTTTACTCTGAGCTTTTATGAACACCTACATGATTAGTAAGTTAAATATTGGAAAATACCTGATTTTCACTGAAAAAAAACAACAACAAAATGCTGAAGATGATATTACAATAAAAGTAGATAAACCACTTCAGGATGGTTAGAGAAAATTGTATTTTAGAACTTCCACAAATGTCACATGTTTGATATGGTGTCATGATGTGATGGAGCCATAGGTTTTGACCCATCTGTGTGAAGGTGAGACAATGTGAATGTAAAAAAAACGTGTGTTTTAGCTGTTGACCTTTGACCTTCATTGCTGAAAATCTAATGGGTGTTTTTCAAGAGCCCTTGAAAAGTTGACATTTTTAAAGATAAATGATTCTCAAACTACAAACACATCATGATAGTATATGATATATCCTCCTGAGACCCAGTAATACATTTTTTGTCCTCTATAGTGGACCCAAGTGTCACAGTTTTACTTTAAGAAATTATGCCCATTCAATAAAAAAAAAAAATTCTGAATAAATCCAAATATTTTTTAAAAATGCTTTTGAAAAAACTGTTGCGTTATGCAATTTCCAAACAGGACAATTATTTAATCTAAAAAAAACTAAACCTTATACTTTCTTGAATGTCAGGAGGATATTACTGTAGATTAAACCACCAAAAGTATATAAAACAAATCAAATGAGCTCAATTTCTAAACATAAAGTACAACATATGAATTAAAGCAGCAGAAAAATAAATCCACAAACATCACATAACACAGAGAATGACTATATCGGCACACCTTTTTCTTTTTTTTTTCCCAATACTTGTGTATATATGTGGTATTTTAATCACAATCCTTCTTCCCTCACTGCCGTTCAACCAACAAAAGTGACTTTATTTCTATTTTTGCAGTAGTTTCATTGCCATAACAACACAAGGGAGATTTACAACAAAGAGCTTATATCGAGAGCTAAAAATATATGAACAGATAGTGATTACAAAAGTACTTCTATATGAATATATTTCTCAAGCAGTGAGTGGGCTATGTCTTATTGGAATGGTTAGTGTGTTGGGTGGAGAAGGTGTTGCCTTTAGGCTTTTACTCTTATAACTCTGCGAATGAGCATCAGAAAGTCAGTACCAAACAATAGAAAAGCATTTTACAAACTGCCCTGACAGGACTATGTTACAGCTTTACATAACCTCTGAGTTGAGGGAGGGGGAGGGGGGGGGGGTGTATTTAGTGGATGCCATTATGACCTGTATGCTTTTTTTTTTCCTCTTTTTATCTGTGAATTGTCCAAAAAAAAAGTGGTTCCAGGCACAACAAACCCCACCCCTTTGTATATATTGTAGCTTATTTTGGCATCGATCCAGCTGATGTTATCATATCTGTGTGTGCTGATGTCAGTGTATCGATTGGCTCTATATACGTGCCAACTTTGAAGTAAATTGAAACACGATGGAAGTTTTATAGACATTTGAAATTTCTACCAATTTAAGTAAATGGGGAGATTTAAATTTTTTTATCTTTGATCTACTTTTCCCAAAATGTAAAATCATATGTTCTGGGTCACTGGCAATCTATGATTTGGTATGAAGGTAAACATGTATTTGTTAAAAATAAGTTCATTCATGTATTTCTTAAAATATATTGGCAATGTTCACCCAATTGGATTTTAGTTTACAATTTACACATTAATTATTCTCATTTGTTATATACATATGGGTAGCTAACTGAGATGACCTGTTGAATCTGCCTCTCTGGATCACATTTGCCGATATAGTTGTTGTTGGCTCCCGATTGGTTGGTTGAGTCATGTGACTTGTTGTTTTGAATCTAGTTATGGGGAGGCTAAGTCACGCCCTTCTCCTTCCGGTCCATGGGTGCTAAATTCTTATTCTGTTTGACAAGTGCTCTGAAATTCACATATGATAGCAGTTGATAAGAAATATTTGATGTGGTATAGGCAGACCACCCATTTTTTGATGTGAAGCAAACGTGACGTTAGGTTGTATGTGGGGTAATGGGCTACAATGTGTGTGACGTCACACTCTGCTCAGCTGTGGTGTGGAGTCTGTGGTGACTTCACATGCGCACCAGGTGTGTAGTCCAAATTATTAACTGGTTTAACTCACAACTGAATCAGCCATTGGTTAACAGAAACCGTTGTAACGCACATCAATTACTATAATTTATTATGAGGGCGCATGACAAATAAGATACGATTTTAGCATTTTATTTCCCATTGAATATTTCATTAATTTTCTGATCTCAGGCTCCATGAGCCTCCCTGAAGGGGTGGAGACTTAAGCTCACCATTGTGTGTGCCAAGTAAAGCACTGTAATAGAACAAATCCATCTCTATCCTGCAATGTCATTTTATAGAGTATATAGCACATTAGGCCAGGGGGCCAAATCCAGCCCGGCCCAATCCAGTAACACAAGATACTGTATTAATGGTGTAAAAATTATTTGAATTCAGGTTCTACATACAAATTAATTAGATCTTAATTGGGTCAGACCAGAAAAATATGATCATAATTACCTATGAATAATGAAAACTGCAGATTTTAATGTAAATGTGAAATTACATGAACATTTTTATATTGAAAAACCATCCTTTTACAAAGACCCAAATAAATACTATTCAGAAAATGCCTAATCTCGTCCCTATTTTGTGCCAATTTCAAGTTTTTATGACAACCCGTTCTTGAATTAGAGCCAATAATGTGATTTTGACCTTTCTGCTAAAAGTGACCTTGACCTTTTGCATTATTGATAATTTCGTTATATGTATATAGTGTGTGTAATGAGACAATATATCCAGTATTGATTAAGTTATAGCGTGATAGGTCTATGCTTGACACACAGTGTTACAGAAGTTAACTTTGCAACATGTCACCGTTGACCTCAAGAGATTTCAAAACCTCTTGGTCGTAGGTGATGACACCAATTATGAGACTTGTAGAAATCTTCATTCCGTATCGTTTGGTACCAGTCTGAAAGTTCTGTGACCCTCCATTCTTGAGTTATAACCAGTAATGTGATTTTGACCTTTTAATTAATTGTGACCTTAACATTTGACCTTTACTCAAATGGATCATTGCATCTTATGCACATTAGCTATATGTATATGATAGGGGTGTGACAAGATTTTGCGAAATGTAATTAAGTGTGCTAAAATTCTGTCTCGCGAGATTTGTTATCCAGCTAGCAGATGGTGACATCGGGGTACAATTTACTGGATTTACTAAAGTGTATATTTCCAAAGGTAAGGGAGGGAAAAATATATATCCACTATTGTCCGCCGTGTCCACAAACAGGTGGCTGGTCGCCGCCTCGCCTCATCTATCGCAGAGTCAGCGATAACTTTAATCTTTCGCAGAGTTCAGGTCAAACTCCTCCGCGCCAACGTGCAAAAATAATCCACAGGGTCTGGTCGAGCCTCTGTATTCTCTCACACACCGCCGCAGGTTTTTCTTTAAGCAACTTTTTACCCCCTGTACACCAGTCCGTCACCTTTACCGTTCCTACTTAAACCCGTCACCCCGCGTTTGTTCCGCCCCTCCTTTTTCATTCAGTCTTTTTCGACGCATATATTCCACCGGTCTAAATCTTACCTTTTCTACTCGAGCGCCTCTGGCGGCCGTTAGGAAAATTACATAAATTGGCCGCATCACTGAAAAAGCCGCAAGGTTGAAAGTTTGGGAAAAAAGTAGCGGCTTATAGTCCGGAATTTACGGTAGTTTTCTTAAAATCTCGTCTCGTGAGCGTAGTGTCTCGTCACACCCCTAGTATATGACCATGTAATTTCATGGTGATATCTCAAGTATTATCTCTGCAGACACACATATACACACAGACAAGGTGATTACAGTTATCTCCCTTAACCAATGTTAAGGTGAGATTAATGAACCACCTGAAATATCTGAAGAGAAGTGTAATTTTAACAAATATTCTGCCTCTTACGAAAGGTTGTGTGTATTTTTAATTGAAATGTAAGCTGTTCTGCATGTGTGCAAATGAGACCCTTAATAGACTGAGGCAGAAAATGGTTAAAATGTGCAATGTTCACAAACACTAATTTCTTACTGTGAATTTTTAACCTATAGTACTCTTATCTGCCATGTAACTTGTGCTAAATGTAATTGACCGTGTGAAAACCATAAACTGTCAATTAACAACAAGAAACATACATTTAAAGGAGGTTACCAGAAACCTTTGCACTTTAAAAGCTGATATGAATTTCTTCAAGGAGGGGGTGCTGAGTGAAGTTTTGCATAATTTAGATACCACTTTCCTGTTTCCTCATGAGCTTTCTTCACCACATATGACCTGAGCGCCGGTTTATGATGTTGAGGGATCACCTATTCTAGCGTTTTGCTGCAATGGCAGGTTCACTCAAGTCCACAATATCATTGTAACATTGCGTGATTGTGTTCCATTGCCCACTGTTCGTGTCAACTTAAGTGAAGTTATTTCTATGGTTCGCTGAGGGACTTTAAAATGTCTGTGCACAGAGACACTCTTTATCCCAAACACCCTTTGGCAGTAAAAAACAAAAAAAAAAATTATAAAATAAAGAAACCTCAAGCACAAAAGAAGCATGTCTGTCCAACCTGAAAGAGGACACAGTGTACACAGTAAGAGCAAAATAAACAGTGTTTGTAATTAAGTCGATAGTAAACTTGTATTTCTGTCATATAATTTACTGTCATGTGAATCAGAACAAAAGGAAATGATATTGACAAGAAGAGACAACTCACCCCCATGTGCACAGACGGGGGAAACTGAAATCGCAGAGAAGGAAAAAAAAACAAAAAACATTTGCATACTGAAGATATTTGTCAGGAGACAGACAGAAAGAAAAAGACTAAAAATCCAGATCTGAACATCTGGATAGAAGCAGCCAAAAAATGTCCAGGGTGGGCAGTGATCCATCTGTGTCCACTGTTAAGATTTTCCAGGAAAACAGGATGAAACAGATATTTCATTAAACTGTAAACACATTTAATCAAACTGGAAAGATGTTGACCTGCTGTGACTGAAGGAAGTTGAATATATTTGCATATTTTAAGACTTTTTGCATTATTTTGCCAGGAATCACCAAGGTCGCCAAGAAAACACATGTGAACATACTGGCTGTACAGACTCAGAACCAAAACATGTATATTTTTTAGAACCTACTCACTTTTCATGAATATAGAATGAGAAAAAAACATAGATATTCACCCTTAACTCTTAACAACTAAAGACTCAAACAACTAAAATTGACCAAAATTGTTTGATATAAACAGTTTAATCCATGGTGATCCACTAATCAATGGAAATAATTGATGTACATTACAGTCCTTCATCTTTTCATGGTTATCAGACATGACCCATTTGGATGTTCAAAGGCTCTGTTGTTACCATGGAAACACTGTCATCTTCTACAATATTGATTCTCCAGTAAAACCCATGGAGTTTGATCAATGCCACTGGATGGAAACACTGTCAATGAATGGATTAGTTTTTGTTTTTTCTCATATATAGAGCACACTGGGACTATAAGGTACATTAAGTGAAACAAAACAGTCAGATATGGTAAGTCAGTGAGTCAAACTTTATTAAATATGCTCATAATAACTCTCACCTTTGTTCAAACATTAATGGATATATTAACAATAACTCCCAACCTTATTGAGTTGTATAACGCACAACACAACAGTCTTATACCTCAAATGAAACATTAGCGTACTCAGAAAAACTCAAAATTGTTCAATTATAACATGTAAAATACAAACACAGTAGTGATTTTTCAGTTCAGTCCTTTTACACACTGTAATATTATGGTATGTACAGTACAGTACTCTGCTCCTGCTGGTGTGTGTAGCACGAGCTCAGCAGATAGATAATAGTTTACCAAGCAAAACTAGATGCCAGAAGTTCCTTTCACACTTTACTTGACATTACACAACATCAAATTGAAGTTATTTCTTACAGCTCCATGTTGAGACACGAGCTCTTTCATAATTATTTTCTGCTTCGATGCTTGACATTACCGCAGAACTCAACTGCATCTTGAAGGGTGTCTTAGTCTCATATTGAGGACAGAGGATCAAGGACACTCGGGTGAGTTCTCCATCATAGGAAGTCCGTTTGATCAGGCTCATGATGATTTAAGCTGAATCCCATTTCACCCCTTACCCCTTTCCCTCCATTTTGTGTGTCCATGTGTAGGGGTAGGGGTGTCTAAACTCACATTACGGCAGAAGGGTAGGGGGAAGAGCTTTATACCCCTTCAGAAAGGGGTATAAAGGCAGACTCAAAACCGAGGGGTATGAGAAATTTCCCAGCATACAATGCGAATCATTTTAAAAATGGCGGCCTCTACAAAGGAAGTACACAAATGTATTTTCGCTGTAATTAACAATTTTTAAGTTATGATAACTGTATTGTTTAAAGTTTGACATTGTCATAATGGTAATTTTCTCCATAAAACGCTCCATTTACATAAATGTGGAGTAATCGGTAAATACGTAGCACTTCTCGACGCAGATATTAGTAAAAACATCCGCATAGCCCAGGAGAACACGACAACTACGGCAGCAGACATGTTTGGTTACTTCTGTCGAAAGCTGTCGTTTTTGGTTACATAAGAACTGGCGGAGCGAACTGATGGCGTAGGTGAGTGTTGAAGGGGTGTCTCAATTAAAGGGCGTCGTTTTTCAAGCGCTATGTTTTTATAGTTCAGTTTAACGGAGTAAGGAACAAAGGGTAGGGGTAAAAAATTTAAATTGGATTGGGCCTAAAAGATGCATTAAATATACCAGGATGATACAAGCCACAGCAGGAGTTAAAAAATTAATTTATTTAATCTGAAGTTGTACTAATTGTTTAAAGTAATCAATGATACTATCGAACATGTGTGAGAAAGATATCCCTACACACGGACATATTGTGTGACATCCTGCAGTGAATCAAAATTGAATCATTAGTTGATATGAACACTCATCTAACAGAAATACAAATAATAGATCCTCAGTTTATCTGGAAAAGCTGCCTTTGAGTTTCAGTTCCTCTTTCAATTAGTCATTTTTAAGTTGAACTAAGGAGTTGAGGTCAGAACCAGAAGAGTTCTGACCACAGTTGATAAATTAAGTGTCAGAATCTGATCAATGATTGGTGATCACAGCTGTCAATCATGTATTTTACCCTACTACCACTCTGAATTAAACTGCGATTAAAGTACATCTCGTTGTCAGAGGGTAGATTTTCCACAACCTGAGAATCAGGCAAAGAAAATATGAAGATTTCTTGCATTGTCGCAGACCACCTGAATGACAGTATGTTGAAATGTTATTTTTCCCAAAGTGATTTTAGTGTTGGGTCAAGACCCCACGTGGGATTCCCTAGAATTCAAATGGGGTCCCCTGAAATGTCTACTAATTGTTAAAAATAAAAACGTGACCTGACAAAAACGGAGTCTGAACCTGAAGCGCAGTGGTATTGTTTTATCTGTCAAATGATCACTGTGGTTGGTTGGTTTTAAATGCTGCAGCTCTTTCACAATTCATAAGGAAGGAGGTTGTTGTTTTTAGTTTGTCAGCAACTTCACGCCACAACTGCTATACCAATATCCAGGAATTTTTCTGGAAAGGCGTGACGTGATTCACAATAGAGACCATAATATTTTGGTGAATGTAGGTCAAAGGTCAAGGTCAGTCACCAAAAATATATTTTCACAATCATAAAAGCTAGGGCAAATCAGGGACAATGTTTACAATGGGGGGGTGGGGTTTGTTATGCCTGGCACCACTTGTTTGTTCAGTATTTGTCAGCCTTGTAAATACAAGCTCGACTGACTGTACATGTCGTGACTAAGGAAAATAACATTCCCACTTTGTGCAGTAATAATCTATACCTGGCTTTTCTGCCTCCATCCATAATAATATACATTATATAGACCAGAGGTGGAAAGTATAAGTACTGTACTTAAGTACATTTTTTTAGGTATCTGTACTTTAGTATTTTTTTTCTGACAACTCTTTACTTTTACTCCCTACATTTGTTTATAAATGTCTGTACTTTATACTCCTTTTCTTAGAATAGACTCATTACTTTTTCAAACTAAACAGATGTGACAGTAGGAAAAACAAGTGTCTTCAGATGGAAAATCTGGAGAGGAAATTGTAACTCTATATATTATATGACTATTATCTCACAATTTTGACTTTTATATCAACATTTTGACTTAATTTTACAACTTTAACATTTTATCTCACAATTTTTACCTTTTCTCTTAAATCATGCATTTGTAACTCACTTTTAAAGGCTTTATTTTGGATACTTTTGAAACTTTTCTGATTTTTCCTGGTTTAAAAAAAAAGAGTATTTTATTTTTTACTTTTATACATTATTAAAATTGAGAAATTGTACCTTTTTATTTAAGTAGAGGAGTTGAATCAGTACTTCTACTATTGCGACGGTATTTTTTTAACCATATAGCTGTAGTTCTACTTAAGTACAGAATGTGAGTACTTTGACCACCTCTAATATCAACTAAATGTTAGCTAAAATGAACATTTATTTGGAACACGGTATAGAAAACTGTTACATGATCAAAAGCAAATCCATTTTAGCAAAATACATGTCTTTTTTTTTTTTTTTGTGTGTGTGTGTGTCTGGGCGTTAATTCACGTTAATTCGGTTCCTGCTTGGACCGGGATATTTCTGTGAGGTCGTTCCATGTTTTCTTCCCAAGCCGTGCAGATTGACATGCATCCTTGGATCTTTTAGTTGCATTAATCAAGTTAATTCTCCTGTCAGAGGCTTTGACTGGAGTGCAGGTCTGGGTGTGGAATAGTCTGTGTGTTTTACTACGATGGTTGAAAAGGTTGAAGTTCCACACCAACACAATAAAAGTGAACTTTACTCTGAAAAACTATCCGGCCCAGCAGCTTTTACAACACTTAATAAATAACAACAAATTAAAGACAAAACAAGCGTTAATGGTGCCTAAATAACTCTGCAGTCTTTCTTAAAACCACGGTGCTGTGCTTTCAAAACACAGTAAGAGATAAAAGGAGGATGTCTCGCAATAAGTATTTACACCTGTCTTGGTGTCTTTTGTTGTTTTTGATTAATACAGTATTAAGTGTTGTTTTAGGCCAGACAGAACCTTACCAACCGGGGACTTTCCACTAAATATGTACTTAAAAGCACTACTGAATCCCAGTCCGCCAAAACAAGGGGCTTTCCACCAACACAGACAAGACAAGAAAAGCAGATGAGCATATTTTCAGGACACAGGAAATGTACATAAATCATTTTTGCCCCACAGAATTAAAATGCCACAAACATTACAAGTGAACCTAATGCATTTAAACAAAATTAAGTCAGGGTACACATAAGAAGAAGTACATTAGAGGGCATTGGTATCCAGCTGAAAAGTGGATTGACCAAAGTTGATTGGGAAAAAATGCTACTGGCTACAGTGGTGTTTCAGTCGTGTAAAAAAGTCGTGTAAAATCCAAATTGGTTTGACACATGTGGAAGCTAGTCAAATTTTCACATTATCACTAGAAACTATTTTTTTTTTTTTTTTTCAATTTTCTTTTTCATTTCCATTAACTAATGGCAAACGGGGAAACTTTTTTTCTCATACAAAAACTTCAAAAACTTCGCTTTTAATGTTACTTTTATTCTGTTTTTAATGTGTGCTTGCTTTGTTTTCTTTATTGTAGTTGGCTTTTATTGTGTAATTGGCTGTTATTGTACTATTTTCACGTCTTTGTGTCATGAAAAGCACTATTCAAATAAAATGTATTATTACTATTACTACATTATTAATTCACCACACATGAAATACACTGGCCCCATAAATGATTACTGTTGAAATAATGGCTGAAAATGAGCACAAATGCACAATGTTTGAACCATCTTACAAATTGGCAGCAACAAATGGACCTGTATTTGAGAATTGCCGTTCGGCTCTATTTTTCTGTTAGTATAAGTGATGATGTACAGCTGCAGAAGAAACGATTATACCATGAAAAGTCATTAAAGACAATGATTATGCAGTGAAGTCCTAACTGCTGTGTATATCATGTGACTAAAACAGACGGGGAAATAACTTTTTTTTTTTTTTTTTTTTTTTTTTTTTCAGTACAATACCGCAGCTACTGATGTAAGAACTAAAGTGATTTGGGTTATTATCAAGAAAACCATGGAAAATAGAGAGATGCCAGCTCTGAAATTAAACTCTTATGAGCTCTTTTAGATTGTTGTCTCCATGTCTCATGTCTCAAGATAAGTGGAAGATGATGAATGAGCTATTTTTAGGCCTAAACCACGATACATTGGCGCAAGGCCTATTGAGTCTGAGGTGATCGCATGGTGCCAGGGAGCAGTCCCCACACATATACGGTGTTCAATTTGTGTCAATAAATTCAACAAAGTGTAATGGTGCGTTAATAGTGCTCCGTCATCTCCTGCTCCACGTGTGTTTCTCCTTTGTTTTGGGTTTTTTTACCCCTCTACGTCGGGAGTGCGTGAAGCGTGGCTCTCTTGCGACGCATTGTTAAAACTGGACACACAAAGACGGAGACAAAGAGACACACTCTTGCTGCTGCAGAACTGGCCAAACGGAGGTATTTCGGGACACCTGTTATATAATCATAATGCGCTTCAACAGAACACATGACAATGGACCCAACCATTGGTTCTTTTCATATGTTGAACAGCACCATGATTCTGAGATGGTAAATTTCCACCAGTAGGCTTATGATTTAGTAGTAAAAGTCAAAGCCTACAGTACTTTTCCAGCTACAGAGTAAACAATGTGTTTGTAAATGAACACTTAGAAAGTATTAAGATGCCCCAATTATGTTTTTGGCATTTTGTTGGATTTCATAATATCTTTTATCCATTCAGACATTAGTGGAGCTGGCAGTAATCCTATTTCTCAACAATACAGGAAAACCCATTGTGGTGCCCACTGTGTATTTTGACTGTTAATCTATTGATTAGTTTGGAGAAAAAAAAAGAAGAAAAAAAAACCCTTTAATTTGGAGTAGATTTCAAGATTCTGGTGTTTGTTTGCCATCTGAGGCTTAGGTGTTAAACGTCCTGAATCGCTTAATAATGTGTTTACCTGTGGTGACACAGTTTGACATGTGGTGACATGTGGAGCTGCATACCATGGTTGTCAAGACACAGATGAGTGACAAGAAGAAATGAAGTGACAGTGGCTGCAGGGTTATATTTCACAAAAATATACCAGATGAAAAACCACAACTGCTGGTTGTCTTTTAGTTTTTGATGGTATTTGATTTATGTTGCTTTCTTCCAAATGCACGTCATCTTTGTCTTTGTGTTCCTATTTAGCAGCATTTTAAGTTCTACCTTCAACAAATGATCTGGGGCCTCATGTACAAAGTAGGGGTCGACCGATTAAGGTTTTCTCAGGGTTGATACCGATAATAATGGAACTGGGAAGCCGATAACCGATAAGTGCAACCGGTAAATAGAAACATTATTCACATCAAATTAAAAATGGCACACACCGACACATGCCTTCGTATTCATTAAGTCTATGTTTAATTGTAAAAATTAAAAGTGCAGGGAGCTGCCAGCAGCATAAATAATTAAAACCAAACAACGTAGAATAAAATGGGAAATAAAACAATATAAATAACTATCCATTAAAAATATATCACTCTCTAATAAATTAAAATATAATATATTATTAAGAAGTAATATAAAATGAACTAATTAAAAATCTGTCACCATAGCCATTCCTATCCAGAAGCGCTCTGCTGTCACGACGAAGACTGAGATGGAGTATTGAAAATGAAAGAGGAGCGATCTGCAGCTGCTTCTTTTAAAGTCAGTGTTCCAAATGTTAAGAGTCATTAGCGTGAGAGAATGAACAGTACTTACGCAGGGCATTGCAGCCAAATGAAACAAAAGCATTTGGATCAATTAAGTATAATCTAATTATCTCATTTAATATGATTTATCTGAGCTAGTGTGCTCTCGTGTCATAAATAAATGTGATTTACAAATAAGTATTTGTATCATTGTACCAAGCACACATCCAATGTCTGGACAAACACCCTACAGATGGCTACTGCTAGCACTGGCACCACCAAGTAGCTAGCAGGCTAGCACAAACAAATGGCGAGATGGAACAAATGCGAAGATGTTTTTTTTTTTTGTCTTCCTTGACCATGGCTTTCGTCCTTACCTTTTGTGTCCATTACTGACACCTTCATGTTTCCATATGGTGGTTTAAAATTTACTGTATGCTATGCTGAGACTGCTGTATGGACAACAGTTTGAGTGACAGTATTCGCTGTAATGTTTGTTCCTTATGCGAGCTAAGATTGCCTCGTTACACAGATCAAATGGACAATGTTCACTAGTAGTCGGGCCCCTATACACTAATAAAGACTGGGAGCACAGGAAACAAAGGTGGAGCTAGTTATATTAAGATGTAAAGTTCACCGGAAAACTGTTTAGTCAAAAAAAGGTATCACATAGGTATGAACTGGGGCTGTTTTGTAAGAGCAGGGGGTTAGCAGAGACTGAATGAGGTATGAATGGACCAGAGCTGAAGTAGGAAGTCATGTAGGAGCTTGAGCTGGGCCAGGCTGGAGAATGAACCAGAACCGAGCCTGAGCCTGAATAGGAGCCAGAGTGTCACCAGAGTTCTGAATGGAGGTGAGCAAATTGTTACTGCGCTTTGTGTGTGTGTGTGTGTGTGAAAACCTTGGGAACAAGCATTACGCATGCCATTATTCTCAAGACGTGGTTCCATATCTGAAGAAAGGGGTTTGGATATTTTTGATAAGTGTATTTTCAAAATGTAGCTTGAGCTGAACTGTTTTACTAATGCTGCTTTTCCACTATGTGGTATCGATTCTACTCAAGGATGACATTCTATTCCTTAAGAGCGTTTCCATGCAAATGCTATCATACCTGGACGTCATTCCGAGGCGCTGTCAAGCTTGCGCGGATTTAAAACCTTTTTTTTTTTTTTTCAACCACCAAAAACAGAAATGTTTCGACTTCCACGACCAATCACGATGTAATTTTACAGAATACCATCTTTGCATTGGAGACTGAATTTAACTTACGACTGTTTAAATGTATTTATTTTTTAAATATGGCGGTTCTCATGTTAACACAATGATGCAAAAACAACTCCACCAATCAGTGGATATGCTGCTGACACATCACGTTATAGTATCGCTGGGAACTTCAGCAGAGTAGATACTGATCTAGGACTGGATACCATGGGATCAGGTCCTTTTTTTAGAATGGAAACACCCCAAAGCGAATAAAATCGGGTAGAGCCGATACAAGTGGGAACACGGCTTAAGGTCTCATACACCACCTTTAATCTTTTTTGCGCTATAGAGGTGGAGGGTGAAGGCAGATGGGGAGGGGGGGGTTGCTACTGTGGTTGCTGAACATTGTGACAGCCCCCCCCCCAGTGGGCGGGGCTTCAAACAACCACTTGGCTTGCCTGTCCTCAAGTCCTGCTCCTGGTTATTAGTTACTCATGTCTGTTAAATATAATATCATTCTTGTTTTCATTCATCCTCTTCATCTTCAAATCTCCTACTGCTTCCACACTGAACTTGACATGTTTAAGGACGTCAGTGTTACATCCTGTCACATTTGTTTAGTTTATTGATGTTTCCTCATTAGCGCCTCAGAGAACGGCGCTCATGTATTTTTCAAGTACAGATTTGACCGAGCTCATGGGGTAAAGTGATGTCATCTCTGTTAGATTTCACTTCTTTTCATCAGAAAATCTTGGGCCAAAGCTCAGCCTGCATTTCTTATGATCATCCTGTGCTCCTGACCCTCATGGGGGATCCCTGACGGGCTGCTGCATCTGTTCACTGCGTTTCTGAAATCAGACGAGGAGCGCTGAATGTTGAACAGCCTCACACACCACAACACTGAGCCAATAGGGTGTTTATACTTTTGTTACCAAGGAGATATTCCACTCCTTTCTGTGTTATGTAATAAAATTTTAAAATTCATTTTCCCGAGGATGAAAGAGCAGAGAGCCTCAGCCCCTTAGAGAGAAGAGGAAACGTTCAGAGTGTTTTATCTCATAGCTATCGGCGTGGTTTACGATCCAAATAACCTTGAAAACCCCACTGACTTACTTTCAAGTTCATTATTGCCGCATCTAATTTGTGGTGAATGATTTCCATTTAACATAATTTATGAATTCCTTTGTTTTTCATTCGTTCATGGATGTTTTCATGAATCATAAGGATGTTAACACTGGCTATAATAGGCTCCAAAACAAAATCTACAAAATAGAGTATTAAAAAAAAAAAGGACAACTAAGAGCTGAGCTGAAATACAAAGGGTATATTTATTCTTTTTTTTTTTTTTTTAATTCAGGGATAAATAAACGGATGATTCTACACAACAGGAGTTAATGAAAGTCTGACAATTTTGTTAACCTGAGGTGGAAAGTAACAAAGTACTTTGTTAGTGTACTTAAGTTGATTTTTTTTTTTTTTTTGGTATCTGTATGTTTTTTTTTTTTAATCTGGAAACATTTTATATTTACTCCCTATTTTTTTCATAAATAGCTGTAGTTTATACTCACATTCACGGAATTGGCTTGTTAATTTTTCAAATAACAGACACAAAAATTCAATGCATCTCACATTATGTGCTTCAGATTCAGCTGCCTGTGACTATACACCTGGTCAGGTGGTTTTGTGTGCACATGAACCATTTCTTGAACAATGGGTTTTTTGCACCATAGATATAGAAAAGGTCGATGCTGTACATCATATCCCTTAATGTGACACATATGTGTATCTGGCCACCATATTGGAGTGGTACTTGTCAGCCTGGTTATGTATGTAAACAAAGCTTGCTTGACATCTATTATTTTTATAAAAAGGGAATGCCTATGTGGAAAATAAGTACACTTATCACGCTTCTAACTTTTCCATGTAAGATTCTTTGCAGTATGAAACAAATATATAATATTTAATTGCTTGGGAAAAGTGATTCCTTCTAGCCTCGACTCCACAGTGTGCCTGTAATTGGGCGGCTCTGGTTGTCCACATGTTGAAGTGTCCTTGGGCAAAACACTGACTCCCAGTAGGACTGACAGAACTTTAGAAACCTACTGGTGTATGGATGTGTGTGTGTGTGTGTGTGTGTGTGTGTGAAGGGGAGGCTAATCTAAAGTGCTTTGAGCACCATGAAGGTGGAAGAGCACCATATAAGTGCAATCCATTTAATTGCAAGCCCAAGCTGTACAAAACTGCGGCATATTGTGATTTTTCTGAACAGTTATCAAACTACTTAGCACGAAAATGGTGCAAACGCCTTGACAAGTGAACCACTCCAATATGGCCGCCGTGTTGACCTGTCCAGCTGTGACTCTGGATCTGCATGGGTACCCCATTTGCGCCACTTACGTGCATTACGGTCAACCCTCATGGTTGCTAAACTATGGCAAGTACGTTTGGACAAAACTAGCAGACATTACCCAATTTGCATCTGTAAAAACCAAACATTTTCTTAACATTTACACTTACAAAGGTGCATCTGTGATTCGCCACAGTCCAACTGTCACACACTTATTCAGACAAAATGGATTCCACCTCTGACAAGGAACTGAAATACAACATTTGTATGCATACACTTATATATATATATATATATATATATATATATATATATGTATATGTATATATATATATATATATATATATATATGTATGTATGTATATGTATATATGTATGCATATATATATACATACATATATATATCAGTGCATCTGTACATTTCTCTAGTTTATATACTGCCTGCAGATTCTATCTGTTAATTCTCTGTATTTAACATCTGTGGGTCAAATCTGTTCATTCTCATAGTTGAACATCTGTCTTTGTAAATGTAGACATTTGCATATTGTACAAACTGAACAGCACATTCCCTACTCTATATTGTATTCATACTCTGCTACATCCTCTATTATATTCTATCCTCTTGTTATCCTCTTATTTCTATTATTCTATGCTAGTATTCATAGCTCTGTTAGACTTCTTCTTTCTAAGTTTGGGATCAGGAAAGTACGTATATACATATTTAAATCTTGTTAATAAAGTTTAAGGTACCTCCAAAGTGGGTAAGGTTCACTTACTGCTTTTCTTCAAATGTGCTTCAGGGTATCTGCAGCGTTTTTAAAAAAGTGATAACTTTTAAGAATGTAAAATTTAATGGCTACTAAACATATTAAGTTTGATCAAAAGGCTTTTTTTTTTAACTGAGGAATTCATTTTTTTTCTCTTTTGGACAATGAGGTGCTCTATTTTGATGAAATAAAAAAAATCGTACTTGTAAAGTTTGTATACATTCGTGGTTTGCAGTTAAATGTAAAAGTAATGTGTGTTACAGAGCCTTATAAAGAGGTTTACACGGACACACTGATTAATCCAGGTGTGTGTGCTACTTCTTGTGACTGGTTAATTAGGCACACCTGGATTAATCAGTATGTCCAATCATAAAAGACAGGACATAAAGGAGCCAGCTGAAGTTCTGGATGTAGACGAGCAGTGCATCTAGCTCATTTAGCTCAAGTGGTTCAATGCCTCATGAGGCTTCATCTCATCATCACTAGTTAAGGTCTTTAGACCTACAGTAGGTGTCTCTTCTTCTTAGGCTGTGTTAGAAACCAGATACAGTGGTACCTCAATTTACGAAATGAATTTGTTCCAGAAGTGGTTTCGTACCGAGGTCTGCCTTGGTGGTTTGCACTCTGAGTACTTTTCTACTTTTTAATATATATGGTCTGTCCGTCTGTCTCTGTCTCTCTCTTTCTCCGCCCAAAACGCTTCTCATTGGCTATTCCGCAACATTATGTTGCCAACATTTGTTCAGAATAATACCAAAATGACAACTATGATAATGCTGTGTTTTGATCCCATTTTATGCCTTATAGGACTCAATAATTACAATGTGATAAGAACGAAATGCGAACTACATAAGAGCGCAGTTCAATAAATGCCAGAATAACGGCGTTCACAACTTCCTGTTCATTTGGCAAAAGTGAACGAGTCGTTCACGTTCATCAAAAATATATTGTTCGTGAATGATCGTTCAATGAACTCGTTCAGGTACAACACTGTATATGATGGTGTGTTATTCCACATATACTGTATGGTGGTTTATGTACATGTATACAATGTATTTGTAAATATTCCACTAGAAAGAACCTGTGAAGTGAATGAATCATAATATGCAGATAATGTTTTGAAGTCGATCTGAGACAAATATTCTTTTAGCGTATAACTTCTTCTCTTGGTAATGCTAAAAATTTAAAGAATTTTTGACCCATTTCACATTTTGATTGGTTGTCACACCAAATGATGAGGAGGTAGATAACATGAATTTCAGTGAGTGGCCTATAAAAGGTTAAATACACTCTTAATAACCGTCACCACTGGCACAAGGTATATTAATACATTGGGTATTTTCAGTCTTTGTGTTTTGAACATACTACTTATAAGTCATATCCAAAATGAAGTTTTATCAGCAAGTGAAGGGCATGAACCTCTTTGAAGCCTACAAGGGATAAATGTTTTAAATGTCTTCATATCTCTTTAAATCAATATCATGCTTTCTATATCAACTCCTTCTGTGGTGCAAAGCCTTTGAAAAATTGAAATTACAATGGGGCATTTTGAGGCTACCTGAGAGGGAACACACCACTTCAGGTAGTTTTTTTTGCACTGTCTGATGGTATATTTAAAATGATTAGAAGGTTTTTTGCAGTAATAACAACATTTTTGATGATGTGACCTAAGGGCATTTTCACACAGTGTACTCCAGTCTGTGCCCAAGTATGCTACGGAGCCATGTCTGTCATATTTTTTGCTGGCATTTATCGGTTTGTTTGTCTGACTTTCAGCAAGATAACTCAAAAAGTTCTGGACATATTTGACTGAAAGTTTCAGGAAATGTTAATACTCGTACAAGGAATAAGTGCTAAAAGTTTGGTGGTGATTAGTGAAGGGTGGGGAGACCCATGTATTTCAGAAGGGGGTGGGGCGGCTGATCTGCCTTGGTGGAGTTTGTACTCTCTGAGTGCTTTTTTACCATTCCGTGCTCCAGTAGTGTGCCAGAGTCCATTTGAGAAGGTAGTCCGGGCCACCCTTACTATGACACTGTACAATGTTGTGTGAATGCATCAGTCTAGACCTGGTCCTCATAGAATAGAAGTACTTTATTGACCCCACAATTTGAAATTGCTTTGTGACAACAGCAACATTAAATATATAAGTAAAACAAACTGTAAATTACGATGTCATATTAACCCTTTGATGCATGCATTATGAGAATCGGACTATTTTTTATTCCTCTTTAGGCATGAAAAAAATCAATGAAATATTTTTTACGGAGTTAAAAAAAATACCCACTCAGCTGGACAGTATATACCCTGACAGAGGTCTGTGTTCTCAGAGTGCTTTTCTAGTTTTTCCCTGGAATTCTATAAGGAACTATAAGTGATTCCATAAGTAGCCTTGTGTTTTTTTTTTTTCGAGTTAAGCAGCATTATGTGTTAAGTAATTCAGTCGAATAACATTGTTACACACACTCTGCAGGTCAAATGGACTAAACTTAATATTTATGGACTGATCCTAAATGGTCATTATAAACGGATTTGAACAAATTCACAGGACTAGTAAGATTCATTCTCCAAAGTACAATAAGTTAAATGAATGTTAGAAAGTGTACAGTTTATTTCTGGGGAGGTGTCCACATAAGCCTTTTTCAGCTTCCATCTTGTCCTGCACAAATACTGCAACTTGTTTGAAAATAGTTTTTTTTTTTTTTCTCTTGCTATTTATTATGTACAAAAAAAACTTAAATAAAAATAAAGCTATGACAGTGCTGTTTATTTTTTAATGAAGTGACCTTCACGGCGTCTTTCAGATACATCTTTTGAGAGATTAAGAATAACATTGGGTTTAGTGATTATCAATTCTTATAGTTGTGTAAAAAGACAAAAAGTAACTGAAATAATTCAACATAGAAAGTAAAGGCGAGATATAAATTCTGTTTTGTATCTGAAAATGCCTGATAGTTAGTTAGTGGCTGTAGTGTTAGGGTTAATAACATTTTAATAAAATTTTTTAACACAATTGATCAATCTGCAGCTACACCCCCCCCCCCCCCCCCATCTCTGCAGATACACCCTCTACCTCCATCTTCTCTATCACAGACTTCCCTGATGTCATCTCTTCTATACAACTTGGAAAGCCCCCCCTCCCTCCCTCCCTGTCTATGTCAACAGGAGAAATGGGGGCTTAACTTAGGAAACTCTGGGTAGGGAAGGTCTTTGTACCGGACGGAGTGTGTCCAAGGAATTCTGAGGGATAATTAGCTATCCCCCTCCAGAGGCTTTTTAACATGAGCCTTGGGATGGAAAAGTTTCCGGCACTGTGGAAGACATCCTGCCTCATTCTGGTGCCCAAAACGGGGCGACTGGTGTGGAGCTGGATCCCCTTCAATTTGCCTACCAGGATCACATTGGAGTGGAAGATGCTGTTGTGTACATGTTACACCGGGCATATACCGGTCTAGATGTGCCTGGTTCATATGTCAGGCTCATGTTCCTCGACTCCTCCAGTGCCTTCAATACCATTCGGCCACCCATACTGAAAGATGAGCCCCCACCCCCACCCCCACCCCCCGACATCCTGAATTTTGGACTATTTGACAACCAGACCACAGTATGTCAGGCATAACCTGTATATTTCATTGATTACAATGGACTCTGGTTGGACCCCCCCCCAAACCGAAGATGGAACAATGGAACATTCAACTGGGAAAATAGTATTCACTTCTGTCTTGAGTCTGTTTGCTCATGAAAAATAAAATGCAGAATTCATTTTATTACTTAGATTTTTTTTAGATTAAAAAGGAATGGTATTTAATTGATTGATTAAAATTAATCCACAGGAACCCTGTGATTAATCTGTTGTTTTTTTTATTGAATTTTATGTTTTGCTAGTACAAGACTGAAATAATACAGTACAAAAAGGGACAAACAAAACAAGCCCATACCACAACCCTAACAAACACTTCAATAACTATATGGATACAGGCCTATTACATAAGACTTTACATAGATTACATCAGACTAAAGTATGTCATGCACCATTCTGACAGGGAACAGAAATTGGTAGATTGAAATCAAAAACTGTTTCTTATGCTTTTGAAGTGAGTCTTTGATATTTTAGTGTCACTGGTGTATTTTGTCTTTATTTACAGTGAATGTTTCAGTGTTTTCAAACTCTGCTGTTCTTTCCCCTCATGTCTACTGTACCTTAAGAGCAAGGAAAAGGCACACTATACAGGGTGCTTTTTCTTTATCCAAGTAAAAATTTTAGACTTTACCCCGAAACCGTTAACTACCCCCCCCCCCCCCCCCCCCCCCCCCCACACACACACACACACACACACACACACAAAAAAAGACATTGACTTTAAAGGTAAAGTACTTTATTTGTCATTTTAAAGACATTTGCCAGGTGATTTGTCACAATCACCTAGCTGGAGGTGATTGATTTGTACCTGTTGTGTGTAAGAGAAAACTTCAATTTAATAAATGTATTTATGAATGAATGCATAATTCTCAGTAAATTATTGTATGTTTGTCTGAATCAGCAAAGTAAACTACACCAGTGGGACTCAAACCTCCATATATTCTGTCAAACAACGAATGACAACTTCCTTACATTGAACACATTGGCTGAACGACCTTTGATTTGATTCATTCCAGTACCAACCAGTGACTGAAATTATATCAGCTTTAAATATACTTTCCTTGTGTTTTTCTTCTCTTACATTATGTGCGTTTGAGTATATTTTCCATAGTTTAGACTTTCACACACAATTCCAGACTTTTCAAAGTCTAGAAAACAAGGTTTAAAAATTTTATACTTATTAAATGGATCATATTTTACTAAACGTAGTTTGATCAGTCCTTGGTTCATGTATTTGTGTATTTGGACCCCATTAGTTGAAACCCTCCAGGTGCTGCAAAGCTATCTTTATATATATTTTGGTAAAAAATTGAGGGGATTTTTTTAACAATGCCTTTTAATTATTTCTTAAATTATTGCATCTGTAACTTAGGTTATAATATTTGCACATATAAGGTCAAGACTTCTGACGAACATTTCTCCAAGTATGACTTGGACTGAGCTTTACCAAGTGTTTTATGGACCCATGGTGCCCAAAGCGCTTCACAATTCCTCACATTCACCCATTCGCACACACAGTAGACGGCTGCTGCCATACACGGCACTGCCTGTCCCCACTGGGAGCGACTTTCCCAAGGACACTTAGCCATGCGTGCAGTCAGAGCCAGGACTCGAATTGCCGAACCTTTGCTGATTGGACAACCTGCTCTACCAACCAAACTCCAGCCATCCTAAAGCAACTGTGTGAACCACATAATTGTATATCAGCAGCAGTGGCTGCAGTAAAAGCTGAAAATATGTCCAAACTTCCAACTGATTTCCTAAAATATTTAGTTATTGGTTGTATTAGCTGAATGGGACAGAGCGGCAAGCTGGAGGGTGGAATGTGAAGTGACTCATTTGCATTTAAAGGGCCAGCGCTCAAAATGTCCTTTCTGTCATTACTCACAAATAGAGTTGAAGATGGACCTGTGGATTTGAATTAATGAAGAATTCAAACCCAAGCATTGCATTTACAGTTCATGTAGACCACAGGGAAATGTTGTAAAATGCATAACTCTATTTTAAATTATTTTAAGACTTTCAAGCAAACACCCTATTTATCACATACATTTTTGCCTTCACGTTTCAGCATGAAAATGTGGGGAAACAAGAATGACAACTAATGGAAATAACTAGAAACAACGCTGGCTACTCAAAAGATAGTGAATATTAAATCATACTGAGCTTCTATATAACAATGATGTGATACATTACTACTGTTAAAGAACTGATGGGTAGATATGTTTAATTTCTACTAAGGCCTGGTAAGTAACTTTGGAGAAAATATTTTTCCTCTCACTGTTTTTTAAATCTTCCTTTTCCTTTGCACCATCTCTCTGGGTTTAAGTGCAGCAGTGGGTACCATGTAAAATCGAGGTAGAGCCACTGGGATATAATCTATCTCCTCTAACAACAGGTACTAGCTCCAATACTCAAAGAAAACAGCAGGGAAACAAATGAATTCACATGAGGGCAGGAAATCTCAGAGGAGCAGCAGCAGGACACAGGACAAAACTCTGTGAACTGTGAGCCAGGGGGCTGAGCCTTAACAGGATGGGAGATATGCTACAAAGCTATCCAGAGGTTGTGGATAGAATTAAGTTAATATGAATCACAGAGCACAAACCTATGGTGCAGAATGTATCAGTATCATTTCAGTAACAGCAACTAAGGATTTATGATAATATATGTAGCCTGTAAACTTTTATTACTTACTATTTATATTCTTTATTTCTTTCTTTATGCATTCAAATGTTTTAATCTAATTTACAGTATTTTACAGCCTGTATGGAAGCAAAAACATAACATGGATATGATCAATTTGTTTCTGAACAATAATTCCAAAGCCTGTGTTTATCTCATTCTAAGGGATGGGGCTATCCTTTTGTTACAAGAACGCAATGGAGCGCTTACAGTTATAATTAGTAAACTATAAAAAGACAGATAGCCTTGGAAAAATAGGTCAAAAACAACTGCAGGTGTTGACAATGTGTGTTTTTTTTTTTTTTTTTTTTTTGTAAATGGAGGAGATGGTTGATCAACTACTTTCAAGGACTTCACACCAGATGATCAAATGACAGATTGAGGGAAAACAAGCAATGTTGTACTCAGTGGTAATATACTTAAAAATGTGTTGTTTTGGCGTGGCAGTAAGATCTATCTTTTCACATGTAACACCAACAGGTTTGTGGTTGAGAACTCATTCTGTCATCACACACTTTGTGAACCTCATTATTAGAGCATGTTTGACATTTCTTACATGAAGAGACAAATGTAATCCAGGAATTTAAAAATAGAAAACCGGTTCAAGGAAGCACAGCTGCTGAACACCTGTTGACAAATTACTGACTGTGCGGACACCCTGGGGTTTTGGGGTGAGGTAGGATGGACAAAGTATCAGTGATGTCACCCACTGGTTTGTAAACTGTAATTCTGAAACGTAAAGATGCACAACAGTGGGTTTTATGGTGTAGAAGAAACTGAAGCTGACTGAAAATACTGCACATCCACTAACTGTAATAATGGACATTAGTAATTCAGCTAGCTAATATATGCTAATGCACACAAGGTTTGTTGTACAAAAGTGGACACTGATTACAGATTCTTGAGCTAATTAGCATGCTAGCTGGCAAACCATATGATTCAATGCACATTAATGCTAACAGATCTAAGCTAACCCAGGTGTCACTTCATCAAATAATACTCTAAAAATGTTTTAGTTGTTAAAACAAGTGGTCTCTTATCATTGTGAAAACCCATTTTTGGTGACTGTGACCCTGACCTTTGACCTACAATCACCAAAATTCAATGGGATTTATTCTGGATCACCTCCCTCCTTTTCTGAAATTTTTATGGAAACTGGTCCAGCAGTTTTGTGTTAAGTTTCTAACAAACAAATGGACAATAAAATTAACTAAAAACATATTATTCTCCCTTTCAGAGGGAGGGATAATAATTCTAGACCTGCCTTTAAGGAATAAAGGCAAGATTTATTCAAACATCGTCAATGTCTGACTTGGCAGTTCAGCTAATGCTAGTTAGCTTCACACAACACAGACTCACCTGTCAATCACTCTGGCCACGCCCCTTACGTGTGCAGAATGTTTGAGCTTTAGATAATTCTACTGTATACACATTTATCCACTGTCAACTGAGAGTAGAAACAGGCTGTGAACAGTGTTTGTGTTGTAAAGTTGGACATGGTACTGCTTCCCAAAAGGTGCCCCTAGTGGCCGTTCATGTTATTACAGATTTTAACACTTCAACACTTGCTTCAGAATGGCACTGTAAAAAAAAAACAAAAAAAGCATCAAACCGTAACCATATTTCCAGAGTAACATGTGGAATTAATATTTTAAACGTACAGACAACAAGTCCATTTAACAATGAATGTAAAAAAATAAAGTCAGAATTAGGATTTGAACTGCCAACCCTTTGGTCATTGGACAACCCACTGCCAACTGAACACAGACATTTCTTTGATTACATTAAAAGTTTTAATTGTTACACGTTTACTTCTTTATTACTTTTTATTTCATTAAAGTTTTTTTTTTTTTTTTAAGTGAATAGGCCGTAATTACCTCTGCCAAGGAGGTATTAAATTCAGGTCAGTCTGACTGTCAGCAGGATTACACAAAAAGTTCAGAACTGATTTTGATGAAACTTTCAGGAATGACTGATAAGGGGTCAAGGAAGAACCCATTAGATTTTGAGCAATGAAGTTCAAAGGTCAAGGTCACACTAAAGGTCAACAGCTAAAACACAAGTGGTAATATCTCAGAATTCAGACAAGATAGAATGTCACGTTTTTGTTTTTTTTTCCATTCAGATCATCTCACCTTCGGACATCAGATGGGTCAACACCTATCATATCACATTTTGAAATTTTTTATACTCACAGGTCTTAAAACGCATTATATTTGCTTGTCAAAAATGTGTAGAGATTGGATGTTTTGTTGAAAACTTCATTACGCTGTACATTCTCTGCATGTCTAAAGAATGTTGGGTTTTTTTATATTATTTTATGTGTTAAATTACTTTAGAAATTTTTTTTTTGTCAGTCTCAGTTGTACTGTTAATGTCAGGAGCCTTGCGGGTAGTACGAAAGGCAGCAGCTGTCATTTAGCCCGACATGCTGAAGGCAAACGTCTGAGCAACATGTGTGTTGAGCAGTTAGCAGCATAGGAATGTGTAAAACCGAGAGACTGTTCAAACCGACGATCCCCCAAGTGACAGGAGATCACGAGTTTTCATGACGTTTGAGAACACCATTAGCATGGGCCCATTTTCAGAGGCTCATGCTGTGTGCCATTTTGGAGCCACAGTATGTATACATGCCCGGTGGCTATAAAATCAAGCGCATGCATAGAATTTTTACATGTCTTCCTGTTCTCTCATATCATAAAATAAAATCACAACAGAAAAGGAACACTACCCCCTATGAAGATTTGTGCCAATTGCTGAAATGACTCTTGGATGTAAATTTCCACCCTTGGGCATTGTCATGTAAACTGTAAATCTTAACTCACTACTAACACACTATTTTGCCTATAACTATCATACTTTATTTCACTTGCATGGTGACAGATATTATTTGCTCTGCACCAGGGGTGGGCTTCGTATGGAAATGTGTATTTTCATATTCTGCTGTTGCTTCCTTTTTTCTAGTGATTTACAGCCTGAAGTCTGACTAATATCTGTTAAATTAATACTTTTTTTTTTTTTTTTACACGTACTTTCATGGCATAGAGGACAGTTTTATTCATTCCCTTGCCCACAGTGCTGTGTGTGAGGAGAATATAAAAACATTATTCAAACCAATAAGTAGGCTTACTCGCAAATCTTAGAAGGTGAACAAGTGCACAGCTTTAGTGAGTTAATCAGTTTCTGTTTTAGGATTATATTGTTATACAAAGGACTATAGAAAAAAAAAAAAAAAAATCGGTTTCCTACCACTGAGAATCGATATCAGTCATATACAGTAGGTGCCAGACTGGGAAAGCCAAAGGACTTAGACTAATAATCCTCTGTGAATGGTGACGCAGACACTTTTATACACACAGTATTGGTCTGCTGTCTTGAACTTAATCAGTTCTGGTGACTTTACAGAATAGGTTACCATGGTGATATACCCTGGTTTAAAAAAAAAAAAAAAGTGGATAGATGACCTGGAAAACCCAAGGGTAGGGTTAGTCATATTGAGTTCAATTCAATTTTATTTATAGAGCCCCCAAATCACAACAAGGTGGTCTCACTGGACTTTACAGAGTTGTTTACCTCAGCCAAGGAGGTTATGTTTTTGCTGGAAATTGTTTGTCTGTTAGCAAGATAACTCAAAAAGTTATAGACGGATCTTGATGAAAATTTCATGGTGTGTTGGGGGTGTCACAAGGAACAAATGATTAAATTTTGGTGATGATCCAGAAGAGATCCGGGATTCTGGATCACTTTGAAATGTATTCTTCATTTACCGCAATGTAAAATTTCAAATCCCACCCTTCACAACCATTTAGGTCTTATTGGACATCTCCCCCTCAAACTGTGAGACTATGGGTTTAACCTTTCAAGTTTACTAAAGGTCAAAGGTCACAATGCCATTTTCAAGTTTACCTGTTCTTTTCTGTCTGTCAACAATAGTAACTGAGTACTTTCCACTACTCTTTTTGGAGTTATGACCTTTTAAAATCATATGACCTTGATTTTCCTATCTGTCAATAATGGTAACTAAGTCTCTATTGCCCCTTGTTTTCAGTTCATTTTACTTTAGACCCCCGACCTCTTTGGTCAACAATAGGTCAAAATAAGATGCAGAATTGAAAGAAAAGCATTTCAGTGCTCATTGGAAGTGTAATATAATGATGAATAGTTGAAAGGTTACATCCAAAATAAAATTTTTGCCTCTATTGTGACCTTGACCTTTGACCTTGAATTTTTAAACGTATCCTTCAGGGTTTTGATGTCGATGCACATCAACGGTGAGATCAAAATGAAGCTATATGTAACACTGAGTATTCAGGAATGAAAAGGATTCTTGATTTGCCCTAACTGTTATCATTGGCAAAATTTGGTTACCTTGACCTTTGACCTATATTTACCAAAATGTAATGGGAACTATTCTGGACTACCTCACACCTTTCCTGAAAATGTCATGGAAAGTGGCCCAGTGCCCTACTCCTTGCCTCCCCTTTGTGTGTGTGCGTAGCTATGGATGGGGGGGGGGGGGGGGGGAAATAACTGTTTTTAAGAAAAAATACATTATTATCTCAGGATAGGAATAATATTTGTCAAACTTCATACAGTAGGTGTTACTGAATCAGTTGCAGTATTATACATTGCCTCTGAATATCTAAGTAAAACGCATATGATGCCCTTAAGTAGTTGGGAAAAAAAATGCATTTTAACTGAATTAATTTAATGCATTAATAGGATTAGTGGTTCCAAGGTGAACAAACATTTTGGATCACTGGAAGCTTATGGCTGCCTCCACGTGCAGTTAAAATTACCATTAAAAACACAAAGTGGAAGGTAATATTTAAAGTTGAAGAAAATGGTGTTACTACTGCAGAGGCATTATTATCGGCGTAAGTCTCATGTATATTTAATATTATTTATTATAGTGGTAAAATGTTAATATGAAGCCACAAACCAGAAAAAAAACACAGTAAGACGTCACTAGCCTGTGCTAAAATAAATAATGTATGCACTTGAATAGAAATCTTCACAGATACAACAATAGAAAAGCCAGTTATAGTATCTTGACTTTACTGCGTGGTACTGGCTTAGCTAATACAGACTGTACCATCTGCAACTAGGCCAATATAAATAGATATCAAGAGTGTAGTTGGAACTCATTTGAACTCAGAACACGATACAAACTGTCCCATGCAGTTAAGCTAATTTATATGATAAAGACCGAGAAGCTAAAGGAACTCTTTTAACATACTCTGGCTGTCTCATCATGTTACATTTTTTATCACAGGGGTCCGCAACCCTGGTCCTAGAGTGCCACTGTCCTGCATGTTTTATCTTCCAACACAGCTGATTCAAATGATCGACCTATCATCCGTCTCTGCAGAAGACTGATAATGGCCTTCAGGTGTGCTGAAAGAGGGGACCATCTAAAACGTGCAAGACAGTGACACTCTAGGACCAGGGTTACAGACTCCTGCTTTATCAGGTCACACAAACAGATTGGATTCAGTGGCCGATTATATGAGGACGATTGCGGCTAAATGTGACGGCATATTTTATCAGAAGTGCCTTTCATTTACACGAAGCCGATGCCGTCAGGGTATGAATATGCACAAATCTGAACACTCCTTCCAGAGTGGGGCTTATTGAAGACGTGCTGGGTCGCGTCTCTGTTTAAATGGCAAGAAACGCACATGTTCACGTTGCATCTTTACGTCACATACGTTCACCTCACATACACTTTGACATTATATTCATACACCGAACAGGTAAAGCAACAAACATGTTGGACAACCTAGATCCCACAGATCGTCGAGCTGCACTAGCATTAGCATTAGCATTAGCACTAGAAGCTCTAGTAAATATACAGGAGTCGTTTGAGTTATTGTACAGACATTACACACATGCCATAGCCGAAGAGAGACGGGTGGGAAATTACATACCTCAAAAACAGAAAAGGACATAGGCGGCCTGGCATGCGTGTCCAATCGTATTTCATTTACTGTTGTCTTTGTATAAACAAGGATTTCCTTCTGAAGACGCTCGTCTAAATGCAGATGAAAAACTGAAGACGAGACGGCACATTTGCATCTTCTGTTTTCATCGCCTACATATAAATGTAGCATAAGACAAGCAAGGTACACTTAGAAAAATGCCCTTCTACAAACAAGTTTTAAAAAATGAAAAACAATAGAAAATATTTTCATTTGAATTAAGTAAAAAAAAAAAAAATGGAACAAGTGAAAATGATCCTGGTGTAATTTCTGAAAATAGATTTGTCAAGATCTATTGACTAAAAATAAGTTCTTACATCCCACTGAAAACGTTCCAAAATTCCAATTTTTTTTCTCATTTCAGTCCAAATATGTCATCACACTTAAAATAAAACACAATCATTTAAAGACCAACTTTTCAGTGAGTTATAAGAACTGATTTATAGATCTGGGAAATCCTCTCAAGATAATTTTTGCTTGTTTGGTTGGCAGATTTAGATTTTTTGTTTGTTTTTAATTTAATTTATTTTTGGTTTAATTCAAGCAAAAAAAAAAAAAAAAAAAAAAAATAATAATAATAATAATAATAATGATCTGCCAATGGAACAAATGAAAACGATCTTGAAATCAGATTTTCCAGACCTGTTGTTTAAAAATATATTCTTATATGTCACAGAAAAGTTTCTCTAGAATAGATTAAGTAAGATTTTCCAATTCCAACAGACTTTAACGCAGAATAATTGGCAACTCTAAGCTGCAGAAATAGCCCAGACAATCATGCCACACTTTACTTTCCTACTAGAAATAGTACTGCTACCGGGATTTAACGGTTGGTTGACCTAAGTTTAGGAAACAGACCAGAAGTTTACATTTGTGAATATAGTCCTCTGATTTAGAACCCGTCTTCACCTACTTGTATATTTTCTATGGGGAGGATGTGACCCACTGGAGGCGGAGGACTCAGATGATTACTTTAGGATGAGAGCAGCCAGAAGGTTACATAAAATCACTTGTTTCTGAGTGGCCTTAAAGCAGCAGGGAAAGTCATTTCACTCAGATTATATAATATGTAAACCTTTATAGCAGGGATGTCCGATTCATTTTTAGTTCAGGGCCACATACAGTACAAAATGATCTCCAGTGCCTGGAAAAAAAAAAGGATGGAAAAAAGTTAAATTACTTTGTGAAAGTGTTTAAATCTCTAGACTATGCATTAAAAAAAAACCTGAATAATTTGAACAACTTGACATTTCTTGAGAAAAATAAGGCCACTTTTAACAATAATATGCCTATATACCTATTGACAGTAGAGTACAAAGGTACAACACATTTAGTAACAGGCATAATGTTAAAATTGCACTGATTGATTTATACATGTTTTTTGTGAAATGATAGTTTATAAATGTAAATATTTTTGTGTCATTTTCCTACTTTTTTGCACCAAAACATAGATTTTTTAAAATGAATTTAGTCTATCTATCTATCTGTCCTTTTAAAAACTGAATTATATTTGACATTTGGTTTTATCTCCACATTCAGTTTCACTCCACAGATGGTCAAACAGAAACTTTTTAATGTAGTGTGTACCCTATGAACCTTCAAATTCAACTTTCCCTGTAAATCATAATCTCCATCTCTTTCACAAAACCTTTTTTGAACATTGCCTGACAGTAAGTTATTCTCTTTTATTAGGATAGTTTTGAACTCCAGAAGATCAAGGTCAATTTTAATTGGCATTATTCATAGTTTATTGCAATATTTTCCTGGTCCGACCCACTTAGGATTCAATTAAGCTTTATGTGGTCTCTGAACAGAAATGATTTTGGCTGTATTTGACTGTTAAGGTAATTTTTACATTTCATAAATTCATTCCAGGGGCCAAATTACAACCCCAGACTGGGCTGATTTTGGTCTGCAAGCCGTATGTTCGACATCCCTGTTCTAGAACGTGAGCCTGGTCTTGCATCTTGAGACCATAACTGTGACGCAAACTCAAGAGGGCTTCAAATAAATTATGCATCAACACAGCCTGGAAAAAAAAATCCAAGAAAAGAAGACAGACTGCCTGTAACGTCTTCTATTAGAAATATATCAGTTTTGATTAGCGCTGTCTAATGATTAAAAATCACATTAATCACAGGCCTGCTTTGTTTGAATTATTATTAATCATGATTAAATATTCATGTTTCATCTATATTAACTGTTTCATTTTGCATGACCAAACAGACTCAAGAAACAAGTGAATATATCTGCACTTAACATGTTTGTTGAAAAGCTGGGTGACGCATTAGCCATAGCGCTAACAGAATCCCTGACTAATGTATGCTCTGCCTTAATGTGGTATTTTAAACTGCAAGTGATTCAGTGAAACTGTGACTTGTAGAGTGTACAAAATACTTTCAGTCAAGTGTTCTCTCTGTTTTTTCACAAAATACACAAAAATACTAGCCTAGCTGCACTGTCCCTATTCATTACATGTATGGATCGAGGAACACTTCATAGTCAGGGGAGGCGGGGCTAAAAGGTTGTCTTTCAAATCCTCTGTATGCAATAAGACGGTACTACAACCAGTCAACGTAATATTTAGGATGACATAGTTAGATGTCGGAAAGTTCACAGAGGAGTCTGGGAATGACTAAACAAAATGGTGGATTATGGAGCTTAACGACTGTTGTCACTTCTGCAAAAAATAATTTAAAGATTAATGATGTTTTCTCACATTCTTCACTCATCTTTGATGAAAGGATATCACCACCCGTTGTTCTTCTTCTATGGTTGTTTGTGGTTGTTTCTCTTCGAATCGTTGCTTCACTTCATCACTTTGTATATGTTCTATACTTCACCATGATTGGTCGGTCAAATCTAGCCAAAAGTTACATTAAGCGTAACTAGACTACTACTGTGCACATTAGATTTGCTGCTGCTAGGGGGTCTTAGCGCAGCTAGGCTAAAATATACACAAACACAAAAATATGATATGGCATCAAAACGTGATGTCATGGAGCCATAAGTGTTGACCCATCTGATGTCTGAAGGTGAGATGATGTGAATGGGGGGAAAAAGCCAGATTCTATCTTGTCTGAATCCTGATACATTACCACTGATGTGTTTTAATTGTTGACCTTTAGTGTGACCTTGACGTTTGACCTTCATTGCTCAAAATCTAATGGTTTCTTCCTTGACCCACTATCTATCATTCCTGAAAGTGTCATGCAGAATTTTTTGTGTAATCCTGGTGACAGTCAGACAAACGGACTCCTTGGTGGAGGTAAATATGAATATATGTACAACCAGAAAAGCACTCTGAAAGCCCCCCCCCCCCCCCACACACACACACACACACACACACACACACACACACACACACACACACCACCACCAAACTAATCTGTTGTTGATCTTTCCATTACCACTATACCCTGAAAATGTCATCAAAATCCATCCATTAGTCTTTCAGTTATGTTGTCCACAGACAGACAGACACCTGCAAAAGCGTCGTCTCCTTGGCGATAGACAATAAACATATTTATTCAACACTTTGGACTGTTTCAACAAAACAATTTCAAACAAAACATTTGTAAATTTTTCCAATTAATTACATTAAAATGTTTAATTAAATTAATGATGCCTTAATGTGTTATTTTGAACAGCCCTAGTTTTAATATATATATATATATATATATATATATATATATATATATATATATATATATATATATATATAGTATTTTACAGTTTTCCAATATGTAGGTCAGGAGAGAAAAAAAGAACATTCTGTCTAAAAGGTTTCATAGAGTGCGGTAATGCAGTGAACTACAGTTCATTTAAGGTGACTGTTTCTATCAGTTGCAAAAAAAAAAAAAGGGAAAAAAAAAAAAGGGAAAAAAAAAAAAAAGAAGCAGCGTGCCCTGGATTCCCCTTTTGAAAAGCTGCCAGGTTGTCAGGCTTAAAAACATGTCATGATACGCCGTGACCTGAAAAGTGTGTCAAAGCGTGTATATGCTTTTTCATACACAAAGAACTGTTGTGCATGCTTGTCTGTGGATCATTACATGACATCCTTTATTATTTCACTTTCAAGATCAGTTTGTGTGACTCCACTGACGCCTGTTTGTGTCTACATACTTGTTCATTCTGGAAAAAAAAACAACAAATAAAACCCCCCACGTCTTCTGCCTTCAACAATTTCACTGAGCACATTTTATTATTTACACGCTATAAAGGCATCACAACGAGCTCCATTAATTACAAAAGGTTTCAGAAGAGCATTTTGGTATTTAACCCTTTAACCCCTGATGTGTCAGCGAGGACACGTTCTGAAACGGTGGTTTACTTTCAATATTGAGAAGAAAAAAAATGTGTTTTTTTTACTGAGTTTTGTTCATGGACAAATATATAGAAATAAACAGATGTCAAAAAGCAACTAATTTAGAAAAAAGAAAAAGCCAAAACTAAAACTACTAGAACCAAATTACAATATTATTTATTTATTTGAGTTCATTTTAACTAAGGTAAGTTATTATTTTGTAAATATTAGTTTTTGTCATTTTTTCCCCTTATTTTGTTTGATATATTTCTACATTTAATATTATATTTTATTATTTTTCTTCACTTTTGTGCCATTTGTGTCTTTTATTTTTTTGTTTTATTATACATTTTTGACTGTTATTGTCCATTTTGTTAGTTATTTCATTAATTTTGGACTGGAACCGTTAAAGTCTCCAGAGTTAAAGGGTTAATGTTTGTCTTACTGGCTGACGAATGTAAGCAACGCATCCCAGAATCTAAGCCATCAATGAATTAATTATAAAACTGGTCTGATCTCTAGTTCAAATTATACTTTGTGTTGTAACTCTTCTGTGGGAATAGTTCTTCATACTGTATGTTCTGGGAATGTACTAGAACAACTCATTTTGTACCAGTAAAAATAATAATAGCATAATAATGTATCAATAATGACAAATTCAAATTGTGTCTTTGTTTTAGAGTGTAAAAAAAAAGCCCAGAAAATTATGAAAATACTTAACTTTTATCAATTATCCACATGAGAAAGATATAAATAACCTGAAAAAAAGTGCAATTTTGACAATATTATGCCTCAACTTATCATTTATGTGCATTATGGGTTGGATATACAAAAATATTAAACATTTAGTAACAGAAGCAGAAAATTGTGCTTAATTTTCTTTAGCTATTCCAGGTTGTTCAGATTTATAGTTACAGGATAGTTTGTAAATGTTTTCATAATTTAATCTTATTTTTTGCTCTTAAAACAAAGACAAAAATGTGAAGTTGTCACTATTTATTTATGTGCATAGGGTTATTTTCTCCACATCAAAATGAGATGAAAATATCGACTTTAGTCTTTGGTTCTTGATGAGATGACAGTCTTTTTTTTTTGCATTCTTGCAGTTTTGGTAAAATATATATAGTGAGATATGAAAAAGTAGTAGTAAATGCTATGACTGTTCGTGTCGGCGCCGCACTGCTGTTAAACAGATTAGCGGTCGACACAGAATATATGTTTCAGTGTGATCCTACTTGTACCAAAAATAATTAAATAAAATTCATAATTAAAAATAAAAAAATAATTTTTTTTTAAAAAAAACTATAAATGAATAAATAAATGTCAATGATTAATTAGATAAATAAATAAGCCAAATAAATAAATACAAATGACAAAAATTAAAGAAATGAATACATACAAATTTAAAAATTAAGTAAAAATAATTTTAAATAACTAAATTAATAAACACAATTTTAAAAATTTCTTAAATGGATAAATAATACAAATTTAAAATTTATAAAAATAAATCAATAAAATTAAATAAACAAATGAATAAGAATTTAAAAATAAAATAAAAATAATTCTAAACAAATACATATAATAAATAAATACAAATAATTAAATGGATAAATAAAGAAGACAAATGACAAAATTAAAATAAATGAACAAATTTAAATAAATGAAGACATAATAATTAATTGAAAAAAATTCTACACAAATACTAATGAAAAAATAATTACAGGACCTGCCATGTGACTATTGCACACATGCACATTGGGATGTGAATGCTCAAACAATATGTTGTGCAGTTCTATGTCATAGTTTGGATATTTTCTGTTATAAATTTACCACATTATAATTTCATTCTGTACATTCAGTTAACTACTGTACATATAAAATAAACACACACACGCATACAGTCAACAGTAGTAGCATCTGTTAAAGGTAAAATGTGGACTTGAAAAATGTCAAATGTTAAACCAGTTTAATTTTTTAATTTTCACTTCCTGGAGAGCAGTGTTTGTTTTATATCTATTTAAACCCAGTCGTGTGTGTCATAAAATCATGTGACACATGAAATATTAATTCCAAAAAATAGAATCAAACCTAGTATCCATACCCACCATGCTGAATACTTTGACTGACAAACATCTTATAAATCAATTCACTGGTCCTTGAAACATCCTCAGAGGGTTTGGGTTCATGTTTTTTCCATCAATCCATTCAAAGTTACTTGAGGTTGAATGAATGTGATTTCAGTCTCGATGCTGTCAGTTCTATCATCAAACTATTACCATGAATGCCTCTAAAATATGGCCGATTTAGAAATGAAACTGCACTCACAGGCCTGGCTCATCTTTTGGTTGATAGATGCTGTCATGCAGGATGTGTTTTTTTTAATTTTTTTTAATTTATTTATTTATTTTTTTACCTCAAATGAACAGCTGCCATTATTTCTGAGAACACAACGCAAATATTTAAAAAAGCTTTTCCAAGAATCCTTGAATACTTTGTGGACGGTTCAAATATTATATAATAAAACATTTCAAGGCAGAAGTATTTTAGACTTTTGAAGTTTTCAGGCTACGGGTAGATTGAAAAACCTGATGTCCCTTGTTACCCTTAAATCTAAAGGGTTTGAAGTGGGTTTTTTTTTATTTATTTATTTTTTTAAGCATCGCCATGAAAAAAAATCCATAGTTTGCTTTTAGCACATTTTCTTCAAGTGGTCTGAAGATTCATTCACTCATTTAATGCATTTGAATCTGGCCAAAACATCCTGATATATGGATAATTTCAGGCATTTTCAAATATATATGGAGGTTAAATATGTGATAAGACCTCTGCCCTACAAAGCAAAAAGGCAAAAATGAGTTATTGTGGTTTTTTTTGTAACATTCAAATCTTCTTCTTTGTCATGTGATAAAATATCTCATCTCAAATGTCTGTTGTTTTGGAGAGAATTGGTGAGTGTTTGTTCAGTTACTTCAAAATGTACTAGTAAAACAAAGTAAAAAGGCAGTAAAGACCATTACTGTGTTCTTACCAATGTCCATTTAGGACCCTGCACCAATAGTTTACAGTGAAACCCTGTGTTTGACTGAAAACATTATGTAATTACTGAATTTCTGCCACTGGACTATAAGAAGCACTGTCAATGAATGCTTTTTATGAAGGTTTTTCATATATAAGGTGCAAAATTATGAGATAAAAAGTCAAAATTATCAGATAAAAAGTTAAAATCATGAGTTAATATTTCTCCCTTAACCCTCAATCTCAAAATGTGTGCTCTTGCAAAGTGTAAGTGTTATACCAAATCTAAGAATGTTTAAGTTAAGGGGCAAGTTTGAGAGCTATATAGCCTCAATGTTGAGATTCTCTGAAACCACCCTTGAGAGCAAGGGTTACCCAGAATGTAGTATTTTCTTTGTTAATGGAGATAGAAAAATTATGAAAAAATCATTGTATTATCTTAAAGTCCATTTTATGGATTATGAACCTCATTGTTGCATAACATGTATTTTTTTTATTTCATGATCTTTTGTCAATAGCAGCTGGTGTGGACAAGCTAGCTATCGTTTAAGTTAGCTAACGTTAGAAAAACGGTCATTTTTTTGCGGTGGTAATGTCGTTTTACTAAGATAACAGCCTATATAACATGCTTGTGCCGATAATGGTATAAAATGACCGGGCTAATGTCATCTCCCATAACCGCAGAGTTATCTAGCGTTAGTTATAGCTGGTGTTTACCTTTCATTGAGCCGTGGTATGTGGTGACAGCTGAATATGGTTGTTATTTATACAGATTATTTGTTTGATAGCTCTAACTGAAGGAATAATTTACAGATGGTCCGCAATTTCAAAAAGGTGGACCTGATGTAGAATAAAATATTATATTATATTATATATAACCGATGGTAGCTGTGTTTGTGGCTTATGTTTAAACAGACAGGGTTAACAGTGCAATTATTAAAAAAAAAAAAAAAGAAAGTTGTTTCATTTCAGCGACTACAGAGACAAAGTGGGCCAACATTTAAGGGGTGTCCCATTTCTAAGTCCCAGATAGCCCTTAACACTTAGTTTAGAGGCCTACTGATTGAGGGTTGAGCTTGAGGGTTAAGGGAGGAATTGGAATTGGCCCTAAATTCCCAGTCACTAAGCACTACCAGAATTAATCCATATAATATAAGGTGCACTGTGGTTTTTGCAGAACTAGTTAATATGCAATAACAATAACAGCCTCATGTCCAATAATCTACCTACAGCTACTGGGGCTGAACAACAGGAGAACTGTAAGGTCATTTTTCTCAGTTTGGTGTTTGTGCAGTTACTGCTTTTTTACTTTGTAGGGTAGAACTGTAATTACTAACCAACAATCAGATTTTGTTAGATGTGATACTATATTGCACTGCTGTTCTCCACATTTCAATATGAAAATTATAAAGCAACATCAGGTTGATCCATCTTTGCATTCAGGTTTTTTTTTTTTTTCTTAAGAGGAGACAACTGCAGATAGAAGGCATGTATTTGCAGATGACGATGTTTTATCCCATTATTTCAGCAACTGTGTCTTTAAAAATGTAAGGTAATAATTGCTACTGTTTTTTAATGTGGTTTTTCATGGGCATGGGAATGTTTTACATAACAGTAGATTTTATCCTTTACACTGATGGTTATGCTTTTTATATTATCTACGTTAAAAATAATGAATTTGCAAATGGGACACACAGACTGATGAAGAGAATTAATTTAGTTTGAAGCTATTTTGTCATGTAATTTGAGTAAAAAACCCAAATGTAATCAGCCTAATAATTGGGACTAATTAAGGAATATCTCTTATCTTATCTTATCTTATCTAACAGGAAATCACTCTCACATTCACACCTATGGGTGATTTAGATTAACCAATTAACCTATCAGTGCATGTGTTTGGATGGTGGGAGGAAACTGGAGTACCTGGTGAAAACCCACGCAGACACGAGGAGAACATGCAAACTCCACATAGCAAGGTCTGGTGTGGGAATCAAACCAGGGCCCTTCTTGCTGTGAGGCAATTTATATGTGTGTGTATATATATATATATGTATATATATATATATATATATATATATTTTTTTTTTTTTTTTTTTTTTTTTTTCATATATTCGCGTTGTACCGACTGATCGGCTGTCAATCATAATCGGCTGATTTTGCCTAAAACTTGCAACTTGCAAATATTTTCAAACATGCTAGAGCCCTGGTTAACTTTAAAGTAAAGTAAAGTTTTTCAGAGTTTTAACATTTTGCTAGATTTAAGTAAATGACAGGAAAAAAAAAAAAAAAGTTGTATTTATAATTTGAACTTTGAACTCCTTTTCCCCCCCAAATGTAATCAGATCTATCCTGGGTCACTGTTAACCTATAAACCGAATTTGGCATAATTTCAACCAATAGTTTTGCTGCGAGAATCTTACCAAACAAACAGATTAGAAAATCAGAGTACAGACCTCTGCCAAAGTAGATCAACCCCCACCCCCACCCCCACCCCACCCGCCCCCCATGCCTTGTGCCAGTATAAACAATTCATGCAACATTTCATGAAAAGCTGTCCAGAACTAGTAGAATGAGTTATCTTGCTAGCAAACAAACTGAGCCAAAAACAATACCACTTTCCTGCCCTTCAGGAGGCAGATAATGGATGATAAAAAGTGGTATGCAATATCTTATATACATACTACTTATAAACCATATATAACTCTGAACATAAGATTTTCCAATATATGACATTTGCACACAACTATATTTGCACTCTATACTACACTCATGTTATGTACGTTATGTCTTGTTATGTTTACTTATGTGTTTTTTATTGGTATGAGAGGGAGTCAAATTCCTGTATGTGTAGACATATGCAGTAATAAGGCTGATTCAGATTCTTATGTAATTTGCCTAAATTGGCATAGGTTAGAGGAAAAATGTTTTAATGGTGCATAGCCTGAGAAGGACGTAACGGCTATTGTATGCAGTTTTAAATATCATTATGTTAGTTTTCAGCACCTACAGAGTAGCTTTGCTTAATTTCCAGCTCAAAAAAACTCTCATATCGGCATTCACAAAAGTCCCGATCCAAGCCGATTTTCACCTATGCCTAAAATACTTGGCTTTAGCATCTGACCAATCTCGCTGTTCTCTGATTGGCCAGCTCAGTGGAGGTTTCCGGGGGGGGGGGCAGACTAAGGTTTTCGAGTCCACCCCCACATGTGTTTACTGTGTGATAGCGGTAGGCTAACATAGGCTACTGTACACAGAGCTATCAAGTCACACACTTTTCAGTATTAATCTAAATTTCTTTGGTGCTTAATGCGTAAATATTTTCACACATTCACGCATTACATTACATTACAGCGCTATAAATGAATACAAATTAATATATTTTGCTGTGGCTGTAGGCCGCCAAAAAAAAAAAACTACCCACAGTTTTATTTTTTGGGACATTGTTTAGAAAAGAAAACAGTTGATATTTTCTTTCACAGTTGAAAAAACAATAACGGACTGTTTTAGGAGGCATCTTCTCTCTTCTTGTTCAGGTTGGAAACATAACTCCCAGGAAAGTTCGAATTGCCGGGTGGGTGTGTTTTGGGGCCAGTTCCACGCTGTTGGAGCATTCGTCCCAATTGGACGCTTCAACCTGATGTCAGGTTTTGTACACATCTCGCAATGAGCTGTTTATAGTGGCAGGAAACCACGCTGCAGGATTACAGTATAAACACTATAGCTCATGCTTTGTAACTTTGCTGAGGTTTGCAGTCGACATCTGACATTATAACATTGTATGTATGTAGAAAAACAGGAATCAGCATAATAGGTTTGCTTTAACCTCTATTGTCAACCTTTGACAATACTGTCAGTTGATCTTCAGGCAACTTATCAGTACATGCTGTGAAAATGCAAAGTGTGCAGAACAGTAAAAACATATGAGGAGATTATGACATATGCCACATCATAACCACGGTGCAGTCATTGACTCAGAGGTCAACATACAATAGAGATGAAAGGAGGACATGTCAGATTGGACTAAAGCAGTTATTACCTTTGAGCTACTGTTTTTAACATTCCAACCTCTTGTTGTGCAAGTCTGTTCTGATAAAAATTCCCCCAGAAAAGCCATTATCAGCTCTGTTTATTGACGGTTGTATAGGTGACCTATATGGTTAAGGATCTTTCATATTTGTTCCAAAGAAATCTGTTTGATCCATAAGGGTTACACTGGCAGTCATTTTGTTTTTGTTTTATTTTATTTTTAACTAAAATGCCTAATTACCACTCACTCTCATCTTTTGTGCTGAGTGAAGCGCAAATATTCTGAAAGAAATTGATCTACATAAAAGCTTTTCTGTAGAGATACACATCCACTCTATGGCACCTTTTGCCTTTTGCAGTCAAACTAAATAGACATGTCTGTTGAGTTTGTGCTAATTTAGCTGCTGGTCTGATTATTCATAAATATTCATCATAACAACATGTTTAGAAACTGTGGTTAAATCCACTGTTAAAATCATCAGGTACATATGTATTCCCAGTACATCAAACTTTATGTATGATTCAAGTCATTCCAAATATTGCTTGGCATCTGGTGTTGGACATAATAGAAATCTGAGAAACAGATGTACTGCTGGTGTTTTCTGTTTTCTGTCTAAGAATTACATCTTGAAATCAAAAGCAGGGCAGTAGGTTGTGAGAAACATGAAGAAACATGCAGGTCTTTTTAAATATTGAATTTTGAATATGTATATTTATGTTTGCATGTTAACAAAGATTACCTTCCTGGGATATGTCAGTCTCAGAAGCTGAGCTCATTGAAGAAAAATTTTTTACCTCCATATCTTTGTTCCTACTTGAAACAATACGACAAATTCAGGTTGCCCTGAAGGTACGAATAAATCCTTCCATGGAGACACATTCTGTGATAATAATCACTTTGTGTTACACATAAAAACATCACTTCAAGTGAAGCATGTTTCTTTTTTCAAAACAGTCAAATAGCAAACTTTCCCAGCGGTGTGCACAGTTTATTGCAACCAAATGTAAGTGGTTGAAATAAACCACCAATATGGAAATGAAAGGGACTGAAATTCTGATGAAAATGCTTGAACAACGACACCTGCAAGGCAGTTTGTATGAAGTGGTGGAGGAGGGCGGACGAGGGCGGACTCCTGCTGTCCTTTACAAGGAGACTCAATTTGTCATGTTTTTCAAGCTAATGTGTTATGGTTTAAAGTATGTAAAATGATGGATGGCAGTGGATGATGAAAAACACTAGAACATTTCCTCAGATGTTGGCACAGTAACAGGAGCTACCAGAGTTGTATTACAATGAGATTTGTTAGTTTTTGTTTCTTAGATCTGTTTATGGAGTAAAAATGGACATATTTAGCATGAAACCTTGTTTTAATCTCCTCATGTTAAAGGTGTCTTTCTGCTGAAAACCACTTTTCTACACTCGTTTTGGAATCTGATGGGTAACCCTGACTTACCGACACATGCTGCCTTTGAAAGTGGTTTGTCACCTCCACTGGCTGCATACCGCATTCACAGAAAACGGCGAGAGGGACGAGGGACTCAGAAAAAGCTGGTCAGTCTGACATCAGACAGACTTTAGCGTCACCCACGTGAGGTTAAGCCCATCCCCGGCAGCGAATCTCGGGTAGCATTAGCATCTACAAGACAAGATGGAGCCACAGTAGCTGCTGCACAAACTGGGGAAAAAATGCTGGATCAAACTGGTTCATGTGCTTTCTGTGGAAATAAAGCCTTGTTTTTTACCCTGCACATTTGTATGGCACAAAACCTAGCTGGATGCTACTCTGGTAAAGGTAAATACATACACAGCGAGAGGGGAGGGGAGAGTCGCACATTCTTCATGTGTTCTGAGCCAATCAGAGATGCCTCATGACTGTGTCATGGACATGTAGGAGTAGTACCAGTAAACTGTCAAGTCATTTTTCTTTTTTTTTTTTGTTGTTTTGTTTTGTTTTGTTTTAAATAGAACCAGCACACAATGTATTCAATAACAATGGAGAACGCAGTAATATTAATGAAATAACTGTGGAATGACAGCTTTAACAATGATAAGAAAAATACTGCAATAGACACTGAGCTTTTATTATATAAATGTTGTTCCTTGTAGAGCCTGTACAGTTTCTACAAATGATACGTTAGCACAAAACATAACACACACTTTCACTGACTAAAAACAGGGCAAAACTATATCGCCTGAGCAAGGGGTCTGCAACTCTAGTCCTAGAGAGCCACTCTCCTGCATGTTTTAGATGTTTCCTTCTTCCAACACTACTGACTCAAATGATCAGCCTATCATCCAGCTCTGCAGAAGACTGAGAATGACTGTCAGGTGTGTTTGGAAGAGGGAAATATCTAAAACATGCAGAATAGTGGCTCTCGAGGACCAGAGTTGCAGACCTCTGACAAAAGCAGTTTAATAATAAACTTTGATTGTACTGTTAAATGTATTAAATTAATACTGTAGAGGAGAACATTGTGATTAAATGACAACATATTACGTACATGACCAGATACTAGAATATGGAATAAATAGTCCGCGTCGATGGAAAGGGTTGAAGATTCGACTGATTACAGCATGTCGCCTGTTTGTACTAAATCAAGGCTGCCCAAATCCAGTATCCTGCATGTTTTAGATATTTCCCTCTTCCAGCACACCTGAAAGATATTACAGTACATCATTATCAGCTGATCTTTAATTGAACCAGATGTGTTGGAAGAGGGAAATATGTAAAACATGTAGGATACTGGCCCTTGAGGACTGGATTTGGGCAGCCTTGTACTAAATTGATAGCGGTTACATGTGTAGATGTTTTTGTAGCTGTACTTTAGAGGTTTTAAGGATGTTCGTTTATGGAACAGCAAATATTTGAGTGCGGTACAGAATATTTGACAAACATCTAAAAGCAGTGTATATTCAATAGGAAGATAAATAATGATGTATACAGTGTGTATGACTCGTAAATACAAGATGAAAATGATTTATTTATTTTTCTTTGCCCAAATATCCATGCCTTTCTTCAGATTATTGTTTTCCACTTGTTAGCCAATGCCTACAGCAGCAGCTCTGAGGTCTTGTTGCGCTAATAGTGAGCATAGATTCAGGTTTAGAAGCATGGGCAGTGGCAGGACACCTCCAGGGAGACGATGGAAATCTCTGCTCTGCTGATGCAGCCTTGGGTGTTGCTGTCTCAGCCATCCAGACTGGACCCATGAGGACCTGCAGCTGCCTAACATGCTACTGCACTCCACTCACCCATGACTGGAGGCTGGTATGGATGAGAGACTGCTGCGTGGGTATGCATGTGTGCGTGCTGCAAGACATTGTGAGGTTCGAGGGAGGGTCAGTGGAGGAAGAAACAGGCTTTTTTTTTTTTCCCCAAATAAATGTGTATCTTTAACCACAACATGTCAAGTAAGTACAACACTCCCACAGGCACAGGAACTCCTTCCATTCTTCACTTTGTTTTTGATGATTCCAGATTTTGGTGGTTTTTGGTTTTCCTTGTTGAATCAGTGTTGTGTACAACTCCTAAATGTGAACAGAGCCTCTTTAATGTCACAGATCGTCCCTTGAACAACTGCTTCAAGGCCTGGACTTTGTGCTTTAGATGTCACAATTGTGGGTTTTTGTTCATCTTGGATAACAGGGTAAAGCTAGAGGACATTTGTCTTCATAATTTACATAAAAACATAATTTGAAGGTCTTTGTAGTGTGACCTTTCCATTGCAGGTGCAGCCAAGCTGTATCTAAAAATTTAAATGTCTTACTCCGTGAACAGAACCTTCCAAATCCTGATTTAAGTCCCATTTATGCTCTATGTTAAAGACATAGAAGTTTACGGATGGAGCGCTCTGTCCAACCTCTGTGTTCACTACGTCTGTATTTCTATCTGTTCCCTGGGAGCTGGCAAATGCTTACATAAATAGAGAAGACAGACCATCCAGCCAGCATCACATCACACAATAGAAAAAGTATCTGATAATAACTGCGCTGAAGAAGTCACAAAACTCACTCTTGTATTATAAATGAGCATTCATTAAAATAATAAGGCATTTCCTTTCAAGCATCTGTGTTTACAAAAATTAACTTCAAGCTAAAGTCTATCTTCTAAGACCCCATCTGCACAGAAACAAGTTTGCATTCATTGATTGGTATTTCGTTAAATTGGGACCGGTCTCGTGGATACCCCAAAACAATCTCTTTGGAAAATGGGTCCCAGATTGGGAAGATCTGGATACGTTGCCGTTTCCGTTTTCATACTGATGAGTATCTGTGTGTGTTCACACCCATGTCATGACCACATGACCGGAAAAAAAACACAGCTTTGCACCCGTACTGTAGCATTCATTCTCGTCACAAGACAGCAACAATGGTGAACAACAGAGTAGCAGTGTTATTGTTGTTGTGTCCGACGTGTGTTGCGGCGGTCGTAAAAGGATGTGGGCACTCCTTCTGTTTTTCTCTTGTATTTGGTGGGACTGGCAAGTGAATTGCATAATTTTCAGCAAGCATTTGGCCCCCATGCTTACACTGATTTTTACTGAAACAGTTCCATTTTTACGTAATATCTTTTTAACACGTTTTCAAAACTAAACCCATATCAAATTTCCCTGGATGTATTCTAAATGTAAACTTTAAATCAACTATGTTAATAGTTTAAATAAACTTGTAAGCATTGATATTGCCCTGTTCCCCAACAGGTAAGCAAGGGGTGTTGTATTATTTTTGGCTCAGTTTGTTTATTTGTGTGTTTACACTCTGGAAGCAAAACTACTGCTTAAATTCATACCAAATTTGGTTAATAAATTACCAGTGACCCAGAATAAATAAATAAATAACATTCAGGGAAAAGTACATCAAAGTTGGCATTTTTAAAATGTAATTATTTTAATCTATTTCCCCCATTGACTTAAAATAGATGACATTTCACGTAACTGTAGCAGTTCATATATTTTTTTTTATGAATTTTTAAAATCTTCCCATTTACTTACAATAGACAACATATGTACAAGGGCTGTGGTCTGTTGTACCTGTCACCTCTTGTGGGAGCTTGGCTCTGATGTCAGCAGCCATTTTGGTATTTGTGATGACGAGGCATGAAGCCAGTTGCCTTTATTATCATGAAACTAGATGCTTTTATTATTGTCTTTACCACGAGCCACGTAGCATTTGACAAACGGCATACGTGTAAATGGGACACAATACAAAACGGATCAAAAAAAGATTTATCTGTCCCCATTATCTGTCTATTTTTTCTTTTCCCAAATTTAGGTCTCATGGGACACAACACAAGGGGCGGGGCTCTCTATTGGACTGTCAAGTTTCATTATCATACGTGACATTGTACTGTTTAATTCTTCACTGAACATCAGATGGTAGATATAAATGTAAACTGGTGAAACTTGATCTGATGCTATGGGTTGGTTTTCCTCTTGCCCTCCTCTATTTTTTTTTTGCGTCACAAGCTGACACCGAGTGTGTAAAAAAGGTGTTTTTAAAATAAGACCGGGGATGAGTCACGGCATGAATCAGCCACACATTACAACACCCCGTGCCCCCGTTTTGTTGTGATGTTTATGAGAGCAGACTGTCCCTGTTTTGTGGACGTGAGATGTGTGCTTACTTCATATCAGCAATTGACCTCGGATCACTCTATTCACTCAGAGAGTGGATCTGTCGCCTCGCTTGAACTTTATGGATCTCCTGAGGTTGGACTAACAATGAACTAACTACACATCCTCATTCACCCGACAACAACTGATAACACGCATCATGTGAAAAACTTCCATGTTGCTCTATGTACTGGTATGACACGAATGTTGCGAGAGGGTGGTGATAGTGTGATTCAATAGAGCAAGTACCGAGCTCGTAAATAGTGCAGTAAAGAAGGAAAAAAAAAAAAAGGTAATTCTAAGTGAATTACAGTGGTTTGATTCATTGATTAGCGGCTACTGTTACAATTTAAGTGTATGTGTGTGTCATTATCTGGCATTATGCAATGGTTTTTGGGGTGAGGGTGCTTTGCCAAGTTGTCTGTAAATGTACCGGAAAATTACTCAGCTGCAACCACCCATAAATCCAGGAAAACTCTGCGATCATTTACGTAGCAAACACGCGTTGATCGCTTTGCGCTCTTTTTCTTCTCCTGTGTCGTCCGCTCACATCGCCTCCTCCTTTCATTCTGGGTCTAGTCACATCCTCTCTAACTTTCTTTTCATGTCTTGTCCTCATGTGCCCTTTCCTTTCCTCTTGTGTCCTCATGTTACCTTCTTTCCTGGTTCTTGGCTTCAGTCCCACAGATGGTTAAAAGACTCGCTCAGTTTTATAGTCCAACCTGATTCAGTTTACACCGTGAACCTGATTGTAACATGGTATTATACCCAACATATGCTGCAATAAAGTGTTACACGCGTGTGTCTTGGATGTTTTCCCTCTTGGCAACCCCACCCCCTCCAAAAAAAAATAAAAATAAAATAAAAATTGTACATGTAAACAACTCCAAATCTGTGTTGATCTGTTTCAGATGAAATGAGGACATGCTTTCAATAACATGTTTGTTCCTGGTAGCCCATCTTCTGTTGTCTCCCATGCCCTCTTTTTCCGCCGGTCTTCCCCTACTCTCCCACATTTCTCCCGCATCTCACAATCCTCACAAGTTTTTTGGACCTAAAAGTGGTCGCATGAGCCAACAGCGGGGACACAACGCCAGTGTTAATTCTTTTGTGGTGATGTCCTTTTATTGATGGGACTTTCAAGCAGTGTCATCACAGCGGGGCAATCAATTCACCTGAACTGACCCTGGAAAGTACACAAACAACTGGGGAGGGAGCGAAAACACTGTGATTTCTGATGTAGAGGTGTTTAATGTACTCAGTTGAAATTTGTGAGGTTTGTACAATGAATGACCTTTTGTACAATGTGACAGGACATCATGACGCAAGTGAACTGTTTACCATTAGTAGTTGAGTCGAGCTTGTTCATCCAGTGGAACTAATACAGAGCTGATTTTTCCACACACCTACTCTACATATATCGCCTGAGGCCAGAAATACCTTGGTGTTTATTTCAGCTGATGCTAAGGCTGCACAATATTAGAAAAACTGACATTGTGATTTGTATTTTTTTTAAAACCCTGTGAGATATATATATACATACATACATACATACATATATATATATATATATATATATATATATATATATATATATATATATATATATATATATACATACATACAGCTGTGGGGGGTACCAACGTAAATGGTCAGATTAGTGGTTGACATAGAACATAGGTCACAGTATCATCCTTCTTGTCGCCAAAATAATTAAATTAAACATTATATTAAAATAAATTATTTTCAAAAAGAATAATTAAAAAAAGGAAAAACATGAAGGAAAAAATAAACAAACTAGAAAAGCACTCGGAGAAAACAACCCTCCGCCAAGGCAGACCTCCCCCCTTCGAATGAAGAGAGGTCCGCCAAGGAGGTTAATGTTTTTGCTGTCTGTCTGTCTGTCAGTTAGCAAGATAACTGAAAAGTTATGGATTGATCTTGATGAAATTTACTGGGTAGGTTGGTAATGGGGAGATCTGGAAATAATTAGATTTTGTGGACAGGGCTTTTCAGACTTATAATTTTTTTACGCTGAAATGTACAGTATCTTATGTTTATCGGTGCTTAATTAACTCAGAGAATCGGTTTACTTTAACACTGACTATATGACACACACAGTGTAAAACCTCTGTTAACTCTGATTATTTTCACCAACGCGGGACGTTATCTTGTTAAATTATACTCTGCCCATTGTTAGAATAACTCTGAAAGGATAATTTGCCATTGTATTTTTTTTATTTATTTACTGTGCAGCTTCCATGGTGACTGCACTTGTATTTACCCCATGTTACAATCAGAATCTCTTTGTCGTCTTCATACCTAGTACAATGAAATTGAGGGAGAGCTCTCAGGGTCAGTGCAAGAATTTATAGACAACACATATCAGTAAAAGATATGGTTATTTACATTAAAAATAAATGCAAACTAAGATATTTGTAGGACATAGAATTTAAAGTAGTACAAATGATATGAAAGTTAAATACAGTGGCATAAATAAATAATATGAGACATTCAGATCAGATGAGATGTACAAACACACGGGATCACCATGGAAACTGTGGACAAACCCACAGTAGCCCAAATGTAACCCTTCTGGGGCCCACATGAACATGTTGTCTGGGTACCTGGACAAACCAGTCATGCATCGTGTCATGTCACCTTCCATTCCTTTTTTGTCCTGGTCCTCAAGGAAGGTTAAACCAGCTGTTTTATTATAATGTGATATTTATGGTCATCTATAAATTGTAGTCTCTTCCACCTGGCAACTGCTGTTGCAGTTGTGTTGTCATGGTGATGCTACACAAGGCTTATAGCAATGTTCATATTCTATACATCCACATAAGCAGAAGAACATCAACTAAAATATTAATCTTCAGAAATCAAAAGACAACTTAAAGAAGCATTTACAGTAAATGGGCAAATGTCTAAACCAAGAAACTCAAATAAGAGTCTCAAAGGTTTTTTTTTTTTTTTTTAATTAAATGTCAATTCACTAAATACACAGAATTTAGATAATTAGATAACTACAGTAAAAACCACGATTTACAGATCCAACAGTACACATATTATTTCTATTTCTCCAAATCTGAGTTAAAAAGTACAAAAATAAATGTTGCATTAGGAAACAATGGTTATGAATTGTATTTTCTCATCATAACTTTAAGCTTCTTCTATTGCCCAATCCATTGTTACGGTTTACATTAACACGATTCTGACTACAATCAAACTGTAGGATTTAACAGATAAAATAATTACTGAGTCGTCTACATAAGTGACGTTAGCCAGCATAGACTCATGGAAACATCATTTGTGTTCGAAAACACAAGACACGAGAGCCACATTCTAACATGTGCAGTAACTTTGAATCAGTTAGTGAGTCTCTCGTAAGAAAACTCAAAAGCAGTATTATATTGTTACTGTTGTTGTTTTGTATGTACAACTTCAGACTTCAAAAGGTTTCAAGACTAAATGTTATTTTAGCGACTTTATTTATTAAACATGTATTTTAAATGTGTCTTTATCCTTGTATGCGATTAATTATCTTATTTTAAACACATTTTACCATCTTTGTGTTTTTACCATCTTTTTTGCACATTTTGACATTTGTGTTTTAACTCTTCTTACACACATTTATGTTTTTTTTTAATGTCTCTTTTAACACATCTTAACATTTTTATGTGTTTTTTTTTTTTTTTTAATTTTTGCTCATTATTACCAAACATGTCTTTGGTTGCAGGAAGGAACAATGTCTCGCCAATGTTGTGGGGTTTCTCCACCTTCGTAATGCATAATGCTCAGTGATCTGATGATTCTGTTACCTTGGTATTTTAGTATTAAATGTCTACATGACTTTCATCTGTGATTGCAATTCATAAAGTTTCTTATCCTAAAGCTCTCGCTGCTTTTGCTGTGTTCCAATATCTGTACTTATTGCACTGTTTTTGGGAACAGAGAGCATCCCATTTCTAATTGTTGTGAAGTTAAGTGTACTACAACTACCCGGATGATGCCTTCAAAAGCCGCCATTTTTTTAACGTGGAGTTACTGTATACTTTTTCCTACTCAACTCATATTGTCTATGTATTATCTATGTAGATGAAGTCACGTGAGAAACGGCTTGCGAACTGCTACGTAATACTACACAATAGCAAGTAGATCATAAATACAAAATCAAACTGATTTTTAAAAAGTGATGTTAAGTATTTGGTAATTCATGAAGGCTGCTGAAAGTACTTTGACTTGTTAAAGACAGTGGGAGTAATGCATTACAGAGTAGTAACTGATGTTACAAGAAAATGTCAAAAATTGTCATAATATTGTATAAGTGATTACTTTGTAATTAGTTATACGTTAGAGTTTTTGAGTAGCTTGGCCAACACTACACATCCCCTGAAGTCCTCTGGTGCCCCCCAGGGGAGGCGTGCCCCACATTTTGAAAACCACTAATTCCGACCAAAGATTTAGGAGGTGATGAATGGTGTGAAGTAGCCAGTCTCGGCTTGACTCAGACTGACTCACAGCGATGAAAGTCACTCATCAATTCAGTAGTGGGAGTGGGGGGGGGGGTTTCAGGGGATGTTTTTGGTTAGTATTTATAGGCTGTAGATCACCTGTTCCAAAGAGGAGCTTAGCTATTCTCAGCATTGCCCTCTTGTCTCAACAGTGTTTTCTCTGCTTATGTCTGTAGACTGTAGATATAAAGTCATGTTTGGACAAAAGGTTAGAGCCACAACAGCACAAGGAATGGAGAGTGAGCGCATTGAGAGGGAATAGTCTACTATACCAACACTTGTCTTCAGGGCTTAATTTGAGGGGGAGCAAGCCGGAGCACGCTCTGGAACCTCCGACTTCCCCTTTTGACTATGTTAAAGGACTCATTCCATGGTTATTTAATTAATATTGCTGTGTTCTCCATTGTTATTGAATGCATTGTGCGTTGGTTCTATTAAAAAACAAAAAAAACATCCAGATTGCTTTGTTTCCAGCTGTTTTTGAAGGGTAGAAAAATGACTTAACAGTTTACTAGTCCTTCCTCGTACATGTCCACGACGCAGTGATGAGCCATCTCTGAAAGGCTCAGAATGCATGAAGGAACACTCCCTCCTCCCCTCTCGCTCTTTGTGTGTTTGCCATCCCAGAGTAGCATCCAGCTAGGTGTTATGCCATTGCTTGTTTTGAAAACATGCAAGGAAAAAACAAACATGTTCTATATCCACAAAGAGCACATGAACCAGTTTTGCCATTTTTTACAAGTTCGTGCAGCAACTGTGGCGTCATCTTCTTGCAGATGCTAATGCTAATGCTAGATCAGATTCACTGCAATGGGTAAATCCAACCAGTGGAGGGGACACACCACGCAGCAAATGCGGCATGTGTTGGTAAATCAGGGTGACCCATCAGATTCGAAAAGGAATGACACCTTAAGATGTTGGGAAAAGTTTTGTTTTTTTTATGTTTAAAAGGAATTCATTGTTTTTTATTTCAATATTTGGGTAATCATTTAAGAATATATAATTTAACTTACGGTACCAAGCAGCACTTTGAATTATTTGCCGTTTCCATTTTTATATTGAAAATTTTTTTGGTTTAATAAATACCGTGCTGAGGGAAAAAAAAAAAAAGTTTTGCATTTTGTTTCCATTCTGTACCAAACATGAACCGAATCGTGACTTCAAAAGCGAACTGCGTCCCGATTTTTCTGTACTGTTACACCCCTAATTATTACAACTCTTCTTCTTCTTCCCCATCAAAGGGGTGAGGGATTTTGTTTGTTTTTAAGCTACTGGATCAATTTCTATGGAATTTTCAGGAAAGGTGCAAGATAGTCTAGAATAGATCCCATTAAATGTAGGTCAAAGGTCAAGGTACCAGTCACAAAAAATGTGTTTTCGCAATGATAAGAGATAAGGCAAATCAGGTAAGATGTTTGCAAGGGGGGTGGGGTTTGTTATGCCTGGCACCACTTGTTATTATTATTATTCTATAAATGTGCCCTTTTAACTTCCAAGAGCACATTATGAATGTAGTGCGTTTGTTATCATTTAATAAGTTATACATGTATTTTTAAAAATGCTTTGTTTTTTATGGATTAACACAGTACAGAGAAAGAGTAATGACACACATTCAAAGGGCCTGGGTTGGACCCAGAATACTGAGGTAAGAACACAGAAGAGCCCCACCGGACACAAATTATTCACACATTTTCATCTTCATGGAAGATTAATTCAACCTGCTATAATGCCCAGAATATGTGGTGTGAGTTGGAATACCTATGTCTCATAAACAAAGCTTTCCTGGGAATCCAAGCATTATGGCTGCCATAAAGAATTTATTTGTAGCCGTTATTTCTTGCACATATAGGTTTCTATAAAATCTTGCAATTTATGTGGAAAAACACATAAATACTAAGGTTTTATGTATGTTCAGCTGGCAACCAGACCTGTGTGTTTTTTCCCCCTTCAGTACAGAATCATTATAGCCATGTTCACTGCTCTTTGGTGGTTGTTCACATTAACCCATAAAGACCCAAAGATCCAACCAATAGCATCTAATGATCTAAAGAAGGGGTGTCAAACTCATTTTAGTTCAGGGGCCACATTCAACCTAATATGGTATAAAGTGAGCCGCACCAGTATAATAATATAAATAATAGAATAAAAATGTATAAAATAATATTAATGCCAAAAATTTCTTCTTTCTTTTTGGAAAAAAAAAGCTAAATTCTCCAATAAAAATGGTCACATCTACAAACTGTATGTGAACATTACACGTACAAATAAGAACAACTGGTAAATTCCTAAGAAAAATAAGTGCAATGTTGATGATATTATCCTTTAGTTTATCATTAATATATGTGTAACAGGTTGAATATTGGTAAAATTTCACAAATATTTCAAGTTCATATGTTTGTTTTTTCTTTTTGGTATGTAATTTACCAGACTATAAGACTTAAATTTTGTCCGAAAACCACAGCCCGCCTTATATATGGATTAATTCTGTTTGTGCTTAGTGGCTGGGAATGTTGACTTTTTATCTAATAATTTTGACTTTTTTATTTCATAAATTGGTTTTTTTATTTCCCAATTTTGACTTTTTATTTCATGATTTTGACTTCACTTGATGCGCCTTGTATATGAAAAAAACCTCTAAAATAAACGATTTGTTGATAGTGTGCCTCATAGTGTGGAAAATACAGTACTTTATTTTACACTAAAACAGGAAGGAAAATTAGTTTAAGGTTGGTTTCTTTGTCATTTCCAAGTCTCATCCACTTTAAATTGAATTGACCTAAATGATAAATGATATGAACTTCCTTGATTATTAATGTCTTCAGTGTAATTCTTGTATTTCACACATTCATCCCAGGGGCAAGATTGGACCCATTGGCGGACCGCATTTGGCCCCCGGGCCTTATGTTTGACACATGTGATCTAAACCATTAATTATATCAATACATATAAGTAATTGGCGTAACGTACAGTTTACCATTTGTCCATAAGACCCATTTGAATGTTCGGAGGCTCCTTAGTTACCGTGGAAACGCATTCATCTTCTACAAAACTGATTCACTAGTAAAACCTATGTGGTTGAATCAATGACAATGGATGGAAACACTTGATTTATGTTCAGTTAAATTGTTCAGTTTTTTTTGTTTTGACAAAATAACATTTGATTTTACTCTGAGCGTTTATTCATAGCTACATGATCAGAGAATTAAACAGAAAATAGATGATTTTCAATGTAAAAAACAAAAGAGAAAAAAAACCCCATAAAATTCAGAGGATAATATTATAATGAACACTGTCAAATGATTGACATCTTTAATCAAATTAATCACGGAGGTGCTTTGGATTAAGGTTAAATAGAGAGGGGAAAAATTGATTGGGGAACTGACACAAAAAGGAACATTAGGTCCTCATGGGTTAAAACATGACCTACATTAACTGTGTGTTCTGTGTTTCTTGCATTCCAGGGACTTAACCTACACTGAAAGGCATATTAGTGTCTGATTTATAGTGTTACTGTACATGTACAGTAGGGATTTGAAAACACTTACAGACTCTTTGTAGCTCATGACCTGCTGTTTCATTAACTGAAACAAGTCTGGATTAGCCGCATTGCTCCACAGTGTGACATTTGTATTATAGTTTAAAAGCTTTTACCTACTCCCTAAGTTCAGAAACCGTCTTAACCTTAACCTGGAGGTACTCACCTGGAAATAAAAGGCAACCAGATTTTGTCCTCATCAAACGTGCCCATGGAAATGTACTTGGCCCGTGTTGAAATTTTCAATTCCTAATTAATTGTTGATGCAATTAGTAGTGGCTGTGTGCTTGGCAGAAACCCAGCCATGTGGTTCCTGACCTTCACAATTTCACTCTCCCGCTCACTCACGTACACTGGTAACACACGCACACACACACACACACACATATTAAGTTGAAAACTTTCCCAAATGAAGAGTGGAAACTTAATATGTCCTTCATTTAAACCTTAAAATAAGATTTTAAGACAAGCTATTGATTGGATGGTTTTATTGTTTTTTATTTTATTCATTATACATATGTTGAAAATACATTAGTCAGCCATAATATTATGACCAGTGATAGATGATGTGGTGATAATGTTGATTTTCTTTTTATAACAGAACTGTTCAGATCGTGGAATAGGGTAGACAACAACTGAACATTTAGTCCTTAATCACTACAAAAAAGGTAAGTTTTCCCAAGTGTATTTTTCTTATTTCAAAGTCAAAGTATCTTTATTTGTGACCGAACATTTCACTCACCCCCCCCACCCATTACATTCATACCCACAATAAATACGTTAATTCAAATACATTAATAAAAGCCTAAAAACACCATAATAAAAAAATAAACTAAAATTCTATTACATTTAAATGAAAACAATCACCTATAGAGTAACTGTTCAGTGAGTTATTATTTTTTTGACAATAAATGTTGAAAATCTTGCCAAGATTATTTTCACTTGCGTCATTACCAAAGGATCAAGTTAAATGTTATCATAATAAGATTACTTCAAATAAGATTTCCATCTAACATCTATTGTTATATCTAACTGAAAAAGTACTCTTTAGGCAATCATGTCATTGTAATTTTAAACATGATGAGATATTTTGACGAGAAATGACAAAGATACACTTGATAAGATTTAGATTTTTACAGTGAAGGTAAAGTGAATTGTTGTGAATGTGTGAATTTCCAAATGATTTCTCAGATGATCTCCGGACTGCAGGTCCTCTTGGGTATTCCTGTTCACAATATTACCACTTGCATAACATTGTGTCGGACCTTTGGTTGCTAGAGCAGCTCTGACCTGAAGCCTGAACTCCAGAACATTTCTAAATGTATACTGTGGTTATTTGGTACCAAGTCATCAGAGGCACATCCAAAAAAGTCCTGTCAGTTGCAAAGTGGGGTCTCTGTGGGATTTATTTGTCCAACATAAATGGTTGACTGAACTCAAATTGGATTGCCCTTTACCAGTTTTTGTTGGAAATGAATCACTGAAGACAAGGAACATCTAACACAAGGTTGTCAAACATATGGCCCGGGGCTGAAATGTGGCCCGCCAGTGGTTCCAAAGTGGCCCATGGGATTAAGAGCATAATAATCTATTAAATGATACCATATGTTCTTCTCGTTTTTTTTTTTTCCCTTTGCCTATAAATGACAACTTCAAATTGTTACCATTGTTTTTGCTATGAACAAATTATTTACATAATGAAAATATTTACAGGTATAAACTATGCTGAACCTTAACAAATAGGAACAACGTGAAATGTCTAAAGAAAATTAGACAAAATTGTAACCATTTTCTGCTTGTGTTATTAAGAGTTTAGTGTCTTTGTAAAACTGATCCATAATAAAACACATGGACAAATGATGAATTGAGGAAGAATATTGTTAAAATTGCTCTTATTTTTCTTATGAAATGTAACTTTTTTTGCATTTGGATAATTTATAAAAGTACTTTCATAATTTAATAAAGGGTTGTTGTTTTTTTTTTGCACTAAAACAATGACACAAATTTGGAGTTGTCGTTATTTATAGATTATTATATTTTCATTTTACTGGTCCGGCCCATTGGAAATCAAATCAGGCTGAACGTAGCCCCTGAATAAAATACATTTGAGACCCCTGATCTAACGGAGACCAGATCTTATGGACATACTTGAACTGGGCCTTTCATTTAGCATTCACAATTTAGGCTGTTGTCAAAGTAAAGGCCATTTTGCTGCTTGCAGTACTGTACATCATCTTAACAGTCTAAATATTCATTTACTTTCTAATAAAAGAATCAACATTATTGCCACATCACTGTCAGCGGTTGTAATGCAATGACTCTGTACATTTCATTTTAAATTCTCCAAGCCAGTGTTTCTCAACCTTTTTTTGAGGCCTGCCCCCCCACCCCACCCCACCCCCCCCCCCCCCCCACCCCCCAAAAAAAGAAAAAAGTGACGAATGGTATGTTACTTGTAATGAATGTGTATGTACTGGTGGGAGGTTATACCTTTCTCTATTACATGATGAACCTCAATCCATCAGCTGGGGGAGGGGTTGTTAGTAACACTTGAGGACCACTTCTCTAAGCAAAAAAATATCAAACATCTGTTCTCCATTTCAGTTCATCATTATTACCGAAACAACAATAATAAAATCCTGTCAAATCATAATTTTCAAGGTTGCAATATGATATCAAGATAAACAAGTGGTGCCAGGTACAATAAAGCCCACCCTTTGCAAACATTTTGGCTCTTAATGGACATCTCCCTCCCAAAATGTGAAACTATGGACTTGACCTTTCAAGGTCGCTCAAGGTCAAAGGTCATGATGACATTTTAGAGCCTACATATAGGCTGTATCCAAAATCACTCGCTCACTCCTTACCCCCTACATAAGGAAACACAAGTGAACTTTTAATCAACGTCATCACCGTCAAACAATTAAAACCTAACAGTGTCGTCTCTCACAAAATTAAGACTTTTTAAAATGGTGAGGCCTCATTCAGTTTTTATTTCCCCAAACTATGAAACAGTCGACCTGAGGTTCTGAGGTCCGCTGCGAGTGTTGATATTTTAAAGGGTAAACTGAAAACTTACCTTTTTAACTTAGCTTTTAGTTAAATTAAATATTTCATTCTGCTATTTTATGCATTTACTTTCATTTTATTACTATTTATTTATTTATTTTTTATTCTTTTTAACTCTAAATCTTTTAACTTGTTCCTACAATTGCAGGATAATGCGGGGGGGGGGGGGGGTCTGATATAAAGCACTTTGTGCTACATGCACCATGTATGAAAAGTGCTATATAAATAAAGTAATTGATATCCTGGATCCTCTTGTGCTAATGACTGAGTCCAAATACAAAAGCCGACAAAGCTGAGGTATTAATGTTAATGCCAACAACAGCTCTGTTCCATTTAGACACATCAGGAAACCATTCCAGTAAACCAAACTGGGATGCAGACCTTTATAATGATACCAATTATGATCATGTGATTTCTATGCCAGCTGCGTAAAAAGTCTATTATAACTGATATTTCCTAAACAATGTCTTTCCGCAGTATAGAAACCAATATAGAATCCTGTATAGAAACCAAACACTCAAACTAAATATTTCTAGGATGTCACAATATCTGTCTACATCCATCATTGGAACACATTTAGACCACAGACAGACTGACTGTAAAAACCTGAGGGAAATAATGCACCCTAATGCACATGTTGTGTTTTTACAAGATTAGGAGACACATCATTGACATTTATTTCCCTCAGATTTATCTCAGTCTCTGCATATAACCTCAAATTAAACTCAACTGTAAAAAACTCAATGCAACATTACCTCTAGTAAATAGATTTATGTTCCTGTAGCACAAGAAATACATTCCAACATAGTCATACACTGGACACATAAATAATTAAAATTAACACCTCATAATGTATTATAGTTGAGATACAATGGCTGTGGCAATGAATTTTCATGAACTGCAGCCACTGGTTCATATTTGGCATTTGGTTTTTGTCTTGACAAATGGAAACTATTAATCTGGGTTTGTAATATTCACATTTACCAATGTGAAAAGCTATGTTCATGGTTCAGATATTTGGTTCCTAAAACAGAAAAGGTTTGTGTCGTGGCTCAATCAAATGAACTTGTTGTTGAAACCAATTTTATTTTTCTGTCCTCTATTTGATCTCAAAGAGGTTATTTTTCGCCCACAGCATCAATCTCTGACTTGTTTTTTTTTTTTTACATGATTATGACATTGCATGCTGTGTTCTAAGCACAAGCATGTTAATTTTTATCCTAACTGTTAAAAGTTGATCATTAAACTACATGGTTATTTAATAAAAACCAGTTTATACCTAAGGAGATTTGTTATTGATACAGTGAGATTTTTGTCACTAAGCATTAAGCATCTTCATGGGTCGTATAAGAAATACATGCACATCATTAGTATACAAAGGTAGTTTGTGTCATTTATTTTATTTTATTTTATTATTATTTTTTTTATATATTTTTTTGTTGTTGCAGTGCTTTTTTTCATGTTTTCCTAAAAGTGATGGACAAAAATTTCAGTGCACTCCCTTGATATTGCAGCATGTCCTGGTTTTCTCCTGACTTTGTGCAGCACTTCAAAAAGCCTTTCAATCTGCTTTGTCCCTCTGATGTTTTTATAGGTGCTAGACTTTTTCTCTTCCTATTTTCTGTCTTCACGCTTTTTGTTTCTTTGATGTAGAATTTCAGTTTGGCCCCATCAGAATTAAGGTTTGTTCAATACAATATTATCCTGCTTTAATCTTGATACCAGAGATTATGGCATGTTATGGGGAATTTGGATCATGGCTACACTGGAAAATTTCAAATGTTTACAAGTGTATTTTTTTTTTTTTAAATAAGAATTTCTAGTCATTATTTTTGAGAAAATGTATTTATTTTTTTGTTGATTTATTTCAAAGATGGAATGGTACAAACTTCCTGTTTGCCTAAAGTTGACCTCCCTGTACAACATAATATTGAAATAATAATTTCAGTAAGCAAACAACTACAGTATAATACACGTTAAAAAAAGAGAAAATAATAGATCTGGAAAATCATATTTGAAGAAATCTTACTATGGTAATTTTCACTTGTTCCATGGACATTTTTTTTTCCTTTAACTAAGGAAAAAAAATCCCTGAGTTAAGAAAAAGTCATATAAATACTTTGGAATAATTAGTTAATCATGTGCCTGTGTTTGTGTATATATATATATATATATATATATATATATATATATATATATTCTCACCAAGACTCTGTCCCGGACACCGCCATTAGCCTGGACGGGCTAAAATCTAAAGCTACATTTTCTTTCAACACATATTTCATACAAAATTGGCACATTATTATAATTATCTGTTTGTCCATTTGTCTGTCTGTGTTCAATATAACTCGAAAACATATGGACGGATTTTGATGAAATTTTCAGGATATGTTGGAAATGTGAACAGGAAGAACTGATTTCATTTTGATGGTGATCCGGGGGTGGGGGTCTACCTTGGCGGAGGTCTGCGCTCTCAGAGTGCTTTTCTAGTTTATAAAGGGTTTGAAGGGTAGTATTGGGGGATTAGGCCTCTTACATGTAAAATGCGACTCTATTTTACGAAGAATTCACAATATGAAAACACTTAAATGAGGTAGCACTGTATTAGTTTTGCTGTATGTATATTTTTCACCCAGCAGATTTGGTCACATTTTCAATAGATCCATAATAACCAAATGTCATGATTGTTGTGTTTTTTTGTTTTTTTTTTATTTAATGACAAAGAACAGTATGTTTCAAGCACTCTATCACAGAACTAGAAGAGCGCAGACCTCCACCAAGCGCAAGAAAGCGCAAAAATTTCAAAGTGATCCAGAATTCAGGATTTCTTCTGGATCACTTCTTCCTGTTCACATTTCCAACATATCCTGAAAATGTCATCAAAATCCGTCCATATGTTTTGGAGTTATCTTGAACACAGACAGACAAACAGATAACCTCCTTGACGAAGGTAATAAATACGAGCTGTAGGAATTATTGTGGAGTCAAGACAGTCATGACATTGTGTTATTTACTAGTGTATGTAAACTTTTGACCATGACTGTAGCTAACTTCCACTGTTGATTCTTGGATGGTCAACCACTCTGGAAAAAATACCCGCCTGGAAAATAAATTGAAAAACAGTTTTCTTTCTTGTCTTGTCTGTGATGACAAGTTTGTGGCATAGTTCGAATACTTGGTTAAAAAAAAAAATCTCTCACCCACAGGATTCTGTGTTGACATCAAACATAATGCGTATGAAGCAATACTTGGCACAAAGCACAGTGATGCCTCGTTATCGGTTGTCATTCAGTTTTCTTATGATAATTTTTAGTGGCTGCAAGGATGGTTTTAGGAGAAGGATGATGGAGCCACTGGACAACCATGTCTAATGTTAAAAAGAAATTTCATAAAAAATGTGTACTGGATAGTCAGGATTGCTCTTATTAATTAAACACAAACTTAATAAAGTTGTCCTCAAATTGGGAATGGGGGGAGAAGTTTAGATATTTTAAGTATCAACACTTGTAGTTTTGTATTTTTGCTCCATAAGAATAGTTAGTATTTAATCAGTCTTATTAAAGGCTGATTCTACCACTTTAAATAATAATAATAATAATAATAATAATAATAATAATAATTGATTAATTTTATTTGACAATCTCAGTTCTTAAATAAAAGCAAATACATTATTTAGTTTAGTAAAATAAACCACAGTACATAATCTTAACTAAAAAAAAAAACAAAACAAAACAGACAGTCAGGATATCACAAATAAAGCTCCATTATGATTATGTTTGATGGCAGCAGATGTTAAAATGTGTTATTATGACTACATATAAAACAAGATTACACACAAAAATGTCACATCATATGCATACAAAAATACTAAAGTAATATAATAATAACTAGAAAAGCACTATGAGAACACAAACCTCCGCCAAGGCAGCCCTCACCCCCCACCCCACCCTACCCCCGAGGTGTTTTTGTCTGTTTGTCTGTTATTTAGCAAGATAACTGAAAAAAGTTGATCTTGATGAAATGTACAGGGTAGGTTGGTAATGGGGAGATCTGGACATGATTCGATTTTGGCAGTGATCGGGGCGAAGGGTGGGGGTGGGGGGGGGTCAAGGTAACTCAAAAACGTATGGATGGATTTTGATGAAATTTTGATTACATGTTGGTGGTGATCCGGAAGAAATTTTACATTGCGGGAAAATGGATAATACATTTCAAAGTGATCCAGAATCGAGGATATGTTCTGGATCATCATGAAAATCTACTCATTTGTTCCTTGTGACCCCTCCCACCCCCCACCCCCACAACCCCGGATCACCACCAAAATCTAATCATTTCCAGATCTCCCCATTACCAACGTACCTTGTAAATTTAATCAAGAATTAATTCCCTCCTCAATTATTGATCAGCTCTTCAGAAGCCTGATAATGATCTTCCAGCTGTGATGGAAGAGGGAGATTTTTTATTATTATTATTATTATTATTATTATTATTATTATTATTATTATTATTATTATTATTATTATTATTTACAATTGTATTTAATTTTGTATTTAAAAAAAGTTTTTCATGTTTTTTTCCCCCCAGGTTTTTAGTTAATTAATTATTAAATGTATTAATTTTATGTATGAATAATTTTTTGAAAAGAAAATACATTGAAAAAAAAAAATATATATATATAAAAATATCTAAAACGTGCAGGACACTGGGCCACGAGGACCGGATTAGAGAACCACTGGATAAAAAATGTTCAGTTCACATGTCTTAAAGTCAGAACATTGATGTTTGGTCTTTGGCAGCTTTATATTTTAAATACTCTAATGATAATTTTAGGTAATTTTTTTTTTTTTTTATATTTAAAGGTCAAAATACATCTCATAGGCCCTTTTTAAGCCCAAACACTTGTGACAATTATCACTGATAAAGCCTTCAAACTATTTAATTCCTCTTTCATTCCTTGTCTTTGGTTTGTTTTGTTTTTTTCCTTCACACAACCACATTGTAATTTAGAGCAGCTCCAAATCCCTGCAATTTATGGGTTTTGTGTGTTTCTTCTCTAATGAGGCTTGGGTTGGTGGTCCCCTAATGAAAATATTTAGAAGGCTTGTTGCTGGCAGAGTACTATTTACAAAATAAAGCCTTGTACGTTCAAGCGCAGCAGTTAGACAAACACGCAAATTGAGCAATGCAATAGAGAGGTTGAATCAGGTCAGCAAAAATGAAGGTTCACCGAGCGAGGCTAATGCAAGTGGGACTAAAAGCCAAATTAATGTAGTAAGTCAATCAAGGCTTTTGTTTGAGTTTTGCTGTGCCGATGCAGCGTTTTACTGACAATTAGGAATAATAAGAGCGATACTGCTGACTGGATAAAATGACAGTTGGGTTTGCTGTCACAGAAGTAAACGCTGAAAACGTTAAATGGAGCAGAGAGGGTTTGGGAGCAGTTACTGGGCACACACTGACATACAAAGACCATGTGTTATGACGTAAGCCTGCCGAGTAAAGCTTTGTATAGGAGGAATTCCCGGTTGTATGACCTCTGTGCGTTCGGTATTAACTCTGTGACCCTCGGTGAAAGAGAACCAGACATGTATGACCCCATTTTTGGTATGTCATCGATCGTTGAACACAAGAATATGATGAAAAATAAGGAAATTAAGATGTAAATATGAGACTGAATAATAATGGTTTAGCTATCTTGTCTAGTTGGGATGAAGAACGCTCTGTCCTTTCATGAATTTGTAATTTTTTAGCGCATTTTATATATATATATATATTTTTAGTGCAGGTTAGTGTATTTGTAGTGCATTTTATTGTATTTTAGTGCATTTTATTTATTTTTTTTTTTTTAATGCAGTGTATTTTTGTGTGCATTTTGAGTTTTAGTGCATTTTATTGTTGTTTTTTTAATGTATTTTATTGTTTTTTAGTGTATTTTTAGTGCAAGTTGGTTTATTTTTAGTGCATCTTATAGGTTTTATTTGGTGCATTGTATTGTTTGTTTGTTTTTTTAGCGCAGTTTAGTGTATGTTTGGGTATAATGGTTCTAATACCAGGGACATGTATAACGCCAAGTCCTTTCAAGGAATCATGCCCAAGCCTGTCGGACTAAAAAAATTAAAAAAAAATAAAAAAAAATAAAAAACAAAACCACTGACATGCTGAAGCTGTCAGATTAACATATTGGTCCTCAAAACTGCAGCAGTTTTTTGGCATCATTAGACAAACACACCTTAACCGCTTATCATTCCAAGGTGATGCTCCTTAAAACGCCTGAAAAATATCTCTCCATATTAAAAAGACAGCTGTTCTTCAATGATTTGGAGTATGGATAAAGGTAACACTCTGTAGTTTAGACTAAAACGCTGACTTTTACTGTTTATTTGACAGTTAAAAAGCTGTAGACATTTTTCACCTTAATTTTTTTTGTCCTTTTCATTGGTTAGTTTTCATTCTTATTGTATTTCCATCAAAAGTTGTGTTCTTCTTGGAATAAATGTTTAAGGAAAAACACATTTTGTTATTGTTTTCAATCATATATTGCTTTTTTAAATATAAAAATGTAACCATTAATGGATAATTGTTTGTTAATTTTCCCAATGATATTGCTCATGTGCCACAACCTAGAACAACCCCCACATTTTAAATGACTGTGACGCCCCTGGAAAAAACCCTAATAGGATTATACTACATTTACTTTATAACTTTCAGTCTAGCATATGGTCTTATATAGGAGACAGTCATGGAAATACTCTGCATGCTCTTCTTCTTGCTTTTTTTTTTTTTTTTTTTTTTTTTTTTTTTTTTTTTTCAAATGCAGTTATTTACAAAGGATGACACACATCAACATTTCAGTCATGAATTACATCAGTGTACATACGTATGCTTCAGCATTCAAACTATGTACGAAACCAACCATGAATCTGCAGCACTGAATGAAAAGACGTCGGGCGTTAAAACTTTTTGGTGATCTTCACACCTTCTATTATCACATTAAACAAGTACAGCCTGACATAACAGTGGCATAACCGGTTGCCATGTTATCTGCCAGCGGGCTATAACCATCTCGTCACACCCACACAGTTATGCTCAACCAAACACACAACACATTACAGGCTGAATTCTGCCCTGACAACATGATAAAAAGGGATGTACAAGGGGACCCCATACAAATAAATAAGTAATTAATTCCAATATAGTGACAGGTTCAGTCGTCAATATTTAGTGTTCAATTTTCTTGTTTTTTTTCCAAGAGTAAATATTGTACATATTTGAAACAAAAAAAAACTATGTTCCATTTCTGTAAAAAAAAATAATCCATGAAAAAAAAAAAATCCTGGATCCAGACGGTGATCCGGATCACCCCCAAAATCTAATCATTTGTTGCTTTTGTCACTCTGGAAATTTTGTGAAAATGTATTCGAAATCTGTAGATAACATTTTGAGTTATGTTGCTGAAAGACAGACGGACAGACAAAACTAACAAACCCCAATGATTACATAATCTCCGCTGGTGGAGGTGAAAAATCGTACCATGTTGTCCATAAAGGTGGAAAATAAATCATCTTATGACATGATTTTAACAATGTGATTTATTCTTGACAATAGTTTGTAATCATTGTATCTGGTCAAAGGTAATTAATGATATGTATAATTGTGTTTTATTTAACCTTTATTTAACGTTGCAACTTGGAAATATTAATAATAATTTCTGTTAATAAAAAGAATAATTATATTAATACTTAATTGCTCTGTAAAAACATAAATTTTCAGTAAGCAGTGTATTATTATTATTATTATTATTATTATTATTATTTATTTTTTGTGATGTCATCAGTGAGCACAAAAACCAAAAGAGAGCACGGCCATCTGAAGACACATTCGCGAGCTAATCTGCGTCATATAAGCAGCATCGGCTAGCTAACCTGATATGAGCAGCAGCACAGACAACGCGCTCCTTTTTTCCAAACATGATGTGAACAGTGTGGTCTGCAGCTTGTCGGCCACTGACTTAAACATTTTGTACTTATTATAAAAAGTGAGGACCCTTGACAGATATGTGGATAGTCCGGTTTTAGGGCTGTGGGTCCAGATAAAATGCACACATATGTTCACCTACTGATGTTCAGTTAAATTTAACAGAAAAGTCGTTGCTAACATTAGCCTTTGCTTTGTTGGGGTTAAAATGTTGATGTTTGTGTCTTGTCAGTGGACATTGTTACGTTGCAGTGAACTTTAATACAAGTTATTCATCGCTGGACAGACGTGTGTCCATGTATTTTTTTTTTTTTTTTGTCTGTGTTGTCCCTGAGCTGACAATGTGATGACGTCACAACGACAAGTCGACTTGACTCTGACAGTATTGACTGATAAGTCGACTTGAAAAAAAAATGAAGTGGTTAATGCCCCATATAATAATTTACAGGACAAGTTGAACACTGAAAAACAAGTGCAAGTCATTGAGTTCATCTTGAGTAAAACTTTGAGTTTGGATTTAAAAACATTCAAGAAGATCAGTTCAGTCTGTTCTCAGTCTTTTAACAACATTTTCCATGTTTGAGGAGCAGAGTAGATGTCTGTTTGTCCAGCTCTGTACAGACAAATACTACAAAAAGGAACAAATACACGTGATTTCAAACAATAAGAATCAACATGTCTTCTTGGAAATAAAAAAAAGGGATGTGTCTGAAAACGTTATTCCAACTTTATGGCCAACAGTGTTTCTTATATTATTAGAATATTGCATTTTGAATATGACAAATCACAGTTCATGTAGTATAAATACTATTTTTCTCTTAGTCTGGTTCAATACACAACCATAGGAAAGAAGACACCCACTAATGTTCTCAATAAGATCACTTTCCATTACATATTTTTTTTGAGTTGAGTAGAATGGAAAAGGAATAGTAGAAAAAGCTGGAGTCGGTACATTAAGAAGCACCGTTGACTCCAGGAAATAGACGTACTCCCATGTGCATTAGTGTAAAGACATTTGTGAACAACAGACAGTGACAGAATAGTCTGATCTCAACTAAAGAGAAAAAGATCTGGACCACTTGGATCCAGACCATTTGCTTCTAGTCCAGTGTGAAGTCTCCACAGTCAGATCATTTTGGGATGGAACGTCATCTACTGAGTTTTATAAAGTACAACAACAACAACAACAACAACAACAACAACAACAACAACAACAACAACAACAACAACAACAACAACAACAACAACAACAACAACAACAACAACAACAACAACAACAACAACAACAACAACAACAACAACAACAACAACAACAACAACAACAACAACAACAACAACAACAACAACAACAACAACAACAACAACAACAACAACAACAACAACAACAACAACAACAACAACAACAACAACAACAACAACAACAACAACAACAACAACAACAACAACAACAACAACAACAACAACAACAACAACAACAACAACAACAACAACAACAACAACAACAACAACAACAACAACAACAACAACAACAACAACAACAACAACAACAACAACAACAACAACAACATTTTAAAACACTTGGTGATGTTGATTTTCTGGCACCTGTCCACAGTGCCAAACCTACACAGACCTGTTTTTTTTGGTAGTGTTATTAGTGAGCTTGTCTGGGCATCCAACTGGCCTGAGCTGAACTCCATGGAGAATCCATGATGGAACGTTGACAGGAAGAAGGAACACAGATAAGCTGAGGCTGCTATCAAAGCAACCTGGACTTTACTAACACCTCAGCAGACTCACAATCTGATTGACTCCATACCTTCATGTTTAGAAAAGCTTTTATTTAAGGATGGGTTTATGACAATTTGCTTTTATGTTTTTATGACTGTGCTGTGGGGGGGTTTTTTGTCCATGTATTTTGCTTCTGATTTTATTGTAAAGCACTTTGTGAATTCTTTCTGCGACAAGTGCTATATAATACACTGAATAATTATTCATTGTTATACCAAGGTGTACTGATGCAGCTATTTTTGCAAATGGAGCTCCACCCAAGTATTGAATGCATCTTTCAATTTACTTACTGCGACATCATCATTTAAAAAAAAAAACCCCACTATCGATACCGAAGTTTTGATTTCCATGAACGTTAAGCTGTAATTAATAAAAAATCTAAGCAAAAAAAGAAAGTGGGGGAAAAAAAATTTAAAAAAATAAAATAATAATAATAATAAATAATAATAATAATAATAATAATAATATATATATATATATATATATATATATATATATATATATATATATATATATATATAGAGAGAGAGAGAGAGATAGATAGATAGATAGATAGATAGATTAGGGCATTAACTGAAACATCGACTAGTCGACACTTTGACTCCTGTAGCACAAGTCACTTAAATTTGGAGGAGTTGACAAGCCGCATGTTATTCTTTCTCTCTCTCGGTGCGTAAACACAGACCAGTCAGACAGGAGACATGGCTGCCGCAGGTAAAACGGGGTGGTCTCGTCTCATCATCTGAACCCGCTTTATCCTCACTAGGGTCACGGGGTCACTGGGGGCCTAATTCAGCTACAATAGGCGAAGGCAGGGTACACCCTGTATGAGTCTCCAGTTCACCGCAGGGCTGAACATATGTCTGACAAACAAAACGGCACAGTGACCTACACAATATGCAAGTCCAATTTAAAATCGAAAAAGTGTCAAGCACGGCATCTGAAGAGGCATCCGCTAGCTAACATGTGTGATATGAGCAGCAGTGCAGACAACATGCATTAAGACAAGACACTGATATGGACAAGTGTAGTGTGTGGTTGGCACATTGGCAGCCATGCTTCTGGCTACAAATGTAGTTTAGCACCACCAGAGGGAGAATGTGGGAGTGAATGATTTATGAATACATGGTATGTCCTTTCACTTAATAGAAATGTGTTAGAAATGTAAACCAATATGATTTTGTGATGGGTTAAAAACAGAAGACCTATTTTTTTTATGTGACAAACTACTACTGACAAAATAAAGATTCTAGTGGACTCTAGTCTAGTCTACTTTAGTCTAGTCTAGAATAATACAATAATAATCCTTCCCTCTGGCTGTATTATCTGGTTTAATCTGATTAGAAACTGCAGCTGTCAATAAGACTCTGTATTTAACACCCCAAAATGCATGATTTGATTAAATCTGAGTAGATCTACAGCCTGAAAGAAAAGGAAAAGAGTAGAAAAAGAAGTTTCTTGGGTCCACTTTTGAAACTATGCAGAATGGGAATGATGGGATTAGTACTCAGTGAACACTGTCCCTGTAAGATGATCAGTAAACAAACGGATGCAATTTAAATATAGATTAAATTTAGAGTTAAAAAAAAAACCAAAAGTACTGTTCTATGGCCATTGTGGGTTGAAAGATTGCGTATTCACATATTAAAGTCCAGACCAAGGTTCGGACCAGAACCTTTTTTTTTGCCTTATCACACTTCACTTATAATCCGTACTTTATTTACAGTCTTCATTCACACTGTATTGAATCAAGTGGATCAACGGACTTTAGAACGTCATGTCGTCAATGCGTGTACAGCGTGCGTCTCTCTATACTCGACCCTGATTGGTTAGTAGATGAGCGCGCTACACTGTTGCAGGAAATGGACCCAGTTACTATTTTTTAATAGTATTTTCTAATTCAGTCTTTATAGTATCATCCGACCAAATTTCAATGAAATACCTGCTTTCCTCGTCTCCCCATGTATTGCCGCGACTCATGCTTGGACGTTGACTAGATTCCGCGCACGTGACTGTGACGTAATTGGTCCAATAGTCCGCACTTTCCTAAACAGACGTTTCACACTGTACACCAGCGAACCTTGGTCCGGACCGAGACTACCTCCTCAGCTCAGACCAAAGACTCGGTCTTTAGTCCGGACCAAGGTTCGGGGCAGCATTCACACTTGTCAATAAGGTTCAAACTTTCCTTGAAAGTCCGAAAGTCTGGATTTTCTGAGTGCAATGTGAATCCAGTTGTTGTTGTTGTTGTTGTTGTTTTTTTAATTATGCAATTCTATCTTTAGTTAAGTTTCATTGGGACATTTCTTTGAGCAATGATAAAATGACAACAGTGTCAAGTGAACATTTTTAAATAACAGGGTTCAATTGTGAATTGACAGTTCAGTATGAAAGGAGACCTCGGTGGTTTTCAATGAATACAGATGTCCCCAGTGTTCTATTATTTCTACATCTACAGCAGATAGATGAACCAAAACAAATGGAATCCTTAAATAAAATGACTTGGCATCAGATTAGATAAGACAGTGGTGTAAATTCCCATCATCATTACTTTCATCATAATAATACTTAATCATAATAATTATGTTATACATTCTGAATGAAACAGGTTGTCATATAATAATGTTAATGACAGGTAAAAAGTTAAAACCCAATTAAAAATTACAATCAAATAAATGTCCTAAATAAATGATGACATGTTCTGTCTGTTGTATATGTTGTATTTTTCTATTTTGATGTATTGCTCAGTGAAATTTCTTGTATTGTTAAACTGTTGGAAGGTGCATTTAACCCTCTATGGGACTTATTAATGAAATTAATTTAAAAAAAATTTGGTTTTAAGTGTATTAATCCCTAAAGTACATTTCCTATCCTCACTTTACACTTTGTCCTGTTGTTTTTTTTTTTTTTCCTGTTAATTCTTAATGTAAAAAACAATGAATAAAAGAACAATGGCTTAATTAACCATGAACATATTTGACTGAAAAACACATTTCAGAATGATTCTTAAATTATACAAAAAAATACTCACGTTATATATCCACGTTGGCTATGACTTCTGAAAAACTGACGAACATACGGTTGAATGGACGACTACAATTTGAATATGATTCAACCCCCACAAAAATTAAAAGCAGTGCAGTTAATTAAATTCTAAATTATTTAAAAATGTCATGGTACAGTATGATTGGTTAAAGGCTTGCGTTACTTTTTCTAAGCATCATTTATAAATGAGTGTTAATGTAAAAAAAAAAAAAAAAGAAGGGAAAAAATCCTGATCCAAAAGTTTCTCTATTTTTTTTATTTTATTTTATTTTGTTTTAATCAAGTTATTTTCTTGTCTTTACTGTACATAGTAGATCTGGTAGTAGGTCAACTCAACCATAACAAAAGACGGCAAAGGTTTGATTTGTATACATAGAACCATTAACACCATTAACAGACAATGAAAGCTCCAGTGGAATGTCACTCATTAACCTTCCCACTGTATGTTTTCCATACACCCTGTGCTGCGCCCCATAAGCCATAGGACCTCCATTGTTACTGGATCGTTACGGTGTCTAAAGGGAAGACGACTGAAGGTGGAATGTCCAGCCACATAAAGACTTCACAAAATTAAACTAACGCTAGCGGTGCCAACAATGTATAATTGGGCGTTACAACCAGATGGAAGCATTTGCAGAAGATCTGATATATTCTGTAATTAATTGGGTCCAGACTTTTATTTTGATGTTGAGTGGTGGTCTGTTTCAAACAGGAGTTTGTGAAGCTTTGCCGAGAGAAACAAAAGGATGTGACCTCATATGGTCTTCCAAAAGGATACAAGGCTTCTTTGTCAACAACCGCCATGTCCTCTTGAGCTCTGTTGAAACGAAGGGGTTCATGTGAGTGCAGCAAACAGTCACCGTCCCCACACACACCTCTGGGGCCTCGACCCGATTTCTTCCTTTACTCTTTGCGAGTGTCATTCTTTACAATGTGAATATAAATATCTGTGTGGTTTGAGTTTATGGTACATGGTGTTCTGTAGGTGTCGATGCGACGGCTCCTTCAGTGAATAATTACAAAGTGATTTTTCCACTAGATTTACTTTGTTCCATTACAGTTATACAGTTGAATCTTTGTATAAACAATACGAAGACAAAAACTACTAAAACATTTATTCAATTGTTCAACTTCTTCATTATAAATATATCTTGCTGTATATATATCCTTATTTCTTTATTTGTTATAGTTTACAGTTAGCTTTTGTACATTTCAGTAGTTTTTCTAACATGTGTATATTTAGTATTTTATCCTGTAGCTTTTTGCATATATTTGTATTTTTGTAATATTTGTATATATAGAATTAGACTCAATTCAGCTACAGTTGAAACTTCATATAAGCCATACTGACAAAAATTATAAAGCAGTGACATTTAAGAATGTAATGAAACCATTATAATTAATTTATTCAATTGTTCGACTTCATCTTGGCAGTCTATTATAAATATATCATACTGTATATATCCTTATTTCTTTATTTGTTGTACATAATTTACAGTTAGCTTTTGCACATTTTGTAGCCTGTGTATATTTAGTATTTTATCCTGTAGCTTTTAGCATGTATTTAATTTTTGGGGGCATTTATGTGATATTTGTACATATATTTTTTTTGCATTTTGTGTTTTTGCTGCTAAACAGAACAGAGCTCCTAAACTGATTTTCATTGTTCCTGTGACAGTGACAATAAAGTTCTATTCTATTCTATTCTATTCTACAATATCCAGAAAATATTTATACCAACAATGGGGATAAAAAAAAAAATACAATTATTTGATACACGTGGCAGATAATAAATCTTGAAAAATAACTGAAGGAAGCAAAAAAAATAATTTGTAAATATAAATTTGGTAAGTAATTCTCAGCGTTAAATTTATCTCAGCAAATAAAGACAGAATGCACACTAAAAGGAGTTTGAAGTTGTTTTAGTTTGAAGCATAAAAAATGTTGATATCATAATTAAGATGAGCTTCATACTTACATCCTCATGTACACAACATGAGAGAAAAACATATAAGGGGAAAGAAATAGATAATGAAACTCTCCACAGATTTGAGAGCATTATAAAAGAGTCTCTGTCCAAATATAAAAAGCAATTAAAACAAAGAATATGCTTAATTTAAGTCCGTTATTGTTTTTTTTCTTTGCCTCATGCACTCGATACTGTCTGTATTTATTGGAATTATATTTTAGAGCAAAAGTTAGGTTTTTATTTAGTTAGAAATAGGGATTGCTTTCATAATAATTAGTACTTTTTGTTGAATATTATGTTATGTATAGCTTCTGAGGTTATCCTTTTTACAAAATCATAACTTACTGGTAATTATGAATACCACCTGTATATGTATTCTAAATGGTTTTTTTTTTAAATAAATATGAACTGAACTTATTTGGATACTTGATAAATGAGTGATACAGTCTGTGGAGACATAGCATTTATTTGTCCCAGAATACAACGGAGCTGTAAATTATACACACACAAAAAAAACCCCCAAAAAAGCCAAGTGGTGCCAGGTAATTATGCTATGAGGCTAACAATATGTAATACTGGTCAGTTCAACTCTTTGGTAGAGGTAACTTTGAACCCTGATATCTAATCTAAATTTCTTGGGCAGTCGATGATATATTCAGCTCATGTTAGTATATATACCACCAAGGAAGAAAACCGTAACCATGACAACACCTCTGCTATGATCTTTTCTTTTGGACACAAAATTGCAGGCAAGTACGATTTTTTAAATTTTTTAATTATTTATTATTTATGTCTATTTAACATAAATAATCCTCATCATGTTTTAGAAATACTGTGGTATTCATGTAATAATCTTTTGAAAACATTCTCAACAAAACTGTAGAGATGACAGTCATGAAATGCTAATGCTAATAGCTAATGCTAATCACTAATGATACAACCACAAAGAGTTAATATATCTAATTTGAACCAAGTCACAAATTATGTTGGTATGATTGGTGAAGGAGTAATGTTTGAATGTTAATACTTTAGTTAAATCTTGGGTCAGTAAAAAAAAAAAAAAAAAAAGTTTTATGTTATAATAGTCCCTGTGAGGAATTTATTTTTATTTTTTTAAATTTTTGTAGTTTGACCAACAAAGGGTTAAACAGGCCTACAAACACTGGTTCCACCCTAGGAAACCAATCTTTAGACTCTACCAGACGTCCATGGTTCTTGTTCTCAGACGACTATTCCTTTATGAATAACTTCAGAGTCACTGTATGTTTGCAAATCCTGAAGCTTTTTAACATTCTCTTATTAATATTGTGTTAATACTGATATGGGCACTTCACATATTTACAGTTCCAGTGACTCATTAACCCCTTTCAGAGTCAGTCAATTTAATCACAAGGTTTATTTTAAGTTCTGACTCAAGTTGAAAGTCATAATTAATGCCCTGGGGAAACGTCTGAACTCCTGTCACTATATTAAGAAAATGTGCTGTGATCTTTGTACAGTTTCACCTTACATGGCTCCAACTACAGTACAGTACAGGAGGTAGAGACTTGGAACACAAATCAGTAAATACTGCATGAGGTTAGTTTGTCTTGAATAGTATCTTTATGGCAAATAAGTGTGATGATAAGATGCTGAAATGATTAGTGCTTTTGTCCTAACTATGTCCTTGTTTTGCAGGTTTTCCCTGTGCCTGTGTGGGTTCTCTCAGGGTTTCGCTGGCCTCCTCCCACCATCCAAAGGCACGCACCTTAATAGGTTAAATCACAAGTGTCAAACATATGTGACCCTCCAGCACAAAACCAGTTACTTGGGTCAAATTTCAGAAATTAAGATTTTATATTTATCTGAAAGCTTATTAAAAATGCTTGCGTGAAAGTAATTTAACCAATCAGAGGGTGTTTTTCAACATCGCCATAGCAACAAGGGATTTTATTTACTTGAAAAGGCTTTGTTCTGAGGCCTCCCATTGGTTCAGATATATAATTACATAGATTTCTGTTCAAGGGTTGTCTAAAAGGAATCCTGATCTTTCCAACGGTACCAAACATGACGGGGAAAAGGCGAGTGCAAAGGAAAGCTGCGTTTTAAGCTGATTTTTCTTTGTTTTAGACTTAATTACTGTCAGAGTCAGTTGTTGTTAAAAGGCATGATTTGAAACACTTACGGTAGGAATTTCACAAAAACTCATAGTTAAATGTGTTCAGGTGTGTATAATAAATACATACAAAGACGTATAATATGACGTATAAAATGTATTATATAATGTATAATAAATACATACAAAGACATCCTTAAAGGAGACACCGAATAAATATCCGATGATAAAATAAAATAAAATGAAATAAAATAAAATAAAATAAAATAAAATAAAATAACCAGTGAGACAAAGTGACAAAATAAAAAAAAACAGACAAATCCGCAACTAATTAAAAAACAAAACTAAATAATGACAGTAATAACAACACAAATTTTTGCTAGCAGTGTCCCCTCGCAACCGCACTCCCTGCATGACCACCGACAGTGACCAGATGTCATACTGTGGGTGGGATGTGATATTCTGCCAGAAATGTACAGTTTGGTATAAATATGTAGGGGGGCGCTATAGAGTGACTTATTTGAAATGTTGTGGATTGAATGGGTGTAGAATTGCGAGACTGAAAACGGAGTCAAATTTCAGCCAAATCAGTGTTCGTATGTCTGAGTTGAAGCAATTTATGTAGTGGTAATTTTTCCCAAAAACTTGTGACATCGGAGCATAAAAATGATGCAACTTTTGCAAAAAATTTTAATAACTTTTGATGTCCCACTTGTCTAGATAGTGTTCACCAATTTTGAGCTCATTTGGTCCAATGGTCAAGGAGGAGTTTGTTAAATTATGAAGACAGCGAAAACCATGACACCAAATTTTTGACATTTCAATTCAAGATGGTCGGACTTCCTGTTAGTTTATGGGCGTGGCCATCATAAGGTTTTTTTTGTCTCTTTATGTTTTTCATCATCTGGCGTAATACAATATATTTGACTTTTCAAGGGGGCGCTGTAGACGCATTTCTTTACCGACTTTTACGAAACTATACATACTCACAATTTTTTAGACTTCTGAAGTGTGCGCAAAATTTGGTGAGTTTTCGTGCATGTTCAGGGGACATCTTTGCGATCATAGTGGACTCAATAGGCCTTGCACCGGACGCGGTCTGCGGTGAATGCTTAATAATAATTAATACAATCACAGTCAAGTAGTTCTTAAAGTGTAGTTTGCAGAAATAAATGTTCTCAAAGTAAAATTTAACTTTTTTCACTCTAAAAAATAGAGAAAATGTGAACATTGTTACCCTGCTTCCAAAAGGGGACAGGGGTTTTTTTGGGGTTATTCTTTTGCTTTTGTCAGTTTTTCAGCAACTTTACGCAAAAACTACTGGACCAATATCCATGATTTTCAGGAAAGGTGTTAGGTGATCCAGAATAGGTCCAATTAAATTTTGGTGAATGTAGGTCAAAGGTCAAAGTCACAGTCACTAAAAATGTATTTTCACAATGATAAGAGACAGGGCAAATCAGGTCAGACTCTTTGGTTTGGTTTGTTTGTTTCTTTGTTCGATTGTTAACACTCTGGTAGTAAAACTATTGGCTGATATCAAATATAGTTTATATATATTGCCAGGGACCCACAATAGATCTGATAACATTTTGGGGAAATGTAGGTCAATTTGTTTTTATTTAAAAAAAAAAAAAAAAAAAAAAAGTCTCCCATTTACTTACAACTGGTGAAATTTCATATCTATTAAAACTTCAAACTTTGTACATATATATTCTGCCTTACAAAGTACAAAGGCAGTAACTGCACAGACACCAAACTGAGAAAAATAACCTTACAGTTCAGTTGTTGTTCAGCTCCAGTAGTTGTAGGTAGATTATTGGACATGAGGCAGTTATTGTTACTGTATATTAACTAGTTCTGCAAAAACCACAGTGCACCTTATATATGGATTAATTCTGGTAGTGCTTAGTGACTGGGAATTTAGACATTATCTCATTATTTATTTTTTATCTCATCATTTTTACTTTTTATTTTAAAATTTTCACTTTTTATCTGATAATTTTTTACTTTTTATTACATAATTGTCACTTTTTACTTCATAATTTTTCCTTTTTATCTCATCATTTTTCCTTTTTATTTCATAATTTTGAATTTGAATCTCATAATTTTGGCTTTTTATCTCATGATTTTGACTTCACTTAATGCACCTTATATAACAAAAACCTTCATAAAAACCATTCATTGCCTTATAGTGCAGAAAATACAGTAATTCCATCATCTGTTTCACAGTGATTCACTGTAAACTATTGGTGCAGGGTCCTAAATGGACATTAGTAAGAACACAGTAATGATCTTTACTGCTTTTTTGCTTTGCTTTACTAGTACATTTTGCAGTTACTTTACAAACACCCACCGATTTTCTCCAAAATGACAGACATTTGAGATGACATATTTTATTACATGACAAAGAATGATTTGAATGGTAAAAAAAAACAAACAAAAACGCAATAACTCATTTTGACAAAAAAAAAATTGCTCTATAGGGCAGAATAGAGGCATTTGATGCACTAACTTCAGCACATGCATAGACATGATGACATCAGATGGATTGATGCCAAAATAACACACAAGGGGTGGAGTTTGTTGTGCCTGGAACCACTTGTTTATATATTATTGTGCCTATTACTTCAAGATTCAACAGGTTGATTGTTACAAAACCACACACACAGGTTTAATACACACTTCCCTTTACTAGTATGGCCCACTTCAGATCATATTTGGGTGAATGTGGCTCCTGAACTAAAATACATTTTCCAGCTCTGGGTTAAATAGTCAATATATGCACATTCTATATGAATCAGGATCATGGATTTAATTAGACCCTTTTCAAACCTGATATATAAATAGTTTGACAAAATCAGCCTCATTAAAAGTGTTGACTTAGTACATATCAATACAAAATGCAATATAAATAGTATAAATGAAAGCAGTATATCTATAAAAGTTAAGTTTCGTAAGATCTTAAGCAACTAAATATAAGTTCAACAGGTTTATTTGGTCTCTACTTTTTCCAGGGAGAGCACTTCACTTACTTTTTGATGGTTGATCAATGATAAACAAGCCTCAAATACACAGAGGTATCAGATAAAATATAAATGTACACATATACAGCATAAGCAGTCAAACAAAACACACTCTCACACACTTCCAAATGAGCCACAAGGGCTTTAAACAGAGCAAATGGGATCAGCCCATAGAGTCTCCACAGAGTTTGTAAAGTGTTCCACTTCTATAGAGCATACCAGTCTGACTTTTATTATATTGATTTTTGAGAACTGAACTCTGGGATGTGGTGCAGTGTGAACTTGACCTAAAAGCTAGAAGAATAACAGAATCAGTAACACATTAGATCAGTGATGAAAGACTGCTCACTAAATATTATGTTGTAGAAATAATCACATTCACATTTAAAACCTTCTCTGGAATCCCTGATTCCTTTGCTACTATATAAATAGTAATAATAATATAAATAATTGAATTTTTTTCTAATTAAATTAGACACAAATCATCATTTTCACACACTCTAGGGGTCCTTGTGATGTTTTTACATAGGTGTTTGCCAGACATTAGGGAACTCTAATCCTTCCTAATCCTGTTTTTAGAGAGTAACATCCCTTTAAGAAAATTATAATTGCTATTTCACTGGATGTAAAGTGACAACATTAACCCTTTCATACCTATAAATGATTAAGTCAGATGTGTTAAGGCTTGCAGCTTCTGAGCTTTATTTTTAGTTAACCCTTTAAACTTCCAAAAGTCCACATAGAGGCCCGGAAGTAGTCACTCAAAAATATTAAGCAAATCACCCAAACCTGTCCCAAATGTCACATGACCTCATGTAGTTTAACAATGGACATTCTCACACATCAGAAGATAGTATAAATCACTTTCAGATCAAATATCCACAGCAGGTACAATCACTCATTTGTTCAAAATACAAATATTAAACAGCTGATCTGAACCCTTATGTTTCATAATTATCCACAAAGGAACCATATTCTACCAAAGGCAGTCATAGTCTAACAAAAACATCCAAAACAAACAAGACAAATTGTCCATATGTCATCCAAAACACATCAAAACATCAATAAATATCCACAAATGGATATTGCATCATTTAACAGGACCTTTTCATCTTAATATTTTCATTTATAATATAAGCAAACACCAATTGTATGTTATTAAAATGGTTCAAGAACAGCATTCAATTTACTTTATTAAAAATTTTTGGCAAAATTGAGTGGAAGTTTAAAGGGTTAATAAATCATGTTTAAGCAGTCGCCTCATTGTACCAGTGTTTTTCCTTTGCTTTTACAGAAACCAAACCAAGAAATTATATTTTTCAGACACATGCAATTCCTTTTTTTTTTCTTTAAATAAACATACACAAACTGTATTTTCATTACAGCATCCAGAATCAATTCTAGATAAATAAATAAATAATCAACTAAAGCCTCCTAATCAGAAATATTCTTCTAAAAATGAAAAAAATAAACCATATAGCGCCCTGTACAACAAACCCAACCCCCCCTTACATACATTTTACCTGATTTACCCTTTCTCTTATCACCTTGACCTTTGACCTAAATTCACTAAAATGTAATGACATCTATTCTGGACCACCTGGCACCTTTCCTGAAAATTTCATGGAAATTGGTCTGATAATTTTTATATAAACCTGCCGAACGTCAGACAAACAGACTCAATCATAATACCCAAAGATTCAGATAAAAATCTAAATGTAAACCCAATTTGATATGAATTCAACCAACAGTTTTGTTTCTATAGATGTGAAATCTCACTCATTATAAGTAAATGGGGAAAAAAATGTTGAACTTTGACCTACTTTTCTCAGAATGTAATTACTGTAGATCTATTGTGGCTCTTTGATAATCTATGAAACCAATTTGTTATCAAATGACGTAATAATTTTGCTCCTAGAGTATTAAAAATGAGCTCTTTTTCCGCCCTTTTGGGATCAGGGTAAAAATTGTTCAAATACATTTTCTTTGACAAACCGTTGTTGCTGTTGGACTTAACACTTTGAACACGACTTAAAATATTTGAAGCTTCATTCTGTCAATAACAAGTAAAGTCATAAACTATAGTTATCTTTAGTGTGCAGGTTGTCAGTGTATTCTATCTAAAACGTTTTTTTTTTGTTGTTGTTGTTGTTGTTGTTCTGACCTACATCTGCAAAACATCACACACTTCACTTTAAACACCTGGATTTAATATTTTAGGTATTGGTTCATTAGAAAAACAAAAAAAAAAACAACAACAGATGGGAGCAAAATAGAGTGTGACGTTATTACTTTTCCAATCTTTTCCCTCTCTACGCAGATATGCACAAACAAACACAAATTAAAAATCCTCATTTCAGAAAGCACCTTTAAAAATCTCCATTTTAACGTCCTAACATACTGTTTATGTATGCATGAGAAGCCTAATCATCAGCTTTTCAAAACATACTCACCATAAATGAACATTATAACTGTGGTTTTGGATCTAAATGACTTGTCAGTTTTGATATTTTACCTCTGTCATGTCACACACTTGGGTTTTAATTTCCTTTTAATTGTCTGTATTGTCTCAATGCCAGTAGGGACAATACAGAAAAAAAACCCCACTTACATTTCTTATCTGTTTTTTTTATATATATATAATAACCACCAGTCTACTTTTTTTTTTTTTTAATCTTTGATTCAAATCTGTCAAAAAGAAATTCTGATTTATTGTCCATTTAACCCTTGAGACATTATTATAGGTACGGATGCTACTGTTAATTTGCATCTGTGTTTTAGGTTTGTTTTGTTTTCCTAGATAAATGGATCAATAAGAGATTTAAGAAATTGAACAACTATTTGAATTTTGTTTTGAAGCTAATTTAAAAAAAAAAAAAAAAAAAAAAAGTCCAGCTTTTACATCCAAATCTCTGTCAAAACTCAGTAAAAATACATTTGAAACTAGAAAAGCACTGTGAGACATGGGTGTAAAATTGCATATGTACACTATGGATGTGTCCATACCAATATTTGGATGTTTCTAAAATGTCCATACCAAATTTAAATGGAAAATGACACAACATTAGGGAAACAAAAGGTCATTTTTCCCCCCTCCTCACTTCTGTCTGTCATTGGAGAGCCTTGCCATTTTTTTATAGTGTTGCTTTCCTTAATGAAAATTTGGACTAAATATTGTTGTCAACAAACCTTTATCATGTGACAAAAATGAGACCAGACTGGACGTAAATGTTGGTCTTGTGACAATAACTATAAATAAATATATAACGCAATAAAAAAAAGAGATGAAATGTAGCTTAAGAAATAAAACGGTTCCTAAAATGTCTCTTAGTTGTTGTTGACCAAAACAAAATTAAACATTATTTTATCTCTTTTAGGCACGTTCTTATTTATTTATTTCCTTTTTTTTTTTTTATTATTATTGTTGCTGTCTCTCAGGAGAAAGTCGTCAAATTATGTCCACACCAATGTCAACATCATTATTAGACCCTTGCTCTGAGAGCGTATGCCTCTGCCAATGTAGACCCCCACCCCCCTTCCCGCCATCACCAATAATTTCCAGATCTCTCCATTACCCCATTAACAACGTACCCTGAAAATGTCATCAAAATCCATCCATAAGCACCCCCACACACACACACACACACACACACACACACACACACACACAGTTATCTTGTACACAAACAAACAAACAAACCAACCAACGACCGCCAGCAAAAGTCCCAGTAGTTTTTATTACGGGACTCCAGTCAATTCACTTACATGGTCAGAACTCAGTAAATACACTGTAAAAAAAAAAAAAAAAAAAAACAAAGAAAGAAAAAGAATAACTGCTGTAAAATACACTTTCTTTTCTTTTTGTCATCGTCAAAAATGATCTATTCGGACGTTCAGATCCAGACGCTAAGTGTCCGTTCTGTCCAATCAGAACCTTCTGTACCTCCAGCTCTTAAAGCCCAATTAACTAGAGCGGAATATACCTGTTTCCCATGTAAACCTTTATTCAGAATGTCCATGTAAACACAAAAGAAATAGCTTTAATTCTGAATTAATTTATTCCAAATAAATAATTCTGAATTTAAAAAAATCATGTAAACATAGCAGCTGAAATAGATGAAGAATTGTGTAGGTAACAATACATCACATTAAAAATGTAAATATATATATATATATATATATATATATATATATATATATATATATATATATATATATATATATATATAGGAAATATACACTTTATTGCCATTATTATAAAAAAAAACATCACATTTTCATAAATCATTGTTCAAGGGGAGCTTATGTTTCACCAGTGGGGTCCAGAACACCCTGTTTACACACCAATAATGGTAAGAATAAAAGTACAATACCACAAATGGTTAAGAAACAACACATACCAACAAGATGAGGAACAACAAGCACACGTTAACATTGTAAAACTGAATATTGATGTCATATCATTATTAAGACCCTCTGTCTTTATACTGTGACTAACTGTCATATGACTCATACATATAGAACACTCACCACACACACGTGAGAGGTTAAAGGGTTTACTTTTTTTTTTTTTTTTTCTTCACCTACAAACTCAGAACAAATCCATGACCCACTTTTTTTTTTTTTTTTTTATGTCATGACCCACTATTTAACAAACCTGGTTATAGTGTAGTGTCACTAAAAAAGTATGCACAGAGAAGATGTAATGGAGTCATGACGTCATAAAAAAAAAAAAAAAAAAAAAAACAAGCGTATTTTTCACCACAGTTATGAAGAAAATATGGTGTTAATCTAGTGCCAAAGTCTAATCTAGCATGTTTGGAATATTTTAGGTTGATTTGCACCAAAATGTTGTCAAGAATGGAGCATTTCCTGCCTGTTTGTTTACTCCTGACCTGGACTGAACCCTCGTCTACTCGCACAACGAGCTGTCAGAGTGAGTAGGCGATCAGAGATGCCAGCATCAAGGCAGCTGTAAGGCTTGCTCTAAGCTTCCCCTCCTCCTCCTCTTCCTCCTCCTCTTCCTCCTCACCATATATATGTATATCATTTTTTTTTTTTTTACCTCTATCTTACCCGTGTATCTGTCTGTTTTCCCTCTCCTTTGGTTTCCTCTCTCCCTCCTGTCAGCCTTGTCACTTCTCTGTTCTTTCTACGCCTGCTCATTATCTTTTCTCACAGTGGCTTCTTCATTTTCTCTCACTCATTTTCTCCTTGTTTCTCCACAGACCCGGCTGGGGTTCAACTGAGTTCACTTTCTCGGGCACTTCCTGCTGCCGTTTGTTATTGCGACTTCAAATACTGACTGTTTTGTAATAACGCTGTAGCAAATACAGCTGCAGCTATTATTAAGAGACTCTGAAATACGTGTTTATAATTGATAGAGTGAGAGGAAGAGTGTGGCGTCAGTCTATCTGCTGCTGTAATGGGCTTCCAAACAATGTACAGAGTTGAAATAAAATCGAAGGAGGTATTTTAGTCCTGATACTTTGGTATGTCAGATGTAATTAAGTGGCTTTACTACTAAACATTCCTCCTATCGCTTCCTTCCAGGACCCCACTTACCTGATTAACCCTGATTAACATTCTTTATTAATTTGGTTAAGCCTAATAATAGATATTATTTTGAATCTCCACGTGTGGGCCTAACCACTTTTCAACCTGACAAAGCCAATTTTGAACACACACCCATTCCTAGAGACAGAAACTTGATTATTTTGCCACTTTTTTTTTTTTTTTTTACAAGCAGTCAACTGTCAAAATCAACCCTGCTATCTAAAGCATAATCTTCTGGTACCGGTCTAGTGAGCTTTATCTTTCTCTGAACTAGCAGCACTGGTTCTCTGAACTGTTATGTTTTTTTTTGTTTTGTTTTGTTTAGTTTTTTTTCACACTAAAGCCTGGTGTGACATCTGTTATCCCACTAGCAGAGAAAATAACATTACACTGTTTAAAAAAAACATCAACTAAATCTTAGGAAAACAAAACAAAATAAAGCAAAACACTACATGGGGATTTTATTTTGTCGGTCACTACACTTACATTAAAAGTTGTTTTACTGTTAGTCTGTTTTTGTTGGGTTTTTTTTGTCAGTTTATTGAGCATTGGTATTACAAAGTCTTCCTCAAAAAAGAAGGAATTTCCTTTAACTAAATATTAGATTAAATAAATTAAGTAAAATGAAACAAAAATCACCCCCCAAAAAAATAAAATAAAAAAACACACAGAGGACAATAATAAACAACAAGAAGTACAATGAAATTACATTGAAAAATACTTCCAGAAATTGATAGAAATATGTGATTTTTTGACCAATAAATCAATAAATTTTGTTAAATAGACATATATAAATATCAAACATATCTATGCCTTTCTATTGTTTACTGTTAACGCTCTCTCTATGAATTAATAATTGATGTTGAAATGGCTTGTTTTTAATTATGTCTGGGTTTCTAGTTTCTACAACTAAATATAAGAAAAGGGGATTTGTTCTTATGTTATATAATCAAGTGAAACTACACCAGGCATTTTTTTCTCCCCACAGAAACTTGGCTATGGGCCATGTTCCAAATGAAGACATGACTGTAGCCGTATGGATGTGAACAGAAGGAAAATAGGAAGTGCTGATTTATTGTTAGAACATCTTCTCAGTATATCCTGCTAACAATTATTCAGTGCCAAAGAATTTTTTGAGACGTTGTTCAGGACATGTTTGCTGGAGGTTATCGGTGTTCACTTCCTCGCCGTTGTAATTAAAGAAGAGTGAGAATTTATGATTTACTTAAAGATCCTCGGAGCTGCTTCCAGTGGTGATCTGAAACATCATCAAACTGAAAAGCATCTGGTTTGAATTAAATCTGTCATCTGGTAATTAAATCTAGCAGGTTTGATGCATAAAAATATTGTTTTGATTTTGATCACTTAACGGCGTTTTCTTTTTCTGGTGTTTCCACTGTGGGTACTTTACTAGCCTCTGCTTGTTAAGAGACACAGACATAAGGAAAGAGAAGAAATATTTGCCGTTACTGCTTGTTTTAACATCACTGATCAAAAAAAAAACCTTCTCTTGGATATTTTTTTTTTAAATTACAAATGAAATCTATGTGCATATATGTCCTCTACAAGCACAATAGTCCCTTTTTACAGAGTTAAACCTAATTTAGTTTCCATGACTGGTTTTATTGACACCAACTGGTGTTTTAGATAGATAAATGTGTCTGTTATGAATGTGGATGTGTCCATTGCACGAATAACACTGTGTAATTCTTTTGCCAGCATTAGTTTTTGGAATTTTACCACCTAATGAGACAGATTTAATTTCCATGGCAGATCATAGAATCCCAGTACAGAGAAAAGTAGTCTGTGAAAGATAATGAAGTTACAAAAAAAAAAAAAAAAAAAAAAAAAAAAAGCACAGATAAAGGTTTTGTCTGCTGATATTTCCAATTCTAGTGTTTTCTTTTTCTTTTCTTTTTTTTTTTTAATCACTGAATAACATGTCAGAAATAACTGTTTTGAAGGTGATAAGCTGTTTGAATGGAAAGTGATCCATATTGATGTTTTTTTGTTGACTGCAATCTGTGAATATTTTCATTTAAAATCACTTGTGTGTACATCTTTAGGCAATCCTCCAACTAAAAAAAAAAAAAAATGAAAACAAGACCAACACATGCACATCACAGTGTTCGCACTGAGCTTCAAACAGATTTATTAAGTATGTCCTTTTTCCTTTTTCCTTTTTAGCGCTGCTGGTTCTAGTTAAGTCTGAAGTACAATGGCGCCCCCACTCCTCCACCTCCATAATCACCTATCACTCCTCTGCACTTGTTAGTCATCAAAAAGCTAAGAGTTCATTCATCCTCGTGAATGCTCCACTCATCTCACAGATATGTTCCTTTGCACAAAAGCAAACAACTAATGATAAAAAAAAAAAAAAAAAAAAACACTTTTGTAGCTCATGCCATTAGTTATTTTCACTCAATTCTCTGACATTTAAACAGTATCTCTACTTACTATTCACGTCCTGGTGTCATGTTGTCATTTTCCACCTTTTTTTTTTTTTTTTTTTTCTTCAGTCCACTTCCTCCCTCGCTCTCCCTCTGTTACTCTCCTTCTAGCGTCTTCGCTCTTACCCTTCCTCCTCATCCCCTCCCACCCCTCCATTTTCTCCCGATTGATGCCATCTGAGGTTGCAGGCCCAGGCCGTCGGAGCTGCAAATTTACCCAGCAGCACACGTCACTAACAGGGGAGCGCAGAGCTCCCAAAATAGCCCAAACAGCAATTGGTGAAAGGGGGCCCAAGTGGTAGTTACTGAGGACGGATTCTGACAACAAAATGAAGCTTTCTAGAGATTATGTGAACACCCGTCATGTAATAAGGCTCCCACACAAAACGCTGTTGGTGGATGTGCACGTGTTAGGGCTACATTCGGATAGAACAGGAAGTTGTTGAGGTTTTAGAAATGAAAAATAATGACAAAAATGCTTCGAGCGGGTGACTATTATGGTTTATAACTTAGCCTATATGTTCCTGCATTTATATAAATACATGCATAACACGACATAAAGGTCTAATGTGAGTCATGTGCTGTGACTCACATTATTATTATTTTTTTATTTTTATTTATTTATTTTTTTGGCTGCATTTGTTCTCATTGTTTAACACCACAGAGAGGGAGTCAACATTGCATATTTTAGTCTTACAGCCAAATATTTTAATATTTAGTGCATGTGTGTGACCATCATCGGTCCTCCCTGAAAGCTGAGCAGACATCCTTTTATTAGAACTCTCTATTATAAGCCAGGGAGGGCAGTGCTACACCTTAGTGATGTGTGGGGGAAACAAAGACTGGACAAGGACGGACAGGACGAACGGGGATAGAAATTAACAGGCGGTGCTATTGCAGTTAAAGATTATAAGGTGGTGTGTTATTCCCAACTACTAACTGTCCATCAATAAAAATAAATAAATAAATCGAAAAAAGAGAAGAAAACCAAACCAGCACCAAAGAAAAAGAGATTCACTAAATAAATAATTAAACAAAACAGTACTGAGCACCATAATTGTGGATGTCTCGATAGTGTAAAATAGAATGCAATAGAATAGAATAGAATAGAATAGAATAGAATAGAATAGAATAGAATAGAATAGAATAGAATAGGATAGAATAGAATAGGCCAGAAGAGGATACTAGTGCAAAAGAGAATGAGTTTAGGGTAAAGATTCTGGAGAGATTCTCAGCACATTCTGGGGGGTCCCATCATTCACTGAAATGGGACTCGGCAGTAGCTGGCGAGATCCGATCAAACATGCAAGTGTGAAGGACCCCGAAGCCCAGAACAACAATCACAACAAGGCAGGGCCGAGCCAACAGGGCACCCCTCATCCCGGGCCGTAGGAGCCACAGGGTGCCGCCCAGAAACATTATTATAGCGTGCGACATTAAAACAAACTCCTGTGTGTGAATATTATTATAGTTAAGTTTGTAAAAAAAATGTGCATGAGCAAACTAGGAAACCTCATTTGACTTCAGATGTCGAGATCATGTCAGATGTTGTGCGTCTTGTGTGGCAGTAATCTTTCTCCCAGAAGCTTTAATATAAGTAAAAGCAACAAATCTCAATAATTGCAAACTTCATTAAAGAAACATGTGAAAGGTGTCACTCAAATTTGAGTCGTTGCACACTTATTGTGGTGGTAAATAACCAACCAGCCTGTAATTTTATTCAATTAGATCTTCAGATGCTTGCATAATTGTGGCCTGTTGTTGCATAAGGGGAAAAGACAGGCAGGATTTAATTAAAAGCAACTAACAAAGGCAACATTCAGGGGTTTTCTTGTTTCACAGTACAGTCTCCAATTCCTAGAATTTCAGTAAGTATCCTTTTGTGGAAAAGGATAGTTTATGAAGCCCAGCAATGGCTTGGAACTGACATAAAGGCGTACAGAGTCAGCAAACTCTCCACGGTTTTATGAATAGAAAGACCATTAACCCATATAGATGAAAGCCTGTGAAATGTACTGAACGTAATTAACACCAACTAATATTGTTTGAATTCGTCAAGCTTGTGTGAGGGAGTCAATTGTAACTCTGTGCTCCATCTTTTAGCATGCTCAGTTGGTTGTATATGTGGATTTGCTGTGAATGCACATGCACAACAACGCACTATAAATATTCAGAAAATTCTTGTGTTTGTTCTTGTTTACAGCTTGTAATTCAAAAGCCTGCCGCAGAACCGCTGAAAATACATCTCCTGGAGTCTCACCCAACATGACCCCACTTTATCCACTCAGTAAATCTGTTATTCGTAAGGCAATTAAATCATTACAGTTGAGTTCTTTGTAATAGGTTTTATTGCACCCATGGTGGGATAAGCATGAGCCAATTACACATGTAAAACAGATGAAAACATTAATTTAACACATATCTCATGTGAAGTTAATGTAGGTTCAAACAAGATGAAACCAAATGGGGAAGAACACAATGATGGGAGTTATTGTAGTAATAATATCTGTGGGCAGCTTGAAGTACCAGTGGTTTACTCAGACAGCTTTTAAAATATTTCCTGGATTCCATTTAATATTGCTTAATCTGATTAATTTAATTATTTCATTAAACAATAGACTTGTTTGTCTCGGAGACTAAAACACTGGAAAGGAATATTAGAGGTGGCCACAACTGCTGCATTCAGCTGAAGCTTTGGGAAGGGATGTAACCCAGGGACATGGTTAGAAATTCTGAGCAAATGCGGATTCATTCCTCCTTTTTTGGCTTTTCCATTTCCATCTACCACTTCAAATACATCTCATACATACCATTATTTGCATATATATATGTATGTATGTATGTATGTATGTATATATATATGTATTATATATATATATATATATATATATATATATATATATATATATATATATATATATATATATATATGTATTATATATATATATATATATATATATATATATATATATATATATATATATATATATATATATATATATATATATATATATATATGCAGTTACTGTTCCAATATTTGATTCACATCATGTATATAGACGCAACTTAATGTGTGAATTTATTTGTACCAGACTCGGTTTGGAGACAAAGTTCAGTTAAGGATGCACCAGAGGACTGTGGAACAAATTATGCCTGCATGGTTTTTCTCAAAGTCTCCAGATAACATTTATGCATGTTTATAAAGTTTGTCTAGATTTAATTAAGTTGCATTCAAAACCTCTTCAAAAATTAAGAAATAAATACAAATACAATTGCAAATAATAAAAAAGAAGAATAATCATCATCATCATCCTCATCATAATAAGTGTTTATTTATGTCAGATAAGCAAAACAACAGATTGCACCAAAATCACAGAAAAATTTATAACAACAATCCTTGGAAAAAAAAAACAAACAAGTGAAATATCCAACAAAAGGAACTCATCAGATCAGTTCATCTCAACTAAAGTTTGGATAACAAAGAAATGACCCACTATCCAGAGCATAGTTCATCTGAGAAAAATCTAACATAAAACACTACAAACATGGATAAATCTCAGTTATTTATCAGACTTCTACAAGTAGGAAAAAAGCCAAAGCTTCGTCACTAATCTTACTGTAAAAGGTTTTTTTTTTTTTCCTGACACGTGTGGGTGACATTACGTCCTCATGCACTAGATGGCAGTATAACCACACAGAGGATTTAAAGAACTGTTTAATTCTCTTTTCTCAATCTATTATTTTATGCACTTCATGTATTTGTGACAATTGTGTTATAATTACTTTCACTCATGTACTTCATCGCTACAGAATCATTTCTTATTTTAAACATTCTGTTGGTGTTCGACACTATTTAGAAATGTCCAAGGTATGTAGAGACAGAGACATTAACACAGCAGTTGGTTTGTTTTAGTGATTTATCTTTATTACAAGGCACCATTTTACCATATTTTTTATTATATAAATTAATCCATGATATATTATTTCATTCTCCATTGGCTCAAGACACAGGATATCTAAAAACATTAACCAAGTTATAACATTGAAAAAAAAATACAGTTTGCCTTGTAGTGGAAATTAAACAAATGTGCAAGATGTCCTCTGTGTTGTGCTTAGTCAGAGCAGTTACTTTTACAGATATTTAGGACACTTACAAGCTTATTATCCTGTATCTACTTGAATAAAATGATATAGATAGATAGATAGATAGATAGATAGATAGATAGATAGATAGATAGATAGATAGATAGATAGATAGATAGATAGATAGATAGATAGATAGAATGAAAATTATTAAAAATCAGTTCTCTTCAAGTTGTTTCCATTATGTTCTCCAGTTATTGTTTTAGATGATATGGTAAAAAATAAAAAAAATTAAAAAAAAAAGCCACTGGCAAACAGTACATGTGCAAATACAAGGCCTGGACGGGTTCTGCTGCTTTTTCAACTGTACACACCTCATTAGTGGAAGGCTGGAATAACTTAGTACACCTCCAATTGCACCTTGTATCTAAGTCTTTGTGTACGAGTTAAATGTGACACCAGCCTTGCAAACTGAAGGAGAGCAAAAGACGGCATGAATAAATAACAGTGGACACGGAGGCCATCTAGTGTTCAGGACGGTGGTTTGTTCAATCTCCTGAGCATGTTAGAAGAGTTTATTATACACTGAAAAATAGATGAATCTTATCAAGTGTGTTTTTTCTCATTTCTAGTCAAAATATCTTATCACTATTTAGATTTAGCATGTCCATGTGGGCCCCAGAAGGGTTATATTTGGGTACGTATAAGGTTCCTATGTGGGTTTTTTCAGTTTCCATAGTGACCCCACTTGTGTTTGCCTGTATTATAACCACAAATCTGAATATATCATATTTATTTATTCACACTATTTGTCCCACGATATTTATCTTTCATGTCATTTGTACTACTTTTCAAGTTTTTATATCTTCAAATATTTTAGTCTGAAATCCTTTTTTACATTTTAACTTTAACTGATAATTATTGTCTGTCTGTAAATTATTGCGCTGAACCTGAGAACTGCTAGAATGATAATCAAGACATTCAGATTCTAATATGGGCAAACACATGCGGGGGTCACCATGGAAACTGCAGACAAACCCACATGGGACCCTTATATACGTGTATGTATATATATATATATATATATATATATATATTATATATATATATATATATATATATATATACATTTATTTATTCAGCCCAAATGGAACCCTTCTGGGGCCCACATAGACATGCTGGCTGGGTGTAGGAGTAAAACTTACAACATGTGGGTCAACATAAGTATGTGGTGCCTTTCAGAATCTGTTACTGTGAACATATCTTAAAATAATGAAATATTAGAGATTTATTAAGAATGGGTAAACTCTTTCATATAAATTTGTCAACTTTTTTTTTTTAAATTGAAATGTGATTTTATACACTTTTCTCTGAGGGACTGTACATGAGTTGTGCATGTTCCCCCACATTGCCCTTTTAATTTTAGTGAGTTTAATATGTGTTTAAATGTAACAAAAAACAAAACTAAGATGTTATCATTAACCCATAAAGACCCAGTGCTAATTTAGTGCCAGGTGCTGAATTAAATTTTCTCTATATTAAACCTTTCTTCAATTATTTATTGTGATTTATTATGACATTATCTGGGGGGGGGGTGGAAAATGAATTCCCATTCATTCCAATTTCCTTTTCATTCCTGTATACTCAGTTTTGCACATAGCTTCTTTTTGCTCTTACTGTTCATGTGCATTGACAGAACATTAAAGGACAAGTTTGAAGGCTGTAGGTCAATGGTCAAGGTCACAATGAAGGTCAAAATTTAATTTTGCATAGAACCTTTGAAGTTCTTCATGTTACAGACTCCCAATAAACATCAGAAGCACTTGTCTTTTAATTCTACATCTTGTATGTATAGATTTTGACCTATTATTGACCCAAGAGGTCGAGGGTCACTTGGTGAATATCTAAAAAAAAGTCAAATAGAATATAACAAAAAAAAAATTACTGGAGATAAAGACTTAGTTACTATCATTGACAGATAAGAAACCTGGCAGGGGCTTCAAAATATTGCCATGACATTTGACCTTGAAAAGTAAAAATCAAGGTTACATGTTTTTTTTAATGGTCATGACTTCAAAAAGAGTGACTGTAAGTACTCAGTTACTATTGTTGGCAGATAGAAAATTACATGTAGGCTCCAAAATGGCATCATGACCTTTGACCTCAAGCAACCCTGAAAGATCAAACCCACAGTGTTACCTCTTAAAGAGGGAGATGCCCATGTAGAGCTAAAATGGTTTGCGAGGGGCAGGATTTGTTGTGCCTGGCACCACTCAAGTCAAGAGGAAAGTGTCAATATATATATATATATATATATATATATATATATATATATATATATATATATATATATATATATATTATATATATAGATAGATAGATAGATAGATAGATAGATATATATATATTATATATATATATATATATATATTATATATATATATATATATATATATATATATATATATATATATATATATATATATATATTATATATATATATATATATATATATATATAATATATATATATATATATATAGATATATATATATATATAGATAGATAGATAGATGTGACCCTCCAGTACAAAACCAGTCACTTGGGTCAAATTTCAAAATTAAGATTTTCTATTTATCTGAAAGCTTATTAAAAATGCTTGCGTGACACTAATTCAACCAATCAGAGGCTGTTTTTTCAACATCACCCTAGCAACAAGGGATCTTATTTACTGGAGAAGGCTTTTGTTCTGAGGTCTTCCATTGGTTCAAAATATACAGTATAATTACATAGATTTCTAGTTAAGGGTTGTCTAAAGGGAATCCCGAGTCTAAAGGGAATCCCGATCTTTCCAACAGGGAAGTACCTAACGCGAGCGCGAAGGAAAGTTGTGTTTTGAGCCGATTTAGACTTCATTACAGTCACAGTCAGTTGTTGTCCTTCTTAAAAGGCATGATTTGAAACACTTACGCTAACTCATAGTTAGAGGTGTTCAGGAGGTATTTTACATGGATATTATGCATAAACTTCAAATTTAATCATTTTAACCAATATAACATATTTAAGCCTCGAGCTAGAAATACTGCTGTGAGACTTCTGACTGTTTTTGTGCTGGAGGGTCACATATATATTGACATCTGAAAGGCACCTTATATTGAAACTGACCCACGTATATAACACTGACCACATTATGCTGCCCTTTGTCTTTAAATAAAATATGTAAAACCACAATTAAAGTGTAAAAACATCAACTGAGCCTCGAGGTAGTTGTTATTATTCCAGTACAACCGCATTCGGGTCATCGCTGTCACTTCTTCCTCGGATGAGATCAGTGAGCAACTCGTATGTGAGAAATGTAATCATGTTGACCGGGAATGCTCGTACAACGTTCATGCCTAAGCTGCTGAAAAAAACTCTGGCTCCCTCCACACGCACGGTCTCAGTGACGCAGTGCACGAAGCCCTTATATCGTTTCACCTCCCGCGCTCCGTCCATCTGTAGACGGGCTTTGATCACGTCCATGGGTGTTCCTATAGACCATGCTACTGATCCTGCTACTCCTCCTGCCAACATTACAACGCTCCAGGCTGCAAAGAATGACAAGACACTCGTGTTAATGAGATAGAAAGACATTAGAGACAAGGGATAGCAGATGGGAATGTTGTTCCGCAGACTTGAGAATTATCCAACTTTGCAGCATACAAGTGTAAACAGCAGACAGTACAGCTATGAATACAGATGTCGTTTACCACCACCAGAGGAATAATGTGAGAGTGAATTAATAATGGATCCACTGTGCACTCCACTAAACTGTATGCATTCCATAGAAAAGTGCCATATGAATCTAATCCATTATTATTATTACTTATTACCTCCGCCAAGGAGGTTATGTTAATGCCCGAGTTTCTTTGTCTGTCTGTCTGTCTGTCCGTTAGTTGCAAGTTGATTCAAAAAGTAATGGACAGATCCTGATTAAATTTACAGGGTAGGTTGGTTATGGGGAGATCTGGAAATGATTAGATTTTGGTGCTGATCTGTGGGGGGGGGGGCTCAAGATAACTCTTCTGGATGGGTTTTGATGACATTTTCAGGATGAGTTGGGGGTGTCACAAGATAAGGTAAGATAAGATATTCCTTTATTAGTCCCACTAGGGGAAATTCCAGGTTTACAGCAGCACAGCAAGAAAAAAGTGTATAAAAAACTATCAAATTCTATGCACACTATATACACTATTTACATTATTTCTCATGGGATTGATTAATTGCATTGTATATTACTGTTAAGGAACAAATGATTACATTTTGCTGATGATCCGGAAGAGATCCTGGATTCTGGATCACTTTGAAATGTATTCTCCATTCACTGCAATGTAAAATTTCATAGTGATCCAGAATCCAGGATCTCTTCCGGATCACCACCAAAATCTAATAATTTCCAGACCTCACCATTACCAACCTACCCTGTACATGTCATCAAGATCCGTCCATAACTTTTTGAGTTATCTTGCTAAATAACAGACAAGCAAACTCTGGGAAAAACATAACCTCCTTGGTGGACCTCTCTTCATTTGGAGGGGGGAGGTCTGCCTTGGAGGAGATTTGGTTTTCTAGTTACTATATTATTATTATTATATTGAAATTGTGCTGTCCAGTTGGTATGGCTACAGTAGGTATGTGTCCATTCTGACCTGGATCTGTTTTTTTTACCCTGTCATCTGTTTGTGGTTTATAAAACCATCCTGCCAAAATGATAACGCAAAGCAAGAATTTATGTATAATTTATGTATTTTTATGTATAATTTATTCACTCAAATATATATATATATATATATATATATATATATATATATATATATATATATATATATATATGAGTTCATCCAGAACTCAATGAGGCTGTGGAAGACAACTCTGGAGGCCAACTCAAAGCCAATTGCACAAGTGAGCATCAGATGTGGCATTTACCAAGGAGATGCTCTGTCCCCCCTGCTGTTCTGCATAGGCCTAAACCCCCTCAGCCAGATCATCTCAAAGAGTGGCTTCGGATACCAGGTCCGAAGTGGAACATCCATCAACCACCTCCTCTACATGGATGACATCAAGCTGTATGCCAAAAATGCGCGTGACATTGATTCCCTAATTCACCTCACCCGGATCTACAGCAAAGACATTGGGATGTCATTCGGACTAGATAAATGTGGGTGGATGATATCTAGAAGAGGAAAGGTGATCACAACTCAAGGGGTTGACCTACCTGAAGGGAATATCACAGATGCGCAGGAAAGTTACAAATACCTAGGGATCCCACAGACAAATGGTAATCATGAGGAGGCAGCTCGGAAGTCAGCCACAGCCAAATACCTACAGAGGGTAAGACAGGTCCTGAAAAGTCAGCTGAACGGCAAAAATAAGATCCAGACCATTAACACCTATGCCCTGCCAGTAATCAGATACCCAGCTGGGATAATATCCTGGCCACTGGAAGAGATACAAGCCACTGATATCAAGACAAGGAAACTCCTTACCATGCATGGAGGGTTCCACCCCAAGTCCAGTGTCCTGAGGCTGTACACTAAGCGAAAGGAAGGGGGCCGAGGACTAGTAAGTGTCAGAACTACTGTCCAGGAGGAAACGGCGAACCTCCAGGAATACATCAAGAAAATGGCCCCCAATGACCAACTGCTAAGTGAATGCCTCAGGCAACAAAAGCCCAGTAAGGTCGAGGAACCAGAGGGGCTATCATGGAAGGACAAACCCTTGCATGGCGTGTACCATCGGCAAATTGAGGAAGTGGCTGATATGGAAAAGACATACCAGTGGCTGGAAAAGGCTGGACTAAAGGACAGCACAGAAGCACTACTCATGGCTGTACAAGAACAAGCCCTGAACACCAGAGCAATAGAGGCCGGGGTCTACCACATCAGACAGGACCCCAGGTGTAGGCTGTATAGAGAAGCCCCTGAAACAGTCCAGCACATCACAGCAGGGTGTAAGATGCTGGCAGGCAAGGCATACATGGAGAGGCATAACCAGGTAGCGGGCATACTGTACGGGAACATCTGTAAAGAGTATGGACTGGAGGTCCCAGGGTCAAGATGGGAGAACCCCCCAAAGGTGACCGAGAACAAACAGGCCAAGATCCTGTGGGACTTCCAGATCCAGACTGACAAGATGGTGATGGCCAATCAGCCTGACATAGTGGTGGTGGATAAACATGAGAAGACAGTGGCGGTGATAGATGTAGCAGTCCCCAGTGATAGCAACATCGGAAAGAAAGAACATGAGAAGCTTGAGAAATACCAAGGTCTGAAAGAGAAGTTAGAGAAAATGTGGAGTGTGAAGGCAACAGTGGTACCAGTTGTGATCGGAGCACTAGGTGCAGTGACCCCCAAGCTGGGAGAATGGCTCCAGCAGATACCAGGAACAACATCAGAGATCTCTGTACAAAAGATCCTGCGCAGAACCCTCAGGCTCCCAGGCCTCTGGTAGAGGACCCGGGTCTGAAGGAGACACCGCCCACGTGGGGCGAGGGGAACATTTTTATATATATATATATATATATATATATATATATATATATGCACATGCAATGTAAACAGTCAACATTAATCCTAAAGGCATATATTTAAGTACCTTATATATTATAATGTATGTAACATTGTTAAATAGTAAACAATTAGATGAGGAGACCACAATGTAGCAGCGTACCATGCCTTTATCTGGGCTCCTCAACCAACACTTATAAAAACTAATAATGTATTGTACATGTACATTTATGAAATTATCAGAACTATGAAATGTATTGATTGTAATGTGTTGGTGGACAATCCATAAACTATGTCTATGTCTATAGAACCACACAGCTATATTTTGTTACTATGAATATGATTTTTAGGAGTTTTCCTTTCTCAGTTAATTTCAACTTGCAACAATATGACCCTATGTAAATCGCTTTAAAAGATTAGCACTTTTTCTACATAACTAAACAAAATGGGTCATGCTCAGAAATGCCAACTCCCTAAGGGAAGCTGAATCTACAGGCTCCATAGGCGTTACACACCTGGTTTTTCCTTGTCAGCGTCTTTCAACCAGTCACAGATGGATGCGTAAGTTAAAAAGTATGTGGCATAGGAAGGCCCGTCTCGCAACATGAGTGCAGAAGATCCTCTGTAAAGCCCTAGGAAGCCCTCCTCTTTCATTATGCTCAGCAGACAGTGAATTGGACCGCGGGTACTTAGGTTTGGGCATGTTGGCTGGTCCTCGCTTGGACTCTGTCTGACACTGGAGACGTACTTTCACTAAGTCGCCTGGAGACATCACTGAAATCTGTAGAGGGCCAAATGAAGACGGACTCATCACAGAGGTCGAGGAGGCACATTCATGTCAGATTACACTATATCACAATTTTCCTCAGTCACTTTTGTACATTCCTCAGACCAGAATTGAAAATTTTGAAAACTACAGTAGTGGTAGTATCAGTATTCACATCATAGTGTCACACGTGCACATGTAAAAAAACTGTTTTTCACTTTTTTGAATGAGTTGCACATGCCTTTGTACATCTATGCAAATGATTGTGTTCAATTCTCTGCTATTTCCTGCATTAATTGCTTATGTTGATCATAATGTAGTATATAGTATATACAATATATACATTTCCATTCGACTTTTGTTCTAAATCTGCCCTGAATTGGTAAATTGTTCCCAGGTGAATTTTGGCTTCTTCTAAGAAAGGAAAATGAGTGAAACATTAGATCGACCAATAATCGACCAGTTTTCTTCCCACGGTGCATTGCAAGAGAAGATATTGTGATGTTGATGAAAATTTGTGGCCAAACAGACTGGAATGCCAGGAGGTAGAGGAAGAGTGGAGTGCATTATTGTTATTATTGTTTGTCTGGGCCCCTCGCAAAATCTCTATAGTTTCCCGGAATATCCCATTTCACATAATATCAATGCAAAATCTAAAGTTCTTACTTTGGATCTTTTCAATATGAATGAATGGAATTCCTACAGCACTGCATATACTGTTTTCCCTAAGGAGAATATCCTATGTATAATTTCTACTTTTGTTTTTATCTTTTTTTTCTTTTATGTGGTATGTAGTGCATCCTTTTCCTTTCTGTACTGCAAAGACATGGACTATCAACAAATAACAGTACAAACAATAAGAGCGTAAATGTGAGTCTTGTCAATCTCCCACATACACGAAACTGTAACTTACAATTTAAAATAATCATCATCAAAACTCTAGTCATAGTTTATATCAGAATATCCCTGCAAAGTCCACTGTTACATTGACAACATAACTAAGTCACTGGACTGTCTTAACTGTACACACTGACACTAGGAGTTGTCATTCTGATGGCACTGACATGTTTATTGACACAGATATTTACTTTGCAGAGATGAACTAAGGATTACCTAGATTGATCCTTATCATACCCTGGCACCCCCACCCTACCACCCCATCCATCATATAAGTCTCATCCCTGCATGGTGCACATGTTACACTTATACACTACCTGTCAATATCAAGTGAAATACAGGCCAGTGGCCAATCGGATTTCCTCCCCTCACATTTTTGCACCTACACAAATTATTTTATACATAGGCATTTTCTTTATCTTATTTGTATTATTATACATGTCTTTTTATGTAGATATTGTTTATTATTTATATATAGAGCTTATGGGGCTAAAATCTGGGACCTTGAGTACGTACTTTAATGCTATCTCATTTGTAAAATGTATGCTGGTATGACTAAAGCAACAGCAAAAGACTGACTTTTGCTGATAATCCATCACATTTTATAACATGTACGAATTGTATTGAGAAATGCACTTACTGTTTTGCAAATGTCAAGGATGATTTGAGAAATGTATCAAAGTGACTGAGAAAAACTGTAGGAAGATAAATAAACTTTAAACCAATTACCTGAGTTACCCCTGCTGCCATACCGGACAGGAAAACATCAAGTTTAGAGTTTTCACCATGACCTGCTCCTCGTGACTGGCTCAGACAATGAAGGCAGTTTCGATATGTGCCAAATACCACTGAAGAAGTCATAGAGATTGTGGTAATAGGTAATGCCATACCCTTGAAGAAGCCATACACCTGGTGATACAAGTGAGACAAAAACACATGGGACCACAGTGACAAAAATCTGACATGCAAAAATGAACTGTTAAATCTACAAGGCTGTATTTAATTCTCAATGTATTGAATTGTTCTATCACTCTCATTACTTTGTTGAAAATGTGCAATTTGTCTTTGTCCGTTTGTAATATCCTTATCTACCCAAGAATGACAAAATGAGTTTAGCTATTAAATTGTTGCCCTTTTATTCCTCACACTGACATTTGCTCCCACTTCATCTTCAAATATAATTGATAAAGGAATTACTTATTTCCTTTTATCCATGCAAAAACAAAAAAAAAAACAAGCCCGATGAGAAGAACAAATTCAAGTACATCATACACTTACCCCTTCTTTTAAAAACGTTGCCTTTGTACATTGCCATATCCCAGTAAACTGCTTTTGCGTTTGAACCCGAACCTAGAAATATTAAATATTTGTTAAAACTTCATATGATTCAATGGTAACTGCTTTGTATGTACTTTGTTTACCTTCACAGTGTCCAGAGGGTAGCCCACTGCAACCCCACACGCCCCTGAAAATACATCAAGGACACAAGATAAACAGACCACTGGGGTTAAGGCTTATGGAGTTACACAGCTCTAGATATTCTTTTGGGACAGTTTCAAACATTTTCAGCTGTAATTAGGTTTGTATATGCACTGTATAAATATATCTACTCACTGCACTCTTCAGAACCATAATTTGGATGACAACTGAAGCATTAAATCAGGGGTCAACACCCACAACCTCAGTCCATGTTGATTTCACATTTATCCTCACTTTAGTCCATTCATAAATAAAATAAATAAGCACTAATTTTAATAAATGGTAGTTGGCACAATACTATTTTTTATCCCTCGTCTCCCATATACCACTTTTGAAATCATTTTGTATACCTCTTTTTAAATATATTAATGTTTGCATTAGTGTTATAATTATACACAAGCAAATGTCAATGAAAATAGGTTACATCTGTGCAAGACATAATAAACCTATAGTTTATTATTATTATTATTAGTAGTAGTAGTAGTATTGCTTTGTTGTTGTTGTTGTTGTTGTTATCATCATCATCATTATTATTATTATTATTATTATTATTATTATTATTATTATTATTATTATTATTATTATTATTATTATTATCATCATGGCATGTGATGGTACAGAACAGGACTGGGATCACGGAGTGTGATATATTTTTCAGAGGACAATGACTGCTCTGCCCACGTAACCTAAAGGGATAATAACGACAATAGTTTTGACTTATGCACTCCTCATATAATATGAATAACATGGGTTTTATAGTGATGCTTTAGTATAACCGAAAGGAAACCAGATGTCGGACATTTTAATCCGTTTTCAGCTCACATACATTTATATGTGGATTGTCATGACAAACTGAAGCTAGCTATGTAGCACATTCACTACTTTGTCTCGAAGTCAATATTTAAATTGGATTATGTTTTTACCTGCGACTGATCCAGACACGAAATCAGCGATATGCATCCTGTTATATTGCAAATGCCACCAGTGTATTACTCCAGTGTGGTTCCATTCTCACGAAGCATTAATAGCCATACACTACCCTAACCTTGAGTGCGCTGTGGTCACGTGGCGTGTGACGTCCCCATGACGTCACGGATTTGGACAGAGTTTCGGGCGAAACAGTAGTCCCGAACAGCCGAAGATTTCCGAAGATTTCCGAAGATTTCCGAAGATAGATAGATAGATAGATAGATAGATAGATAGATAGATAGATAGATAGATAGATAGATAGATAGATAGATAGATAGATAGATAGATAGATAGATAGATAGATAGATAGATAGATAGATAGATAGATAGATAGATAGATAGATAGATAGAGGGGGGGGGGGTAGAAAACAATACCAGCAACTACAATTACATCCAACCAGAAGAGAGAGACAGTGTGTTTGTGTGTGTGTGTGTGTGTGTGTGTGTGTGTGTGCGCGCGCGCGTGTGCCTTTCGTGCATTCACTACTGCTATGCACTTCTGATTGGATGTAATTCTGGTTGTAATTTGTATTGCTTAATGTTTTTTTTTTACTGGGTAACATTTTCTATTACCTTATTACTATTTTATTTTAAGAAATTTCCCCCTTGGGATCAGGGGTGATTCTCGATAGTTTTCCCAGGGGTGGTAGGGTTGGGGAAATAAGTCCAGAGAATGGGTGGTGGGGAGAAGGCAGTTTATGTATGAAAACTAACTCACTAGGTAGAGCAGGACACTACTGTATTAGTAGTGTATTTAGTACTGTATTTTTTGCATTATAGGGTGTACTGTCAATGAATGGTTTACTTCTGAGGGATTTTTCAGATATAACGTGCATTAAGCAAAGTCAAAGTTATGAGATAAAATACCAAAATGATTAGATAACATAAAAAATATGAGATAAATAGTCTACATTATTATGAGATCAAAAGTTAAAATTATAAGATTAAAAAGTCAAAATTCCCAGTCACTAAGCACAACCAGAATTAATCCATATATAAGGTGCACTGTGGTTTTGGGAGAAAATTAAAGTATTTTAAGTGTGCCTTATAGTCTGGAAAATAAAGTAGTCATAGACAGGAATGAGAATAAGTCAATAAATCACAAAATTCTATAAAAAAAATAGATGAATAGACATTTTATTGAAATACTATTGAAAATAAAATGGGACGACAGAATAAGATATTCACTGAGGCAAATGCCCCTTGGTGTATTGTATATGGGTCATGAATGTAAAGTTGAATCTAATCTAATCCAATCATCCGTGTATATTGAGTCAAGTGATGCCACCATACCATACAAAGCTATTGTTTTGTGTGTTCCAGAATAAAAGTCATCCTGTACACATAGACACGTGATGTGAACTCCCCTCACCAGGTGGAGGTCTGCACTCACCAGACTTTATTGTCATTATATAATGACTTTATACTCGTGGTGACGAATGTTTTTGTTTTCTTGTGTGGCCCTAATACGCCGTCGTAATAAGTAGCTCAATTTCTTAGCCGAATATATGAAAATTAGGTTTTCCTTAAACTGACAGTTCATTCAGAAGCAAAACATCACAAGGTCCCCGTGAGGCATGTTAACATTGGGAGACCTTTCTTTACGCAGCCAATCAAAGACGAGGATAACGTCTGGTGCGGGGTGTCGGCGTTATTCCTGCGTTATGATTGGCTGTAAAACTCTAGCCGGGACCGGTTAAGCCCACCCACTAAGAGTTACTTCCTGCGTGCTAGCTTGTCTGCAACAGAAATAAACCTCCTTGGTTGTGAGCGCGTAGAGGCTGTCCGCATTAACTGTAAACGGGACAGCGGTTCATTGAGGTCGTATAGGCAAAGTGTCAAGTTTTTACGAGATTGAATAGGCTAAACAATCGGTCAGTTAAATCATAAAATTATCAGCATATGTAAATCGCGAACATTTAGACCGAGAATTGCACCTAGCTAACACGGGCTAGCTAACAGACAAGCAGTCGTTAAGTAGTAGTGTCAGGTAGTTCAGTACAGTAGGTAGATTATACACACACACACACACACACACACACACAGTGACTATCAAGTGGATAACCGCGTTGAGTGATCGTTTAGCATCAAACAACTTTTCATTATATCGTTGAAAAATTGTTCACTTGGTCCCAGGTGGCAGCAGGTGAAAGATGGATTTCCTTGCCGGCTGCATCGGTGGTAAGTTACTTGCCCTCTAATAATCAGTTAATAAGTGTGAAGATGGCTTTGGATTGGGCTTGTTATAAGTAGGCTATGCAGGAGTCAAATCCTGTCTGATGTTCTGTCAACCACTGCAGACCATAAAGCTGTCCATTACCCCAATTCCTTAAGTGATGAAACTATTATTGAAAATTACAACTGCATTTTCTGAATTTCACCGCAGGTCGGCACACTACAGCCAACTCTACACATGACTTAAATGTCAGGGTGTTAAATTAAAGGAGCAGAGGGTGTTTATTGTTCCATGGCTGCAAGGTCAAATGTGATATTGAATAATTTATTCGTTTCACATGGCTGTTCTTTCCATATCTACTTTCTTTTCATTTAACAGCTAAATAATGCATTGTATATTATTAGACTGAATGTTATTATTATCACTCTGCTGAGGCTGAACTTGAATTTCCAGGAATTATCAGCCCCTGGTACACACAGTAAAAAAGCTAATAGGGGAACATATTTATGGTCTGTGCTCTGAAGAAAAGCCAATTCACACAGTCTTCTGGTGTGAATAGAAAGCATACAAACATTACACACTGTGGAACCTGAGTCCGCAAGTTCAAATGGTCAGCTGTTTATGATTTCACACACACACACACACACATACTGTACAGATGGAGGGAATCAGTACACACCCCTTCAGTGACCAATCCCATACTTTCACAAGTTCACAGTGAGGGACATTAGAAACCATGTGGACCCCCCCCCCCCCTCTTCTGACACAGTAATAGAATATGTGGAAACATTGACACTTGAATCACAAGCTGGATGTTCGACAGTGACCTAGTTTGTGTGTACCTCAAAACAATCAAAAATTGAACAAAACAATGCTTGGAAAAGGGCATCATTTTTGTTAGTTTCCTGTCCAGGTGCATAGATGAATGAAACCATAAATCTTTAAATGTAAGACTTGAGTACATTTCTTGGCTCAAAGTAGTTCATTGAGGTCAATGACCGCTTGACTTTGTATCAAACGCACTGCTGCTTGTGTTCTTTTCTTGGCTTACAGCTGGGACTCATTCCTGATAGGCTCTCTTTACAAATGGGTCATGTGACAAAGCAGGTGCTTATGGGGGATTAGCTTGTGTGGTTTGTTTATTGTGGACACGCAGGTTGGCCTGTAACTTCAGATCTACCTGTTCAGTATTTTTCTGGGTTGTGACAAGGGTTATTATTGTTTCTCACTTCAGTTATTTTTTTTTTTTTAAACTCTTAAATTGACATTAGGATGATGTTTTTGTTAAAGGATGTAACAGTCCAATTCATTTTAAACTATTATTGATATTTATGTACTATTGGTGGAGATGTTACATAAATGTTATAAATGATTAATAGACAAGTTGATAATTCAGTAAGTAAATAAATAATATATTAAACGCACATTTCAGTTTAGTAATGAGATTACTAGGTTTCAGTTTGTATAATAATGTATTGTAATTGTGTAAACTTTGTGTGATGTACCTGTTTACATATGTATATGTGACTAATTAAATAGATTAATTGGAATTTACTGTGCTGAACATAAACTCATGCTTTACTTATGTAGTGTTTATTATGTAACATTTAAGGACATCCTAGGGAAGTTTTGAAGCGTGATAATGCCCATATGTCTTTGATGGTGTTACCCATGAACAGATGGCTACAATTACACAACAGTGCTGACAGCAAGACTTTTGGCCCTTTATTCACTATTAGTTGTGTTTTTTTTGTCCAGGTGCTGCTGGGGTCTTGGTTGGACACCCATTTGACACAGTTAAGGTAGGCAAACTGTTTTATAATGGGCCTTCGTCACAACTTTACTGGCTTTAGATTGTACTTGAGGCTTTCTGCTTACAAAGCAGGACTGAACAAAGGACATAATACTATAGAGTTACCACTGATTCATGAGGTGGTTTTCTTTTCCAGGTGCGACTACAGGTCCAGAGTGTGGACAGGCCTCTTTACCGTGGGACATTTCACTGCTTCCAGTCCATCATACGGCAGGAGTCAGTACGTGAATTTTGAGTACACACAGTGACATGAGTGTAATGTGTTGAAATCTGATTAATGCTGTACGTGTTATATGTTTTCTGTTAATCTTGTCTCTGATCTGTATTATTTAGATGGTTTACAATTGCATGTCATTTCAAATAAGTAAAAGAAAAATCCATATTAGCTGTGGACCAAAATATATGTTATGGTCTGTAGGGTACAGTCGTATAAGGTCAGAGTAACCTGACAGTACAGTTATGTCACACACTCCTCATCTTGTGACTGGAGTGTTTGAAGTGTGGTGGTGGGAGGGAGCCTGGTTTGGTTTAAGTATAGTTCTGTTGCAAAAGCTCAAACTCACTTCATATGTTTATCTGCACGTGATCTAAATGTTACTATTTTCCCAAATTTTGAATGGAACCTTTCACTGAAGCTACAGACAACCCCTTTCACTAGTTTAAAAGGATGATGATACTAATGGTCATATTTTAAAAACACGTGACACAACAGTAACAATGGGTGTCATATTCTTTGAAACTAAGTGCACCTCCTGGACGACCATTTAAAGGAGCTCCTCTGTTTAATCTGGTGGCCATGGCTCAATTGGTAGAGTGGGTCATCCAATAACCGAAGGGTTGGCGGTTTGAATTCCACTCTTTCCTAGTCAGTCCATGGTGTCCTTGGGCAGGACACTTCAGTCTCCTTGCCTCCAGTGCCACTTGCGCTAGTGTAAGAATGCTCAGTGGTGGGCGGAGGGACCGTGAGCATGAATTAGCAGCCACGCTCCTGTCAGTCTGCTCCAGGGGAAACTGTGGCTCCACATGTAGTTTACCACCACCAGAATGAGAATATGAGAGTGAATGAATAATGTATCAGTAATGTAAAGTGCTTTGGGTGCCTTGAAAAGCACTTTAGAAATCTAATTTAAAAAAACATATTTTATTTTTTGTAACTAATGTCAGTACACACTGTCCTGTAACTAAGTAAACAAATGCTAAATAATGATCGAAAGGTCACTGTAAAGTTGACTTGTTGTCTGCTACCTGAGTTTGTCGTGATAACATGGCATGCTGCGTGCGTGAACAACCAATTCATATTTCAAAAACACAATTGCCCTGTTTACATGATCATTTTTATACCTGTTTAATTCCAAATATAAGTTAATTCCACTTTAAGATAACCATGTAAACACCTAATTCCAGTTGAAAATGATCATTCTGAATTAAACTTAATTCCGGATAAATTCACTGGTTTATTCTGATATTAATTCCAAATTCAATAATTCCTCTGCCATATAAACAGTTCATTGAGCTTTAACATTATTCCTGTTGTTCTGCACATGCTCCTGGTCTCATCATGATGGCGCATATAGTTTGCGTTGATGACGTACATATTCCGCACTACTAGTATTAGTTTGATTCTTATGGTTGATTCAGTCGAGCTGCTGATTCGTAATTATCACAAAAATGAATGCAAACATCGCATGGAGTACCTGGTCTTCTATGTTGATTGTTGAAAGAACGCAAAACAGGAAGTGGATGTGATCATTTCCTTCCAGGAGACATCCAGGCGTTGAGCAGCTTTTCTGTCCAAACAGAACCCTCTGTACCACCAGCTCTTAACTCAATTAACTAAAGTGGAATACACCCGTTTACCATGTAAACCTTTATTTGGAATTAACATGTCCATGTAAATAGCTTTAATTCTGAATTATTTAATTCAGAGTAAATAATTTGGAATTAAAAAACATCATGTAAATGGAGCTAATGTAATTAATTCCTGATTGTCTCTGTAATAAGGCTGAACAGTCAGTGTGAACATGACCCTAATGGGACAGTAATGACTCAGACTCTAAGGTTATGTAACCAAAAGACAAAGAATGGGCATATATTTCCTCCCATGTATACCTAACAGTTCAAAGTTCTGTGAATTTCCCCACTGCGGGACGAATAAAGGAAATCTTATCTTATCTTATCTTATCTTATCTTATCTTAAAACACAGATATTTTCTCTGTTCCTAGAATATCAGCACCTGCTCAGTACATGTATTGATTGACATGTTGATAATGAATCCCTTCTTTAATGTGACCTTTGCATTTCTCCGTAGGTATTTGGTTTGTATAAGGGCATTGGATCCCCGATGATGGGATTAACATTCATCAATGCCATAGTATTTGGCGTCCAGGGGAACACCATGCGTCTGCTCGGTACAGACACCCCCATGAACCAGTTCTTGGCTGGTGCAGCAGCAGGTGCCATCCAGTGTGTCATCTGTTGCCCAATGGAGCTTGCCAAAACTCGCATGCAAATGCAGGGAACAGGAGAGAAGAAGTCCTCTAGGAAGTTGTATAAGAATTCCCTCGACTGCTTGGTACGCATCTACAATCGGGAGGGTCTGTGGGGGGTAAACAGAGGCATGGTAACCACACTCATTCGCGAGACACCGGGCTTCGGAGTGTACTTCTTGGCTTATGACGTGGTGACACGGAGCCTTGGCTGTGAGCCCGACGACCCCTACATGATCCCCAAACTGCTGTTCGCTGGCGGCATGGCTGGTATCGCCTCATGGCTCTCGACTTATCCAGTGGATGTGATCAAGTCTCGATTTCAGGCAGATGGGGTGGGCGGCGTCCGCCAATACAGTAGCATCGCTGACTGTGTGCATCAAAGTGTCAGGAGAGAGGGCTACATGGTGTTCACGCGCGGCCTGACCTCCACGCTGCTCAGAGCCTTCCCTGTCAACGCAGCTACATTTGCCACTGTCACGCTCGTCCTCATGTATGCTCGCGAACTTGAGGAGCCAAAAGACTGTGAGCTGGCTCCACCAAGCCACCACGCACAGTTACAGCAGCAGGCACAACCCTCCAGCCTGTGACGGCACAGAGGTCCGACCCTCACCGTGGGCACTTTATAACAGCACGAAAAGAGAAAACATACAAACGCTTCAATACTGTTCGACTCCAGTCAAATTAGACCAATCATTCCCAATTTTGACTCCGAAAACACCTGATTTGTATCCGACTCGTTTTGATTTTTCGAAAGGAAAAACCTATTTATTTATAGCTTGAGGTGTGCTTCTGAAGAGGCAGATATGTCAGCGGGTGGTGTTACTTCTAAGAAGATGGGGGGGAAACGGGAGCAATTTAAAATGACGGAAGCTTCTAATCATTAGCTTTTGAACTTGTGACAGGATATAAAACACTGATCCTGACTCGTTACTGAAGGAATGTCGACATAGTGTCGACACTGAATCTCGTTTAGATGTATCACAAAGTGCAGTATTGAACTACATCTTGTTTATATCATTTGAAGTTCTTTTTAAGTATTTTGGAAACATTTTTCCTGCCTTATAATACAGATAATTTTCTTTTGTTTGATGGCGCGAAGCACGTGTTTGTACCTTAAGAGTACACTGTAGAGCCATGCAAGGAAAAGACATGGAATGTAGCATACGGTAAGGGATCCATCTGTTAAGGGTCTTATCTGCTTTCCAACCAAAAACTTAATGCAGCTATAATAACTAACTCCTCAGTAAAGCACTGTTAACACCCTGTCAATAGAAAAGTGGTCTGAAGGGCTCTTCAGGGTCTGACTAAATACTGTAGGTTGTGTTCTGTTTATGTTTATGATGTCTTTGGTTGTGTGTTTGGCATGTGTTTTATTGTATGTTGTGAAGTTTTACCACATTATTAAAGGCCTGAATCCAGAAGTGGAACATGGCGCTACCGTAGACGTGAAACCGCATTTGTCCTTTACAGTTTTGCAGTTTTATTGACCAGATCTCCGTCTCTGCGAAACAGGATCAAGAACGTCAATGGAAACGATTAAGTCAATAAATTCAGTTTTAAAACCTTTTATTTTATTCGCAAAGCACTCACTCTGTTGTTAAGCTGTAAATGCATTGGTGAAAGCAGAAGGAAAACGTGCTGTGCCCTCCTGCAGTCTATCATAGATGACTGATTGAATTTTTTTTTTTTTTTTTTTTTTTTTTTTAATTCAGCTTCTTGTTCTTTATTATGGGATTTTATAACTGGGTCCAGTGATTCCTTCTCAGTGGCTGATAATTCAGTATGGTCCAAAAATACCACAGTAAACCCAGACACATGGGTCTAATATACTGATAAAACAGGCAGTACTTTTTCAGTCAAAAAATTATTTCCTATTATCGGGTAAAGTGACTTATATTATGTGGTCTTCTGACATTTGTTCTTGAAATCTGGGTTGTGTTTTCATACTGTATTGTTGCTCTGGATTAGGACTTTAATGGAACTCTTTTTATTATTTTTTTTTTATGTGTTTGTAACTGAAGGGGAATTGAGTGCTTTCTGCATGCCTATGGTCCCTATCGGATGATTCTGTCCGTATTTAATGCCTGAATGTCAAATTTGTTGCTTTAATGGACATGGAGTAGTGACTGGTAAATTATCAGCTCACCTGATATGATAATCTACTGTCCATGATGAATTTGAAGAAACTGTAAAATATGTTACCAGTCAAACCACTGTATGTTTGCAGTTGGTGTTTGTGTATGAGGTCACAGATGCACTGAAACCTTAAGTATGTTGAATGTAATACACCTGGATTTACTCACAGGTGATCAAGAATGAACCTCAAAGGACAAAAAAAAAAAAAAAAATTACTTCTGGGAAATTTTATAACTTGCATAAGTTATTATTGAAACATGAAAAGCCATGGTTGTATGGTTTGATGATGAAGAGGTGGTGTGAGGTATGTTTGCAGAAAGTGTTTTAACTTAGTTGTTAATTCCACCTTTGAATCTGTGGCTGTTATCTTTAGGTCATCAACAGTTCAGAGCTAATTGTTCATCCGGATAATGTGAAAAATGCAATATGTGCAAGATGTAATGGTTATAATGTGAAGTTGTTTTGAAATAGCTGGTAATGTAAATATATATATATATGTGCATACATAACATATATTTTTCAGTCTCAAGTAGTTGTGTGTTAACCTGACTGTTTGAGTTTTGTCAGTTTGAGCTATCTGTACTGAAAAGATTGTAACTGGAAAACTGAGACATGATATTTTTGTAATATATAGTCATAAAGCTAAGCATCATGACCTCTTGGTCTAGATTTACAAATGTACAAATTGATAAATAAAAATGAAAAAAAAAAATCAAAAGCTGTTTCTGTTCCTTTAACTTCTTCATCTTTCAAATGCATGAATAAAACTAAATAAATAAATATTTTACCTTTATTTGACCAGGACAGAAAAGCTAATTGAGATTAGAAATATATTTTTCAAGAGTATTCTGGTCAAGACGCCATCAGGAATGACAGAAAATAAAAATTACAGCCATACATCCATACCAATAATATATAAAATATAATAAAAGTCTTCTAAAACCATATGTAACTAATAAAATGGAAACAATTTCCCAGTTGTGGGATTAATAAAGTACTTCTATTCTAACTCACTAAACTAAGAACATACATGTAAAACACCATAAAAAATTTAAAAACTACTGAAACCCAGAGGTGATAAAAGTACACACATTCTGTACACATTCACTGGTAAAAGTACAAGTAATGATACTTTACTGAAGTAAAAGTATAATAGTGCAACTTCTCAAATGTAGTAAAGTAAAACTGAATGTTTTTATTGTATTTGATTTTTTGCCACAGGTTTTCTACGGTATTATTATTATATATTATTATTTGGTCATGGTATTCAGTTTTGTGGGTATGGACAGAACATTTAGGAAAAATTAAAAAGTCACAAATAGGAGATTTATAACAAAAGCATAATTATAAGTTTAAATAATTGAAATTGTGAGATAAAAAAGTCAAAATTATGAGAAAAAAAATCTGAATTATGAAAAAAAAGTCAGAAATCTGAGATAAAAAAGTCAGTATTATGAGTCAGTTATGTGTTTTATCTAAATTATGAGGTAAGAAATGTATAATTATGAGATAAAAAGTCCAAATTATGATTTATTAAATCACAATTTCTGATTTATGACTTATTTTTCACACTGTCAGACGCCTAAAAAATCTACTTAAGTACAGTAATGAAGTACTTTTACTTAGTTACTTCAACCTCTGATGAAACTATAGAACAATGTTCCTTAAAAACATCTCAGAATCTGATCCAATCTGTTAGAAAAAACATCTACATGCACATTTCTATGCTATGTGTGACTCATATTCCTCTCACAGGCACATTTGCTGGTTATTTTTTCTATCAGATCATCCCCCATCTGACAAAATCCTTCGTGTTTTTATGATGCATGAGACGTGCGGCACCCAGGATGATAGATGTTTTTCTGGGATTTATAAAAGCTCTCATGACTCACCAGATATGCATGTGTTAGAATAATGAGCTAAAAACCTCTGGAGCTTTGAGGAATTTGTCATCATCGCCATCTGCTGATAAATACTAGTAGCTGCAAAAACATCATAGACACTAAAGTTACCTAAGTTTGATCACCTGAGTTAGTGTTTATTATCAGAGAAAGAAAAAAAAGGAATATTTCTATCTACAGGGCTTTAGATTTACTTTATAAATTCCAAAGATAATGCTTATATGACATCAGTGGGTTTGTTTTGACACTTCTGGTGTATCAAAACTGACAGGATTCAAGGCTAAGAAAAGTCAACTTTAAACTTCCACTCAATTTCACCTAAATTTCTTAATAAAGTCAATCAAAGGCTGTTTTGGAACCATTTTGATAACATGCAGTTGGTGTTTGATTATGTTATGAATGAAAATATTAAGATGAAAACTGTCCTGTTAAATGATGCAATAGCCATTTGTGGATATTTTTTTATGTTTTGGACTACATTTAGACACTTATTTTGGATGTTTTTGTCGAATTATAACTGCGTTTGTTGGAATATGGTTCCTCTGTAGATAATTATGAGACATAAAGTTTCAGATCAGCTGTTTGACATTTGTATTTTGAACAAATGAGTGATTGGAGTTGCTGTTATTTTAACTGGAAGTGTCTTATATCTTCTGATATAATCTCTGTTGTCAAACTACATAAGGTCATGTGACATTTGGGACAGGTCTGGGTGGTTTGCTTAACATTTTTGAACAAATATTTCTGGCCTATATGTGGACCCTTGGAAGTTTAAAGCGTTCATCTCAATGCTCAAAGACACAAAATGATGCATATAAACACTGTGTAATCCTGCGAGTCAAAAAGAGATATGAAGATATCATCTACTGAACATAATGTTCTAATTGAGGAAACTTTGAAAGTGTCCCCAAATGCAGTCCCAAAAACCATCAAGCGTTACAAAGAAAGTGGCTCACATGAGGACCACCCCAGGAAAAGAAGACCAAGAGTCACCTCTGCTGTAGAAATCACAGTTCAGATTAGAGACCAGGTCAATGTCATAGAGAGTTTTATCAGCAGACACATCTGTAGAGGGTTAAGGTTAAGAGGAGACCTTCATGATAGAATAACTGCTAAGGACGATTGGGCTAAAGAACACAAGGAAGGGTCATTAGATCAGTAGAAATCTGTGCTTTGGTTTGATGAGTCCAAATTTGAGATCTTTGGTTCCAAAAAAAGAAAAGGTGAACAGATGGACTCTACGTGCCTGTTCCCACTGGTGTTTTTTTTTTTTTTTTTTTTTTTTTTTTTTTTATTGTTCCATGGATTTATTCCAATAACAGGACGAAGAAAGTTTGTGCTCACAAACAATGAACAATCAATGTGCTTTTGTTAACATACTCCTCCTGGAAAAAACTACAGTTATATTGGATTCATCATTAACACAAAAATATGTTCAAATAAACAACTCTTAATTTCGCTTGCAACTTGTCGCTGCTAATTCTACAGTAATTTTTTTGCAGTATTTTAACAAAAAAAAATGTATATATATTTACTGTATATATTTAATATACATTCCAGTTGCGCAAAGTCATTATAACACCACATATTAATAAGCCTAAAACATTCTTAGTAGTGTATATTCATATATTTAATATAAATTCAGTACCAAACAAAACAACTTTGAAATCAGGAAAAAAAAAAATAACAATGAGACCTTTCTTAACAAGTACGTCAAGGATGTTGGTAAATGCAGGAAGTGACGCATCTGTTAGCAAACATTCAAAAAGAACAACACAACCACAAAAATACATTTAGAAAGTGAACACATATTCATGCAGGATGACTGACATTACTCTGAGACTGCTTTTGCTTCTTCCTTTTATTACAAATGGTAAGAGAATATTCAACGAATTTGTAAGAACATTATACATTTTAGAACAGATATGAATATTATATAAAATGGAGGGTTATTTGAAATGAATCATTATTAAATATTCATTTTTAATCTATACTAGTTGCCTTTCAGACTCAAGAAAAAAAAAAAAAAAGGAATAAATCTGCACTTATTTGTCCGAGCTGGTAAAAGCTTTAAAAGTCTAAATACACTGTAAAAAATTGGCGTAGAATTAACATCAAAAAGGTGTCAAATTGAAACATAAAAAGTGTAAGTGGAAATACAATATATAGTTGTTTATTTGAGAAGATTTTTTGTGTTAACGATTAAATCAAATGAAGATGTAATTTTTACAGGAAGAGTATGTGAACAAATCAAATTTGTTTTCATATTTCTATTGTTTTGTGAAAATAAAACTAAATATAAATGTGTAAATGTGATGCTGTTTGAATTACAAGACCACAATGTATCTTATTCACTTTTTTTTTTTTTTTAAAGTAATAAAGAAGTAAACATTTAACGCTTCAAATTTTTAAGTAGGTTTTCTAACAGATGGCTGTAGTTCTATTTGATAGAGTGGGTTATCCAGTGCCCAAGAGGTTGGCAGTTTGAATCCTAGCTCTGACTTTAGTCTTTACATATAGGGCTCTAGTTTCATAGAGCTGGTGCAAGTGTGACACAGCTGGTATGTGGTCTTTTTTTTTTTTTTTTAAAGTATACAAAACATTCAAAAATTCGAAAAAAAACACAAAAAAATTGTAAACTTTAAACACACACACAAGATAGAGGTTAAAAAAAAAAAAAAAAAAAAAAAAAAAAGAATGTGTGTGTGTGCAATGAACATGCAGTTTCAACAAAACAACTTGGGGAAAAAAACTATAAATCATTCCAATTAATTGCATTAAAATTTCTTATCATATTAATCATGATGATGGATTAATTCACATCAATGTATTCATTTAGACAGTCCTGATAAAATGTCATTAATTTGACTCTCTGTTTCTATTTCCTAGATATAAATGGGGAAGACGACTGGATATTATCAGAAAGGACATATAACATCATATTTCCATGTGGTGGGTTGGTTTGTTTTCATTTATGGGAGATAACTACAATCACAACAAGTGATTACATTGGAGTCATTACTAATGGAGAAGTACAGACTGGACAATCCCAAAATGAGATCTCAACATGCACCCTGCCCATACAACATCTGAAACATGAGGATGCTGGACATGATATCTGCAAACAAAACCCCAGGTTACCATTTCCTGTCCACAGTGAGTACTATCATTTATTACTCTGTTGGAATAAACTAACTAACTGTGCAGGTTAGTGATAGGAAGTTTGGAATTTTTTTTGGTTTCTCAGAACTAATAATTGTCTAATAATTTTGTACATTTATTCCATAACAAAACACTTCTTTCTTTTGTTTAATTTGTTAACCCTTTTAAGATGATTGTGGCTCAAAGACTCAAAAAGTTATTAAGACGGATTTTGATGAAATTTTCAGGAGTGTCAGAAGGAACAAATGGTGGTGATCCGGAAAAGATCCTGGATTCTGGATCACTTTGAAATTTTACATTGCCGTAAATGGAGAATACATTTCAACATGATCCAGAATCCAGGATCTCTTGTGGACCACCACCAAAATGACACTCCCGACACATCCTGAAATTTCATCAAAATCCGTCTATAAGTTTTTTTAGTTATCTTGCTTAACTAACAAACAAACTCTGGTAAAAACATAACCTCCTTTGCAGACGTAATAACACATTTATTATATATAATAAAGATAATTAATTTGCATGTATTGAATGTTAGATTTTTTCTGAAAAAAAAAGGCTCAAAAGAATTGTTAAGAAAAACCTTTTCTGATTCTGTTACTGCTCACATGACTTAAATAAATATAGGCTGCATGTTACAATGGTAGTCATTAAAGGGTTAATCAAACATTATTTTTTATTGCATAAATGAGCGCAGAGGTAACCAGCAAAAGGGAAATTAAAACTGCAAGCAGTCTCAAAGGCCCTGGCGACTGCCTCCCCATGCCCGAGTCAAATTTCAGCCAAATCGGTGTTTGTATGCCGATTTATCGCTATTTTAGTAAAGGCGATTTTGCAGGAGGCGCTATTGAGCAAAATAACAATTTCTATTGATAAACTGCTGTAGAATCAAGATATAGACGTCTGAGCCAAATTTCAGCCAAATCGGTGTTTGTATATGTCTGAGCTGAAGCAATTTATGTAGTGGTAATTTTTCCCGAAAACTTTGCAAAATTTGTGACAACGTAGCACAAAAACGATGCTAGTGTTCCAAAAAATTTTAAGAACTTTTGATGTCCCACTTGTCTACATTGTGTTCACATATTTTGAGCTCATTTGGACCAACGGCCAAGGAGGAGTTCGTTAAATTCCAATGACAGCGAAAATCCACGACTCAACATTTTTAAAATTTCAATCCAAGATGGCGGACTTCCTGTTTGTTAATGGGCGTGGCCATTATACGTTTTTTTTTGTTCATCATCATATGACAAACACATGTACCGATTTTCATAGATCTGGCCTAATACAAACTATTTCACCTTTCCTAGGGGGCGCTTGTAGACACATTTCTTTACCGACTTTTACGAGACCTATAAATACTTCATAATTTTCCACACTTCTGAAGTGTGTGCAAAATTTGCCGAGTTTTCCTAAATGTTCAGGGGGTCAAATTTGAGCTCAAAGGGTTGAATCAGATCAAACTGCATGCAGTATCAATAGGCTTTGCACCTTACGTGGTACGCGGCGAAAGGCCAAAAAAAAAAGGGATTAAGAGCTGCATCGTTTGAGCATGACACATCAGTGTAAGTAAAAACTAGGTTGTTTCTTTCAGCTCTCTCAGAAAACATGAAGCTAAGGCCTGTAGAAGATGTGTCGCTACAGTGTGTCCTGCTCACTGATGTGAAGGACACAGGGTGCTTCACGCAGCAGCTTGGACAAATCAGCCTGAGGTGGATCCATGCAGATGATGCGCCCGTACAAGTCAACTCCCAGTATCAAATAAAACAGCAGTCAGACTGTGATGTAACGCTCACTGTCACTCTGCCAAGTCCTGGACAGAGGAGTTTTAAATGTCAGGCGAGTGTGGGTGATCAAAGCTGGACTTCAATGGAGGTTCTGATCAAATTCCCAGGTTTGTGTTGCTGATCCGTATCAGTCGACTGTACAGTGTTGGATGTAAAAAAGGATTAACAGTGCTGCTCTTGATTTTGCAGACATCAAACAGAAAGGAAGAAAACTTGACATTAACACGTATTCAGATCCTGCACCACAAGGTACGTTTACTGATATGGAGGTAACGGTTCAATGTGCTGTGTTATGGACGTACAAATCAAATATATAAGATAACATCTGTGAACAACAACAACAACAACAACAACAAAACACATCTTTTTAACTCCAGCCCCAAAGAATTCATCTACACCACTGCAAAAATCTAAATCTTACCAAGTGTATTTTTCTCATTTCTACACTGTAAAAAATTACCTTAGAATCAATCATTTGAAAAAAAGTTGGAAAAACTGAATATATATATATATATATATATATATATATATATATATATATATATATATATAATGCAAAAATCTTGTCAAATAAACAATTTGACAAGATTTGTGTGTTACTGAATAGATTAAATCAAATGTAGCTGTAGTTTTTATAGGACGAGTATGTCAATAAAAGCAGATTTGTACGTAGAAACTATGTATTTCTGTTGTTTTTAGAAAATAAAATTATACATCGAAAAATACACAAAACACTGAACTTTAAATGTGTCCTAGTTTAGACCTGGTGGATTTAGAAAACACTGTAGGCTCCATGCAGGTCTATTTTATTCTATTCTATTCTATTCTATTCTATTCTATTCTATTCTATTCTATTCTATTCTATTCTATTCTATCCTACTCTATTCTATTCTATTCTATTCTATCATATCATATCATATCATATTATATTATATTATATTATATTATATTATATTATATTATATTATATTATATTATATTATATTATATTATATTATATTATATTATATTATATTATATTATATTATATTATAATCTATTATATTCTATTATATTCTATTATATACAAGGTGCAGTCCACTCACTGTTTACATTCAATGTTAAATAAACAATTTTAAAATGTTAAATGTACATGTTATTCTGTAAATATTGACAGTCGACCTGAGGATCTTAGGTCCACTGTGAGTGTTCAAATATTTGACTGTAAACTGAAAACCTATCTTTTGAGCTTAGCTTTGAATTAAAATTTTTACTTTTAACATAATTTAATTCTTTTTTTTTTTTCTTCTCTTAATTCAAGGAGAAAAAATGACAGATTTTCCAGATCTATGGTCTAACAATAAGTTCCTATATTTACTTTTTTTTTTTTTATGAACTAGAAATGACAAAAATTTCATTGTTAATATTTAGATTTTTGTCGTGTCACCTCCTTTTAGATCTGTTTCTTTATACAGTCTTGTGTTATATTCAGCCAATCATCTTTATTACTTTATACTCTGGCTGCTTTTATTCTTTTCTTCATCCAGATGATCTTGTAGAGTTTATATAACATTCTTTTGTCTTTTTTTTTTTTTTTTTTTTTTTTAAAGAAAATTACGTTTATTTTTAATGCTATTTACTGTACATACATTACCCATAAAGACTCAAACCAATCCAATACAAAATGATTAAGCCTGTTGATTCACTAATCCTATCAATGCATTTGAATAATTGGTGTACAATGCAGTACATGCTGTAGTGAAGGTGGAATCATCACTTTTCATCATCATCAACACTGACGAGTTTGATAAACGACAGTGGGTGGAGACACTTTGTTTATCTTCAGTTAATGATAGATTTTACTGGAAAAGTCAGTTCTTTCTTCAGTTTCCTCGGTTTCTGATTAAATAACCACCAACTTCAAGCTGGGCTTTAATGGATATCAACACAATCAGTAAATTAAATATAGGGAAATGGATGATTTTCACTTTAAAATGCCAAGTATATAACACAATATTAAAATAAATGGTAATAAATCACATAAAAAAAGGTTGAAATTACCATGAAAGTAGCATTGGGTTGTTATGAGTTAATGTATATTTTATTTTGTACATGTATTGCAACACTGAGAATACATATATGTGATCATTTTAACCTGATTTTCTCGCAGTAGTGTAGTTTCATATCATTAATATACAAACATCCAGTGTCAAAGTGAATCGTCAGTGACTTTAACTTCCTCTGCTGTTTATCAAACCTTTGTGTGAGTTGCATGAATGAGTATAAAACATCAAATGTATGCTAACTAAATTGACTGAAAACACTCCAAACTGACACACACCAGCTTGTTGCTTCTTATATTAATAGAATAGATTCCAGGTTAAATTCATGTGGGGGAAAAAAAAAAAAAAAAAAAAAAAACACTGCGTGACTTAATTAAATAACAGTCGTTTTGATTCTTAGGTGCCAACCAGGATGCGATCGGGGTGGCTGTGGGGGTGGTGGGCTGTGTGGTGTTGACAGTGGGGGCTGTACTTTTTGTTGTGAACAAAAGAAGAGCAAGTAAGTGTCACAGATCTGGAGGTAGGGTGTGGTGAAATTGCAACCGTGAGATATCACATAGAGCTACATACTATGGAACGTGAGGGCAAATGCATATGTGCCTCCTTATGCAACTGCTCCTTTTACACACACACACACACACACACACACACACACATGGTTAGGATGTGCCAATGTCCTTAGTTCTGTTTTTACTGTGCATCACATGATGAAACTATTTTGCAAAGGTTAATGGTGTACCACAGATATTTAATGTAACCTGCTTAAGTCACACTTTGTATAGTTTCGTTTGCTCTAAAATTAATTACACAGAACTGAACATGTTTTACCATTTACTTATTATTATTATTATTATTATTATTATTATTATTATTATTATTATTATTATTATTATTATTATTATTATTATTATTATTATTATTATTATTATTATTATTATTATTATTATTATTATTATTATTATTATTATGTTTCTGCCTGAAATACATGATGCTAAATTAAAAACTAAACTTATATTCTTTTTTCTAATCATATTCTATTTATATTTCAGACAACCTAATGAATCAATCTAATGACTCATGTTACTCAAACAGTGCCAACGACGTGAGTTAATTCTCATATAAACAACAAAATCCTAACCCGATTGAACTTTGTCCACTTTAAATATTTATATTTGTTTGTGTCTGTAGGTTTTGGATGAAAATGATGTTGTCTATGCTGAGGTTATTCTCCCTCTTGGTTTGGACAGAGACTGGGTTCCTGTACTTGACTCCACTGAATATGCCTGCATCCAATACACTTAAGTCTACTGCCAACATTTACTCTTCAGTGTGTTTTATTTGACCTGCTGCTTTAACTGTGGATTTGAATGTAGTGTCTCTCTATTCACTTTTCTATTGAAGTCATTTACAAGTATCTAACCTCAATATTTAGCATTTTAATGTCGAAAAACTGATTTTCCTACCTAATATTCCACTGTTCTTATATATATATATATATATTTTATATATATATTTAAAACAGATAACTCCATTTTTCTTTTTTTTTTAACAAAATGTAATTTTGTTGTAATACTCATTGATTTGATATATTATTTATTTCATTTGATAAGGTCCACTAAATTCAATAAATAATATATCAAATCAATGAGAATGTAGAGTAAAAAATAACATTTTGTGAAAAAAGCAAAAGATGGAGTTATCTGTTTTTGCAAATGAACTCTTCATATATATATATATATATATATATATATATATATATATATATATATATATATATATATATATATATATATATATATATATATGCTTCACCTTCACTATAAGCAGAATGACACAACATACTTTGCATGTATGTATGAAAATAAAGGAGAACATATCTGTAATGCTTTTGCTAATAAATCATAAATCAGTCATCACTTCTCAATGAAAACACCTCATAATGGTAAATGATGGAGTATCTATCTTTAAAGTAACATAGGACATGTTTATATGAGACTTTTTATTCCTGTTTAATCCAGAATAAGGGTTATTTCTGCTTTAAGATGACTATATAAACAGCTCATTTTAGTTGAAATTAGCTTTAATTTCAAATTATTTTATTCCAAATAAATAATTCTGAATGAAAAAACATCATTTAAATGTAGCCATTTTTGACATATTGACTTAACTACATTTGAAATTAAATTGTTTTAAAAGTTGAATCATTCACAAATATTAGGAGGATATGGATGAGTATATTTATTTATACTCCGTTATAACTTTGACTGTCAATGTAAAAAAAAAATTGTAACTCAGTTATTTCCAGTGTATGGTGGAAAAGGCAGCCACACAATCAAAAGAACACAGGACGAGCTGAGTAAATAGTTGAGTGCACATACACTATATTCCTCTGATCATACTCAAGTGAAAGATAGATTAATGTTCACTGCAAAACAAATTATCTAGAGGAGTTCAGGGCAAACATGGCAGATTAAATGTTGTTTAAAGGATACTGTTGGCCTTAGTCTTGAGCTCTTGATGCTGACATACACACAGTCACACCTGGATAGGCATACACACACACACACACACACACACACAGCCACAGCAGGTGAGCGACTACCGGAGCCGGGCCCAGGGTTTCCCTATTTGCATTTTAAATACTTTCAGCCAGCCCACTACTGTGTTCACAGTGCAGTGCAGCACAGCTAATCTACACACCTAAGGTGTGTGATGGGCTGAGGGGGTTGTAGAGATGGTGAAGACACAAACATTGACAAGAAAAGGGAGGATGAATGAACAAAAGAAGAGAAACTATTTACCTCCAGGTCTTTATTGTGTTGATGGATCACATGAACGGGAAGTAAAAATGTTCATCACACTTAAATGTAATCATTTTCTGGATTTGAACTGTTTGTAAAAGGTGAAAGGAGTCAGGATGGCAGTGAATGAAATGACATCATTTGTCCCTGAACTCATAATTCAAGGAAAATACAACACGTTCAGACTGTTTCTGCAAAACAGTGAATATATTAAAGACAAAGTGTTTTCTACAGGGTCTGTAATGAGGTTTGCTTAAATGATCTCTTTAATAATAATAATAATAATAATAATAATAATAAGCTGTAAACAAAGACGTCTCTCTCTGCATTTTTTCATCTTAATTACCATGGCTTTGACAGGTTTAAATGCACAGGAGTTTCACTGTTTAGCAAAATATATTTAAAAAGCACATTTTCCTTCCACTCTACTGGTGTAACTTTCTAGGAAAGTGCCGTTCTTTGACCTCCCCTTACAGAAGATTTCATCATCATCATCATCATCATCAATCAAAACTTGGAGTCAGTTTGAGGTTACATGAAACATTTGCTGAAATAACCAAAAAAAAAAAAAAAAGTGTGACCCATGATGTATTTACAACAAAGATGTTGATTCTTTCAAAGAAATTAATTGACATAGAAGTGAATATTTAGACACATTCACTTCCAATGACAGAATCTAAACCAGAGAAACTAAACAAAGGTAACTAAACACACATAATTGATAAGGTTTGAGTCAAAGCCATGAACCTCAGTGAACTCAGGCACCAGTGTGTCTGCCAAGTGCTTGGAGTGGACAGATCACTGGGGGCCAAATGCTGTCGTCCCCTGGTGTGTGTGTGTGTGTGTGTGTGTGTGTGTGTGTGTGTGTGTATGTATGACCAAAGCCATAGAGTTGGGGTCTACAGTGGGAGCGGTGGGGGTTGGGAAGAGTCAGTGGGATTGTTGTGCCTGTGTGGAACAAAAGGCCTTGATGACTGAATTCCTGCAAAAGGCAGGAGCGAAGGTGTTAGAAGTGATACAGTAGAGAACCCAGCAGACCTGGAGCTCTTCACATAATAACATCTCCACACCCTGTCTGCACATATTCACTCTAATCCACAAAATGCAACTCACTACTCTGGACTTTAAGCTGAAGATGAAATGTTTAAAGCTAACCCATAGAAATAAAAAATAAAAATAGAACAAGTTGTTGTTTTGGTTTGTTTTTTTTTCAGCGAGAAGAAATAAAAATGTGATGCAGATTTGTGGAAATACAAGTATGTGTTAATATAAATCATAAATCACAAATCATACAAAGACTTGATTCATTTATGTGCAAAAAAAAAATATCATTCATTGCCTTTTAACTCCAAGAGCACTTGACAAATAACCTTGAAAGTGAACTGTTGACATCTGGAATTGGCTTTGACAAAGAAAAGCAAGAAATGTGTTGTGAGAAAAACAACAACAACAACAACAACAACAACAACCTAGAAACCGAAACCTGTGAATGGGAACAGGGTTTGTCTCTTCCTTGTGTTTCCTATGGTCTATAACACATTGGCTTTTGTTAACACTTCACATTGAAATTGACCCTGGCTGTAGTCAGAGGAGGAGGAGGAGAAGGAGGAGGAGGAGGAGGTGGAGGAGGTGTTTTCTCAGCGCACAGACAAAAAAAAAAAAAAAAAAAAAAAAAAAAAAGCGAATCGGCGATTGACAATTTCCTGAAGGGAGGTGCTGCTTATCACTGTTCAAAAAAAACCCCTCTCCACTTCGTGCAGCAGAAGCACAGCTCAGTTGGAGCTGAACGCAATACAATGGACTCGAACTTCTAAAAGCAAAAGGCATCTGTGAAACCCTGCACTCCAAACTATTAACTTCATTGAGTTTGGGATTACTGTAGACCTGGAATGTTCAGGTACGTTTTCATTTATTACTTATTTTGTAAAAAAAAAAAAAAAAAAAAAAAAAATGTTCTGGTAAAACTACTGTGAGCAACACTTTCTTTGATGAAGGCCTTATTATCACAAGTAGAGTCTGAATTGTTTATGAATATTTGCGTGAAATGATTAAATATGCAATTTTATTACAGCTGGTTTGAACACGTGATCACGTTGATTTACGTTAATGCACGTTACGTTTGGTTGAGCTTTTATTTATTTATTTATTTATCTCTTGACATTTAAGCAATTCCACAGTTAAAATATAATAACGAAATGAACAAAAACTGTCAAAGTGATCAGTAAAATGAACAAAAGTGAATATTAAACTAGCAAAATAATGTGTAACACTGTCAAAGTAAGACACTAATAGAAGACAATTGAAGAAAATTAATAAAACACATTTAAATAACGTAGAAAAAATAAGCAGAACACCAACAGAAACTAATAAATATTCTCAAAAATAACAAATAACACAAAAAAAAACCAAAAAGGAATAAATGACTAGTGTTGTAATTTACTTCCAATACTTTTAGCTTGAGCTTTTTCTTTCTCTAAATCAGTAGCTTTTTGACTCCTGTACATCAGTTCCATTAACAAAATGATCAGTAAAATAACACTAAAAAAAATTTGGATTTCTCAGAATGTTTTCAAGTAAACCATCCATTCAGAACACATCAGCATCAGGGGTTAAAGGGTTAAACAAAGAAAATACAGAAATACAAATGTAAAGCATCAAATTTACAGAGACGTACAGCAAAATGTACACTCGACATACACATTAGAGTAATTATCAAAAGGTATTGGTCAATAAAAACAAGCATAAAATAGGCTAATAAATAATTTTACTGACACTTTTTCTCTGTAAACCACTTATCATATAGATGGACAGTCTTTACACACTTACCTGAGTCTATACATGTTAAGGCTTTCATATATTCTTAAATTTGTAAAGAAAGTTTGTTTGTCATACTGCTGTATACTGTAAGATGACGTGAAATGAAGAAAAGGACCACTAGTCATGTCAATTTTTGGTTTTGCTACTTCATTTATACCTCATACATATTTTTATGCTCATATTTATATGAATATGCATGTCTATGTACAAATAATAAGTATATATAAAGTGTTTAACGTGCCACAAACGCACATCTCCCAGGTCTCCCCACTCTACATCTATGTCTTCTAGAGAGTTCCTCCACGCTGTGTCTGACTCTCACCATCTTCCATCATCCAGCTCACTTCAGGTGTTCAGTATGATTCAAAGGAAGGAGGCTGTACTGTGTGTACTTGGGGCTCTTCAGGAAGCCATTGAAACTTCTGGTCTGACTGCTATGACCAGAGCTGCCCAGGAGGTGGACAAACTCCTCACTCCCTTCCAGTTGCCCAAGACTCTTTGCCATGATTTTCCTGAGTGGACAGACGTCGATAGAATGGCTCACAGCCTGTACCCACCTGACGCTCCCCGTGACCTCATCCCCCTCAGTTGTACAGGAGAAGGCAACATGCTGTTTGATGCAGTCAGTATGCTTTTAGTAGGAAACACAGAGCTAAGCTTAGAGCTACAGGTTAGTATTTCTACTTTTAGATTCACACATTTTGATGCAGTTGTCTGTTTTAAATCCTAATTATTAGTCATTGCCACTTACTGAATCTGGCCCGGGTAGGTGAAGTAGGTTGGTGGTTCAAACCCAAGTGTCCTTCTCCTCTTTGTTGTTTCTCCTGTGATTGTGTTTATAAATGACTGAATGAGATATACAAGTGCTTTCAGTGGCAATAAACTAGAAAATTGTTATATACATAAATGCAGCCCATTTACATCTACTTATAAAATGTCATCTAACACCACTCGCATGCTTATGTGAAATATGCAAACAATTTGACTTAATTCCAATATTAACATGATTCTAATTATCACACCAGGTTCGTACTGTAGTGGAAATGGTGCTGTGGAAGAGATACTACCTATCTGGGATGATAGATTCCAAAATGATGCTCCAGGCTGTTCGTTTTGGTCTCTGCGCTGAAGAATCGGAGGACATGCTTAACCTACCTGTGGCCGTCCTGGAAGCCATATTTGATGCAGATGTCAAAGCGTCCTGCTTCCTTGGCTCTTACGCCAACATGTGGCATCTGTATGCCCTGTCATCTGTCCTGCAGTTAAACATCTATTCCGTCTACCCCATGTTCAACCTCAAGATCAGACCCTATTTCAACCGAATCATACGTCCCAGGACCTGGCCAAAGGATTCGGACCCGTTAACGCTTCACATCATGTGGGCTGGTGAGCTCCAATCAGAGTCTGCATTCAAACCTAATTATTTTGTTGCACTCGTCCAGACTAGCGACTTGCCATTTGGAAGTACTGACAGTGATCAGAGGGTGTCCCCCATCAGAAGTGAGGAGTTGGTAAATGATGATTCACAGCTTTCTTACTCAAGTCTGAAGGACAAGTACAACATCACCAAGAGGACCTTCTACCGCTGGAAAAGGCAGACGCAGGAATACTGCAAAAAGTCAACAGCCAGATATGAAGCAAAGTATTTCCTACAATCCTGCTACACTGAAGGGAAACTGATCCCGTTGCACCAGTTTAAACAGTTTTTCCCAGAGATATCAAGATCGTCCTACTACAACTGGAAGCATGAGCTGCTAAAATGGGGAGGAAACTTCTCGGCTTCGTCATCAACTGGAGAGATCAGTCCTGGAGAGAGCACAGAACAGGAAGTCTGGTCCTCCCCTGACGCAAAGGAAGATGAACCAGACCAACATGACAGCGTGGCCAGCATGTTTGGCCTGTCCCTTGGCAAGCTGGATCTAGAGCGTGCTCAGAATATAGCTCACATGCAAGAGGCCAAGCGTTGTCTGCAGAATTGTATTGCTATGAATGCCTCGCTGCCATTCAGGCTATTCAAACGTTTTTTCCCAGGCATCTCCAGGTCAACCTACTACAACTGGAGGAGGGAAGCCATGCTGCTCATCAGAGGCTATAAAACCAGTGTGGGCAGCAGTGAAGACAGCTCTGATGCTGACAAGAGTGAAAGCCCTAAAAGTCTGTCACCCGTCCCCTCTCATCTGGCAAATGCCACCCAGTCCAGAATAAGGATCAATAGGCAAAATCACAGAAGTTTCCGACTGGCGTACATGAGTAAAAAGCAGCTGAGAGATGCCGCAAAGCTTCACATCAAGAAATCAAAGTGGTCCTTGACCAAGTTCAAGCTCAAGTTCCCGTCCATGTCGCCTTTTTTCTACTGGTTATGGCGCAGCAGCCAGAACTGCAAGAAGAAAAAGACGAAGACGAAGAAGAAGAAGAAGAAGGTGGTGTTTCAGAGCACAGACGCCAGTGCACCTGTGAGTGTGGAGCAGCGTCTCACTGCTGAAACTACAATCATGGAGAAGGCGAATCAGGCGGTGCATCCATTTGGAGAGCGCAATCAATATCTGCAAAGTCCTACCATGCCTTTGTTTAAGCCCCCCTATTCAAAGGACGCCACACAGAGCAAGATGCCAGTGGATAAGCAGGTGTTTGCAGTGGATGTCGTGGCTCTGGCCAACTTCAAGGCCAAAGCCAAACTGTTCCTGCAGCAACGCTTTGAGGAGAAATCCTTCCCAACATTCAAAGAATTCAGGTCTTACTTCCCCTTTACTCCACGCTCCACATACTACATGTGGAAACGGGCATTGCATCACGGAGTCTCCCTGGTTCATGGATAAACAGTCAAAGCTTTGTTCCAGAATGAAGGATCTACTGTAGGGACTCCTTCATCCCCAAATACCTTTCTATGCGTCTCTGCCACTACCTACACATTTCTGCTGGGAGGTATTTTACTCTTTTTTTTTTTTTTTTTTATTATTTTTAATATGACTTTAAAGTACATTGACTAACCAATTTGTTTATTACTGCATCTAAATGTATTTTGTTCTCCTTTGCCCCCTCACCACAGCCCATTTTCCCTCCTGGATATTTGCACATGTGTGAAAAGAAACTGAGTCATGGTTCCATTTGAACCCTGCATGTTGCCCTCCAGGCAAAAGGCAGTTCAAAGCTGTTTAGTGGAATTTAGTTTGAAGCCATTTCTCATTCACTCTTTCAATCCTTTATTTTACTTGAAGTCCCTTTTTTTAAAAAGAAACAAACAAACAAAAAAAAAAACTTTTGGTTTTTATTGTACTGTGACTGTTAACATGTGAATGTATGCTTCTTTTTTGTCGAGGATATTTGTTTTGTTTTATTGAATTTCCTTTTTTTTTCTTTTGAATTTAAAGAATAGCCAGTTTTAGTTTACACCTGTTTGGTCAGGGATATTTTCTTTTTTTTTTTTTTTTTTTACACAGGGTTTCATTGTTTTTAATATTTACCATTCCAACTATTGAATGTATACATATTAACTAGGTGCACCAGAAATTCTGGCATTTTAATGATACATTTCAAAAGAAATTGCCATATTTCTACCAATCAGCTCTAAGCTGTGTCTTTTATCACATCGCATTTGCACTAAATAGGATTGTCACACTGTTGAATGTATTATCTTAATCTTTTTGCACTCTGGTTAAGATAAGTTTGTGGATTTTTTTTCAACAAATTGCTTTATGGTCTTTACTTGAAAGATATAATTTTTTATACAGTCCATCATTGCAGAACTACCTAATTCACTGATATATTTAGGAAAGATGTGTCTTTTTCCTTTTTTTTTTTTAATTAGCTACATTTATCTACATCTTGAAAATGGTCTTTCCAGTCCTAATGTTTTATCTGCAACAAATATTAGTAGAACTTCAAATGCAATAATAAACTCCAGTTTGGTATTTATTTCTGTTTGTATTCTTGACATGGCTGACTTTCTTTGTTTGTAATTTATGTTTGGTCACTAGGGAAGACAATATCTACTGTGCTGTGAATCAATAAACCTTTGACCAACACAAAACGTCTTCAGCAATATTTCCCTGGTCTTCATTTCATAGTTTTCTAACCTGTTCTTCAGTCGATGCTTCATCATTTTAGCAGCATTCAGATGCATCAACTCATTAAGAGGAGTGCTCTCTAGCAAATCACTAAACCACCATTTGTTTTATGCTCCATGCACCACTCGTTACCATAAGCTCAACAACTGTGAAATGTCTGTAATTTTCTTGGATCAATTGGTCTTTTTCTAGTCAATGAGCCATTGTTCTGGTTCATGTGATACCAATAAGCCATTTCTAAGCACATCTAATCTTACGCCCCATCAGTTTCACCTTTTTGATTTGATTCTCTAGGAGGATAAACCGCTCCGTTAAACACATACAAATGTTCACGTCAGTGGCTGAGGTCTACAGTTATTATGACCCACAACACATTTGAACCCAATTAATGACATCAACAACAAAAAAAAAATAAAAAAGCAAAAATAAAAACAAAAAAAAAACTGCATAACCGCAACTAAATGTGCAAACAACTAGACCAAATCGAGCTGCTGTTGAAGAATAGTAATGTGGTCTGAGACTAGTTTGTGGTTTTTGCCTTTTCTCTATCTAGCTATTGTGCTTATGCTAATGTCGTAATGGTCAAGAGTGGGAGGGTGAGTACAGAGAAGGGGGAAGGGCTTAATTGTATGCATGGGGCATAGAGGTGTTTAAGATAAGGCCAAGAACATCCTAGTGTTTGGGGGAGGGCAGGAGGTGCAGAGACAAGGAAGGGAAACCTGTAATTTAGACACACAGTTGTCATGAAAACAAGCACTGAAACTACTCTGATCTCTCAATTCACCAGTGTTTGCTTTGAACCAATCTTTCTTGTAGCTGCTCCTCCTTTCTGCATCAGAAGTTGTGGTCAAAATGTTCTATCATCCTTACACTTAGTCCTTACTTTGCCAAAAAAAAACCCCAAAAAAACAACACTAGTACGTTAATCCTATTTTTTTTTCCATTTTTTTTAATTTTAATAAGACAAAGATTACAGTTAAATCCAGAATAGCAACAAGGGTCTATTTAGTTTTACATCTCGTGCTGACAAAAAAAAAAAAAACATAGAGGTCCAAGTTCACTTTTACAGTCTTCACATTATACAGATATACAAGGACATCTCCTTGCATCGTTTGTTGCTTTGTGTATTAGTCTTTAATTTTATTTATTTATTTCATTTTTATTAAAGGGCTGGAGCTTCGTGTTTGACGTCAATAGGTCAACATGCCTCTGATTTTATCTGCTTGAAGTTTTGGATGTCTAATCACTCCCTAAAAGTCTGAATAGACAGATATGATGTTTTATTAATGTCCTTTAATGTTGAACTATATACAATAAGATAAGATAAGACTTTATTGATCTCACACAGGAGAAATTCACTGTTACAGGAGCTCAGAGAAAAAGTACAAAAAGGTGCAAAAAGGAAGTAAAGCAGTGCAAATAATCATAGAGGTAAATAATAAAATTAAACTAGAAATAAAAAAAAATGTACTAGAAATAAAAAAATATATAGAAATACAATAACTGAATGAGTGCTTTCCATTTAAATAAGATAGTTCTACAGATTGGTATTGTTATTAATGTCATGTATTTCTCTTACTTTGGGTGTAAAGTCCACAATTATGATGTTTATGTGAAACTTTTTTGAGGTTAATAAACATGATCCATTTGTTCCAGATCCAATAGAATTTGTCCAGTCTGGTTTCTAGTTGATATGTAAGCTTTTCCATCCTAAATATTTTAAGAGTTATATCAAACCAAGTGTTGAATGTTGGTAGGGTTGGAGTTAACCACCTTCTGGTGATTGTTTTTTTGGATGCCACTAGAAGAATTTGCATTAATTTGATCTCACTCCTATCTTGTAGGAGGGAGAAGTGGCCCAGATATAACATAACAAAACTGAGTGGGATTTGGGTTTTAAATACTTTATTGATGGATGCTTGGACATTATTCCAAAATCTGCCAAACCTGGGACATTCCCCCCCAAAAAAAATGTTGTAAAAAAAAAATTTAACTTACAGGAAGTTTCAACTTGTATTTAAAGTACGTACTTTACATCATCTTAACTCAAGTGTTTCCTCCCATTCTTTGGCAAATAAGATTTAGACTTTACACTCAGTGACTCACATCTTTATTTATTTGATAACTTCCTAAAATCAAAATGAATTTTCTGCCAGAAATCTAGAAAATTGACACGTTTGTTTAAAAAAAAAAAAAGAGTTGTTGATGAAACTGATGTCTATGCGAACATTAGAATTTACTGACATAAAATGTTTATTTTTCCTTTAATTATATGATCATTGTCTTAAGATTATTCAAGGTAACTGACCTTGGCATAAGAAAATATTTGATGTAGTCTTAGGTTATTTCTTTGCCCGTGGGTTTGTTTGCCATCTCTATCTTCATTACTGCATGATGGAAACAAATCTCACTGGCACTGAGCTACTCTGCATTGTTTATCTCAAAAATAGCATGAAAATAATGAGGGTTGGCAGGTGGGAGCTGAAGTCTTCAAGGATTAGCATACTGCAGTTGGTTCAGAAAGACAGAGCGATAAAGCAGAGAACCATCTCAAGGATGCCAAAGTTAGTCAGTAAACAAAACAGACCAGTGGGACTCTTTAAAGATGTGGTTTGCTGACAGTTACCCTCTGATACAGCAGTGATATGAACTCTCAAATTAACCTTATTAGGTTCAGAAAGAGCTCCTCAAGTGAAACTTCATTGTTTTTTTTTTTAGCAATTAAGAAATTAACTGAAGTAAAAGGCATTTCATGACAATAACTAGATAGTACTGTGGCTTCACTGCAAGAAAATCCTAACTTTAATCCCAACTAGGGATGTTTCTGTGTAGAGCAGGGATGTAAAAGTAATTTCAGTTTAGGGGCCACATGAAGCCAAATTTAATCTACAGAGGAGTTGGACCAGTGGAATTATAACATCATATATAAATTATATCAACTCCAAATTTTCCTCTATGTTTTAGAGTGGGGGAAAAAAAGGAAAATTATGTGATGAAAATGTGTACATTCTTTCAAACAATGTGAATAAGATGAACAAACTGACATTTCATAAGAAAACTATGTGAAGTTTTAACAATATTACGTTTCATTTGATCATTTATGTGTGTAAATGAGATCTTACAGATCATGGTAGATCAACAAATGAATACATAACATATTTAATAATAGGTCAAATATTGGTAAACACACCCTTCAGACATTTCAAAATGTTCATATTTGTTCAGATTACTTGTGTTTTTGTGAAATAATCATTTATGTGAAAATACAATAAAATGATATGAGCATTTTAAAATTTACAAAGAGAAATATTTGGAGTTGTGAGTATTTATATGTTATTATGAAAGCATTTTTACTGATTCATAAATTCATCCCAGGGGCCAGACTGGACCCTTTAACGGGCCAGATTTAGCTCCTGGGCCGTATGTTTGACACCTTTTGTGTAGAGTTTGCACGTTCTCCCCATGTCCATGTGGGTTCTTTCCACATACTCTCATCATCCAAAGACATGTGCTGGTTAGTTGGTTAGTTGGTCTCTTTAAAATGACCCATAGGTGTAAATATAAAAGTCAATGGTTGTTTGTCTCTTTATGTCATCCCTGTGATGAACTGGTAACTTTTATAATAGGGTGAACCCCACCTTCACCCATAAGTAGCAGCGATAGACTCCAGCTTTGACTGTAGTGACGACAAATCAGGTTCACAAGATGAATTAATGAATAAAAATGTAATATTTCTGTTGTAACTGATAGGTTAATTAGTTAATCTAAATCGTCCATAGGTGTGAATGTGAGAGTTATTGTTTGTTTGTTTGTTATATATGTTCAACCCTGAGATGAACTGGAGACTCAAACAGGGTGTACCCTGCCTTCACCCATTGTAGTTGGATTAGGCCCCCAGTGACCCCCATGACCCTAGTGTGGATAAAGCTGGTTCAGATGATGAGACGAAATGTAACATAATAATAATAATAATAATAATAATAATAATAATAATAATAATAATAATAATAATAACAATAATAATAATAATAATAATAATAATAATAATAATAATAATAATAATAATAATAATAATAATAATAATAATAATAATAATAATAATAACAATTATAATAATAATAATAATAATAATAATAATAATAATAATAATAATAATAATAATAATAATAATAATAATAATAACACTGACATGTTATAAATCTGAGCAAGTATGGAGTTCATCCACAAGATGGCAGTGGTTTGCTTTCTAAAAACACAATCCATGGTGTTGGTTCCTTTATCACAATTCACAGTTCATGAACACATTTTGGACACAAAATCCAATTTGTAACTGCACTGTTAAGATATGTAGTGCAGCTTTCTCCTGTGATAAGTCCATTAATAAACATAATCCAACACCACAGCCAGTAAACCCTTCTTAACCCTTATTTTACAACACTTTTGACCAGAATACTCATCTTTTTCCTTGTTTGTTTTTATGGTTATTACATGCTAATAGAGTTATGCTAAATTTAAATCATATCTATGTCCTGAATGTAGGGATTTTCCTGAGAGGCTTGTGTCGACTTGTTTCCAACTGGTTCTAAAATCCACAACAAAGATAAATCTGGAGTCGAATATTATTATTGTAAATAACTGGGGTCCACAAGGGGTGGAAAATAAACAGTATTGAAGTCCAGTAAGAACCCTTCTATAATATTGTCATTCCTTTTGTTTTCTGCAAATATTACATATTTTAAAAAAAAGAACTAAAGCAACAAATTCCAATATAAATAATAATAAAAAAAAAAAATCAAGACTCCAATGTAGAATCACAAGTCGTACATTTTTAAAATACAATTTCATCCCAGTTTTGCCTCAGTTTTTTACCCTTTATCCAAAAAAAACCAACTCTGTGTTTAAGTCATTTAATTAATTCACAGCTTAATTCAGTGCATGATAAATAAAATCTGTATTTTGTCATTCCCAGCTGGCACAGCTTAATGTGATTCTGCAGCGTGTCACATCAGGTGGCAAAGACAGAACACAGTGCATGTAAGGTTTTGTGAGCATAAGCAGATGCATATTTATTTTCAGATTTTTATGAATCACTAAACAAAAGCATTTTTCTGAGTTTTTTGTATTTGCATATTATTTTATTATTCACTCGAACACATATTTATTTAATATTATTTCGAGACACATGAAATAATAATTAAAAAAAATACAAATAAAAAAAGCAAAAATAAAAATAAAAAACAAACAACAAAACAAAAATTGAAAAAGTAGAATGTGCTGTACAATTTCCATACAATATATATTATATTATATATATAATATATTACTATTAATATTATATATTATATTATTAATAGTTCAAACTAGGGCAGGACTGTATTTTACTTAAAATAATGCCAATATATGAGTGTTTGTTTGGGTTTTTTTTTTTCATTCTTTTTAAGGATGTGTTTGTCTGCTTATGAAGTGGCACAGCAGCAGAACAGTTGAGATAGTTTCTGTACGTTTTCATTGAATAATGTACATTTTATATGCTCATTATTCATTATGTTGTGCCTGTGAGAATGTTCAGACCTCGAAGGTATGCACGAAGATTTTGTTAATGTGAATCTGAGAAGAAGAGTATCAGTCAATTCAGTATAAATGTATTATTTACTTACTGCTGCCTCATATTCTTTGGATCAATCTCCTCTCACATTTATTTCAAATGATTTACTGTAGTTTTTGCTGTTGTTGTATCCGGTACTTTCTATTTCATCACTTATAGGAAGTGAACAAATACACATTCTCATACACATAAAACAAAACTACTTATCAGACTCCCGAACTGACAAGTGACATCCCCTGACTTGTTTTTCCTGCGTCAAATTTTCACTCTTTGTTCACACTGAATCGATGATTCACTGTGATGCTTTTTTTTCCTCCCCTAATGAATGGTGGGAGTGAAAGTGTGTGCGTTGGGGAGAGAAAGGAAAAAAAAAAAAACATGGGTTTTCTAAAGGTTTGAAAATGTACGAACAAGAGCAGTTATTCAAACTCTGATCCCACTTGCTGCTAACATATCCAACCACATGTTGACAGACCATAATCGGACCTAAAGGTCAGGTAAATAATGGCTTGGAATTATAATCTGTGTCTAGGGCCACATAATCCTTTGTGCATGTTTGTTTTGTGTTCTTGTACAGTTCTGCCACCTGTTCAATCTGGATTTGACACAGGCCGATCAAAGCTGGAGACTTGATCTCTCTAGACAGTATTTATATAACGTGCCAGAGAGGAGAATGGCCAGCCTGTCCAGTGCATCTTGGATCTAATGATAAGAAGATAAGAAGAAAAATAAATCTATCATCCATCTGTTGATCTCCTCATCCATCTAGATACTTTTATGGTTCCTTCCAAAAATGGTGGTAATTACATAGGATGTCAAACACAAGTTAAGAAATGCTATATAAAATAAAACTACAGTTATTTTTCTTAAAAGTTTTCATTGAAACTTTCTGGACTTCTGCATGTCAACACTAGGGGGCAGCAGTGTAACAGAAAGCATCACAATTAATACTAGTTCTGTCACTTACTGATACACGTGTGAGGCTTATTGGTGTTTATTATTTGTTCATTATTGAGTGTGCTCCTTTAAGCAAAAAAATTGAGACAAGCAATATGTCACTTAGATTTTTTCATATTTGAAAGTCACTATACTGCCGTACAAAGCAAAAAGGCAATAACTGCATTTTTTTTGGTGAAAATGTATTATTGTGTTTTTTTTGCAATATTCAAATCATTCTTTGTCATGTAATGAAATATCTCATCTGAAATATCTGTTGTTTTGGAGAAAATTGGTGGGTGTTTCTACAGTAGTAAAAAGTATGAGTAAAGTGAAGTGAATTAACATGTTTTCTGCACTATAAGGCACGCTGTCAATGAATGGTTTTTATGTTTTTATATATAAGGCGCATTAAGTGAAGTCAAAATGATGACATAAAAAGTCAAAATGATGAGACAAAAAGTCAAAATTATGACATAAAAAGACAAAATAGTTGGATAAAAAGTCAAGATTATGAGATAAAAAAAAACAAAATTATGAAATAAAAAGTCAAAATTATGAGATAAAAAACAAAATCATCACTTAAAAAGTCAAAATAATAAGACAAAAAGTCAAGATTATGAAATAAAAAGACAAAATAGTGAGATTAAAAAAATCCAGATTATGAGATAAAAAGTCAAAATCATGAGATAAAAAGGCAAAATAATAAGACAAAAAGTCAAGATTATGAAACAAAAAAAATCAAGATTATGATATAAAAAGTCAAAATCCTGGGATAAAAAGTCAAGATTATGAGACTAAAAATCAAGATTATGAGATAAAAAGTCAAAATCATGATATTAAAAAGCTAAAAAATTATGACATAAAAAGTCAAAATAATAACATAAAAAAATCAAAATCAAGAAATAAAAAGTCTAAATTATGAGATAGTCAAAATTCCAATATCCATCTATAAGGCACACTGTAATTATACAGTAACAATAACTGCCTCATGTCCAATAATCTACCTACAACTCCTGGGGCTGAACAACAACAGAACTTTAAGGTCATTTTTCTCAGTTTGGTATCTGTGCAGTCACTGCCTCTTACTTTGTAGGGCAGTATCGTATATATCACTTTGTTTGTTTTTTAGGAAGAAGACAGCAAAACAATACATTTTACATTTTAAGGCTTTTCCTGTAAAGTCTGTGTTGTCAGTAGCTGCACTAAATATAAATTTTGAATGAAAAGAAATACAACCAAATACAATAACATGGATTTTGCTCCGTTGTAGAAATATAGTGCATATATATATATATTTATTTGTATTACTTCTTTTATCTGTATGTGGCCATGCTGATAAAATCTTTAACCCTTTAACTCTTGAGGCTTTAGCAGTTTCACAGTAAAAAAAAATATGGTAAAAATTAAATAAGCCACAAATGAACAAAAACTGCCAAAATGATCGATAAAAATGAACAAAAGTGAATAAACCAGCAAAATAATACGTAACATCAACAACGTAAGATGCAAATGGAACAAATTGGGCGGGGGGGGGGGGGGGGGGGATTGAATAAATTACTAAAATAAAAAAAAAAAAATGTACAAAAATAAACAAAATAAGCAACAAAAAAACGAATAAATATTTACAAAACGCCGAAACAATTTGTAAATCAATTGAGTTGTTTTGTTTAGTTTTTTTCTCATTCAGTTGCTTTTTGACATCTGTTTATTTTATTAATTTATAGCTCAGTTCCATCAAAAAAACTTAGTAAAACCCCCTTTTTTTTTTTTTTTATTAAAATTTTCTGAAATTTTAACTAGACCATTTATTCAGAACGTGCCAGCGCTGACGCATCAGGGGTTAAAGGGTTAAAACAGATTCAGACTATTGTGTTTATGCTGCTGCACCCTAGTGGAAACACATGGTATTACAACACAAACAGAATAAACTGAGGGGAAAATATCATTGCAACACAAATCACTGACATCTGACATTTAAATAATAGTAAACATGTTAACTTTAGGTCACATATAAAAACATTTTCAAGCAGAAATATAAAAAAAAACTCCTTTAATGTCACTTTCAATTCATTGGATCAACTTTTTTTTGACCTCATTTTAACATCAGATTTTTCTAGTCACCCAAGATATTGAAAATAGAGAATTTGTTTTGCTAAAATTTGTTCCTGTAATATTAATAGTTTGCTACACTATGTTACAAATAAATATTAAGTTTAGAAGACATTCAATCAATATAATGTATATTATTGCGGACGGTGCCAGAAAAGCCAAGTGTAGATTATTACTACACAAAGTCAAATTTAAATTTAGGATTTATACAGTCAGGCTTGTATTTAAAAGGCTGACAAGTAATACTGAACCAACAGTAACTTAAACTATAAATTATAAAAGAGCTGCAGCATCTGAAACTGACCACAGTGAACATTTGACAGCTAAAAAAAACCAAAACAAAACAGTGCTTCAGTTTGAGTTTATCCTCTTTTATGTACACCAATAGTCTCTTACAACTATATGTATAATCACAGAAATAGATGAAGTCCCAAGCATCCCCCATCCTTAGACCCTTGTCGACAGGAACAACCTTAAAACCCAGTGGGAAAAGAGAAACCTTGGGAAGAAGCGCAGTAAAGGACAGATCCACTCTCATGGACGGACAGACTATAGATGAACGTCCATTTGAAGATGAGAGGGAAGGGGGATGAGGTCAATCCATTAGACGGGTGAGGGTGGGGGAGGAAGTCTGGGGTCACAGGTCAGCACAGAGCACAGGTGAGTCACTGCAGATCCTGTTGTTTATGGCTCCTCCTGTTAAATCCACAGCTCCAGTATTACCAGTAACTTGTATTCGATGTGCATGTAAACATACTGACTGTTTGAATTCAACACTGTCTCACTCCCATCGTGTCGAAATCCAACGCGCTCTGACGTGCTGATCAAACGTCAGTATCTGACCCACAAGGTGTCCCTCAGTGCAGTGAGTTTCTAACCTGTCCATGGAAATATGAGACGCTGGCTTGAGTTTGAAACACTTTTTTTTTGCTTGTTAAGGTTAGGGGTTAGGGGTGAGGGTTGGGGTTAGGGGTTAGGGGTGAGGGTTGGGGTTAGGGGTTTGATTTGATTTGATTTGAATGATTTATTTCGAACATGTGCAAAGTGCAACAATAATCAATACAACAATAATCAATACAACAACAATAATAATAATAATAATAACAATGACATGTCCGAAAAGGAGTAGGATGAAGCATAAGCTTATTTAATCCTATCCTTTCTTTACTTCCCCAATAACCTTAATTCATCTTATAGCAATATAGTGCATAGTACGATAATAAAAATAATAACAATAATAACAATACCAATAATACTGAAGTACTAAACATATACATATATACAAAAAACAAAACAAAACAAAACAAAACAAAAAACAAATGAGCAGATAGGAAAGTAGTAGGAAATAGTTTTTTTTGTTTGTTTTCTTTTTTTCTTCTTCCCTTCCTTCTTCTTTTCCCTTTCTTTTTTCTTCCTTTTTTTTTCCTTTTTCTAATTTGTCTGCATTTTGTTCTTATTTTTTTGGTTTATTTATTTTATTTTATTTATTTATTTATTTATTTATTTATTTTTATATATCTTTTAACCCCACAGAGGGGGAGTCAACATTGCTTGAGATCAATGCATATTCCAGTCTTGCAGCCATTTTACTATGGTTAGGGGTTAGGGGTTAAGGGTTAGGGTTAGGGTTAGGGTTAGGGCTCTTATCTTTTTTTTTTGTCTGCATTTGTTCTCATTGTTTAACACCACAGAGAGGGAGTCAACATTGTTTCAGATCAATGCATTTTTTAGTCTTGCAGCCAAATATTTTAATATTTAGTGCATGTGTGTGACCATCATCGGTCCTCCCTGAAAGCTGAGCAGACATCCTTTTATTAGAACTCTCTATTATAAGCCAGGGAGGGCAGTGCTACACCTCAGTGATGTGTGGGGGAAAAACAAAGACTGGACAGGACAGACAGGACGAACAGGGGCTCTTATCGTCACATATCGAAGCAGATGGGTTACAAACCAACTGTGTCTCATTTCGACGTTGAGGGACACCTTGTGCATCAGATACCGACGTTTTACGCAGCGCATCTGAGCACGTGGGTTTTTGACACACTGGGAGTGAGAGTGAAAATGCCCTGTTTAATATCATATGTGCTTCGGCTGCTTTCTGAGCCTTACTTTACATTGTTAAATAAAATAAGTGTGCCTATCCCATGCAGAGGCAGTGGACTTAGCCTCCTATAAGAGTCATTGTTGATGTATTCCCTCTGGATCAGGACTGAAGGCTGGATAACCCTACTTGTCAGAATGATGGGAAAACTATCTTCCATATCCCTTTGCTAATGCTCTCTTTTGATATCCCGTGTTAAAAAGAAGAAGCCTTATTAGTAACCTCAACCTCACCAAATGAACCTCCCATAATGGCCGTATGGGCTCTATTGTGAGCTAGTGGGTGTAAGCACAGCTGTTGGCTCTCCTAATGGGTAATGTCCGGGGTTGTGATTAAAAGCACCGCAGTCATGAACCATGAACTAATTTTCAGCGTGAGCTATTGTCTGCACGACGAGAAGATAAGAGCTAATTGCTAGATTTTGTTTCGGCACAAGAAAAGAAGAAGAGCCACATAGAGGGATCGGGGGGGGTGGGTGGAGGGGTGGATGGGGGGGGTAACTAAGTAGAGACAGGAAATGAGACTTTGGGTAATAACTGGCTGTCTGGATTAGCAGCTTCCAGCAAATACTTTCAAGTAGAGCTTTTACATTTGTGACAGTAGCTTTGATTAATAAAGTTTACACAACTTCATGCTTGTTAATGTTACTTTTACTTGTACTGAAGGATGCATTGAAATGACCCAGAACATCATTAACTAGTTCAGCCTTAAATAGAAGCATTATTCTTATTAACTTAACTCTTTATGCTTCACCCATGTCACTATATTTAATTCTTATTTCAAGTTTATTTAGGTGTTGGTTCATTTATGTTTGTATTTGACCCGTAATAGTTCATAAAGTTTGAATTTTAACACTCCAGGTGAATTTGTTTTAGCAAAATTTGAGTGAATTTCTACAACCTGTTTTAATACCAGTTTAATTTGTCGTGTTTATCACTCGTGATATCATGACATTTCTACACAAGACTTCCAACTAACATTTTTCCCAGTGTGCCATGATTGTTTGTAGGCAGCAGTGATCATAGCAAAAACTGAAATTGTGTCCAAACTTTGAGCCAATTATCTAAAATATTCAGGTTGTATTAATGAACACAAGTGACAAGTTATGGCCCAACTTGGAGGGTGTGGGCCGTAAAGTAATTAATTTGCATTTAAAGGGCCAGTGCTCAAAAATGACCTTTCTGGTATCATTACTCAGGAATAGTGTTGAAGATGGATCTGGAGTTGGATTAATGAAGAATTCAGACCTAAATATGGTATTTATAGTTTATGTCAACCACAGGGAGATAGTTTAAAATGCATAACTCCATTAAAAAAAAGCACAATATTATTCCTCTAAGTCATTTATTAGCATTTATTATTATATTATCCGTTGCGTTTTGCCCTTTTTCTGTGAAAATCAAGTATTTTAATGTATTTAATTCACTGATCATATAGATGTTTGTAAAACTTCAGTTTAAAAATTAGGCTTATTATATCAAAAGCAAAGAAAATTTAAGAAAAAATTACCTTTCAGCATTGTCTCCTATATACAGTGGTACTTCTACTTACGAAAGACCCAGCTAATGAATAATCCAAAATACGACAAAACTTTACCTCAATTTTTCGTCTCTGAATATGAAAGAAAATTCTATTTATGAAAAGAAAATTAAACCCCTGAGACATAAATATTATGTACCTTATTGTACGTACTGTACGTAACTACGTAGTCTATGTAAACACGTTGTGTATGTACTGTACGTAGCATCCCATTGGCTGTGAGGGAGCTACCCATGATGCTTTTCATTAGCCTTTGACCCTCATTCATCACAGAGTTGTAAAGAAAACCACTGAAACCACAGCACGAGTCAATGACTTGACCTTATTATGAACTTGGAGCACTAAGTATTACAACTTTATGGCACAATGACATAAAAAGTATACTAATGTATAAGTTTTAGTATTAAAATATAAATCTTAATATTAACATACTTAGTTTTAGACTTATGTTTATACTTTTAAGTATTTAGCCAAGTATACGTTGACTATACTATTTTTAAGTATATAAAATATAGCTTATAAAAAGTCAACTTCAAGTATATTTCCTCAGTTTTAGTATAAAATAACTCATAGTGTACTTGAATAAATGTCCTTTTTACTAAAGGAATATTGAGTCCTATTTAACAGGACAAATGTTTCCCTAAGAAGCAAAGACACTAAAGGTCTAAAAATGTATTGTTTCTCATATATTTCTGCACATTATTTATAGAAATAGGTCTTAATTTTTAAGATGAAACAAAACACTTAGTAAAACCCAACTTGAGCTGAATGAATCAAACTGTCCCTTGGGTCAATTTAAGCCCAAAGTGAGTTTATTAGGTGGAATCATTGCTGCTGTTTTAGTCAGACTATGTCTCTTGCCAGTCAGACTACATTGGGATTGTATAATTAAAGAAATTTACAGATCTAAAAAGACCTTAGAGGTGTGCTTGGGGAAATATTTCACCTACAAGCTAATAATCCTGCAGAGCTTTACATCCTAAAACTGCTAAAGTGTGTAGAGGATTTCTGCGTTTTGACACAAAAAAAAAAAACAAGTCTTTTTTTCCATTTTATTCCATGGTTGCGCAACCCTCTTTTGGTATATTTATAAATGTAATAATTGATCGAAACAAATTAGTGGGACATTTTAGAGAAAATAAACTGATATTTGCCTAAAGATTTATTTATTATTCATCCTAAAGGTCATTCCATTGCATTATCCTTAAAACATTTCAGAGTGAATCCATCTCTTATACAGAACGCAATTATTCCCATTATAATTAAAACCTTCTCATTTAATCCAAATGCTTTTTTTTTTTTTTTTTATTAATAGATGGATCAATTCATTTCAAATAAAAGTCACCTTCAAGGTTAATAAACCACTTTTAATTTTGCTGTTTTGTGCACCACACAACTCATAGTTAAGAGATACGAGGTACTGCGTGAAAGCATAAATCACACAGGACCCAGAGTGAATGCATATATATATATATATATATATATATATATATATATATATATATAGTCTGTCACCGCATGTCTAGACCAACGCTGTCGCTCTCAGGTACTTTTATTAAACCGCTGAGCCTTGCCTGTCATCCTGTGCCTCTGTTTGTCTAGAATATATGCTCGGTGTCAGTGCTTGTTTACTTTCTCAGTTACCTGTATCAGCAGAATGTAAAATTACAGATGATATAATTTTCTAACTCTAATAAGTAGAAATATATACTGATGAAAAATATGGGGTAAAAATGAGCTTTCCATTGCAAGTACCCATATGGTCTGTGTGTACCAAGGAGCAAAGGCTGGTTCCTTTCACCAGGCTGAATTATAGCTGTGTCACTTCCAATCAGGTTTGTAATATTTCACACAAAGACAGAGCATTTCCAAATCCTTCTGTCTGAGTGCATTTGTTCATCTGCCTGCTCTAAATGCACAACTCTTTGATTGTATCAAGAGGTTTGGATCATATTGTTTCTTCAAATCGCTAAGAAGGAAAAAGACTTGAAGAACTTTTTTTTTTTTTTTTTCTCTCTCCATGTACTTCAGACAGATTTAAAGTATTTATAATGTACTTTTGGATTGGAACAGTTGGACCAGTTGGAGGTTTGAGGTTACTAGAAAAAAGGTGTGAACTCACAAGTTCAGATATTAGATGATAAAAGACTGGATTCCTCTTGGTCAGAAGTCTTGCTGAGCGCATTAAGTATTCATTTATGCACAGATCAAAGTTATTCATGTGATATTTAAAGGAGACGCAGAGAGGGAAGATAACAGTGTGTGAGGATAGAAATGTTAGCGCTGTTATTAGACTGTTGCATTTGGATCAAACATAAACATGCCTCATATCAACATTTTTAAAGATTTGTAGAATATTGTTTTTGGATTGCACGGTGCATTTTAGTCATATCTGTAGCAGATCAGATCAGTTATAAGATCAGGTGAAACTATCCCCTTATGAAGTGGATGAAATGTACAGCTCATGATTGTAGTGAGTAGGGAGGGGGTGTGTGCATGGGAGGTGGGCGCCCTCCTTCACAGGTGTTTCGATGATGGACCCACTACACCTCTGGAGGGCTCATCGTAACACCTGACGTCAGAGCCGGCGTTAGGTATAGGCAGACTAGGCGGTCGCCTAAGGCTCCAAATGGCTTAGAGGCGCCAAGTCCCCATAGAATTAGAATATTAAGATACCATATTTTCCGGCCAAAAAGGCACTTTAATTTTATCACAGTGTGCATAATATATGGATTAATTCTGGCTGTGCATTAGTGACTTCAAATTTTGTACTTTTCATCGCATAATTTGGGCTTTTCGTCTCATAATTTTTATTTTTTGTCTCATAATTTGGGCTTTTTATCTCAGAATATGGACTCTTTTAAAGTTTGATTTAGCAGAATAAGAGTGTGTTTTGTTCTGTGTTGAGAGTTATTGTGACTGTTTACCTTTACTTAATGTGCTTTATATATATATATATATATATATATATATATATATATATATATATAAATCATTCATTGAGAGTGCACCTTATAATGTGGAAAATACAGTAAATAAAACATTAAACTTCACATTGCCGGTGATTATTCATAGTCACTCAGTACATACTCCATCAGATGTAGGACACTATGTTTACAGATGATCATTTCTAATTCCACAAAAAGGAAAGAGGGGTGTTCGCCTAGGACACCACATTGACCAGAACTGGCCCTGCCTGGTGTCCCAGGTGTGCCCCCCCCTGTGCTTTCACCTCTTAAGGGTGCAGAGTGGGTAGTCTTGGTGTCCAGTAGTGATCATGTGTCTTCACTCGGCTTGAGGGGCTTTGATGGTCTGTCGCTGGGCTTGGCCTCGAATCCCAAGGTCCTTCAGCAGCTCTATGGTTGGTAGTTCCTAAACTATCTGACAAGCCTCCTCTGTCTGGTTTTAAATCCTTTCTTAAAACCTTTTATTTTCTGTCCTTGGCTTTTGAAACCATGTTAGATGTTTGATGGTATTATTTTTTTATTGTGTTGCTTTCATTTGGTAGTGGATTATTGATCTTATTTCTTTGTTGTTTTTACTTGTATGATCGATCGATCGATCGATCGATCGATCGATCTATCTATCTATCTATCTATCTATCTATCTATCTATCTATCTATCTATCTATCTATCTATCTATCTATCTATCTATCTATCTATCTATCTATCTATCTATCTATCTATCTATCTATCTATCTATCTATCTATCCATCTATCTATCATCTTTATTTATTGATATATTTACTACCACATAAGTAAATAAAAAATATTATTTTTACTGGATTTTATTTCATTTTCCTGAACAGTTTTATACAGATTCTATGTCTTGTAATATATGATGTATTTTAATATAAATTATTATTTTGTGCAGTACTTTGGTTGTTTTACTGTAAAGTGCTCTACAAATAAAGTTAGATTGAGTATCTGCAAAACATTGGTCATGTGGAATAACTTTTGTGGTTTAAGGGGTTATATGTAAAACTTGTACTTTCAAATATGCAGCAAATGTGAACCATTATTTTTTTGCTCAAAGTCTTTTTTTTTATTGGTATTTATGCAAAAACTCTACAGACAATATATTATGGACATATGTCAATACAATAAATAAATAAATAAATACATAAAACCTCCACCCTCCAACCCCTAATAAAAAGAAGAAAAATAGAAAAGTAAAAAGAAAAATATCACTACGATGGACATGATGATTTTTAAAACAACTACCAAACCTCATTTTATCTACATGAGTTGTAATTTCAACTGAATTTTGTATTTAGTGCCTCTGAGAACTACCCCAGCCCCACCCCCACTCCCCAAATGTTTCCCATTTTATTGGTCTAACAAATGTAAACATAATTGATATAATGTTAATTTTAAAAAATTAATTCACAAAAAGAGTAAATGTCGCATTTAGCAAAACTAATTTCCATAAATATACATATACATATACATATACATATACATATACATATACATATACATATACATATACATATACATATACATATACATATACATATACATATACATATTTAGGATGTTTGAAACATACAACAGCAAATTAGTTTTCCATAATTGCTCATATTAAAATTGCTACTGTCCTGTCTATTGTAGGTATTGCAATAAACTCTTTACCTCCATTATAACCTGTACACTCACACTGCACTCACCATTCAGACACAGTCATTGAGGACTTGTTTGTGAACATATGGTACAACTGATGAGAAATCTACAGCCTTGTTAATGCCAATTATCAAGGAAATTGTAATTGCCACCCAAATGCTGCACAGATTGTAGGTCTGTGTACTCGCATAAAGAGTGAGATGACATACTTTGCACAATGGAGTGTGATAACAGTTCAAAGGATGAGTGAGGTAGGAAGATATCCTCGTAAGGTTTGATTGTGAAATAAACTTAAGTGAAGTACAAATTACAACTCACACAGCCCCACTACTGTGTGTGCCAATGCTTATTATCTGTTTTATTATAGTAACACCTGATACTTTGGGTTTAACACAACATCTAACGATGGGTGTTTGGCACTATTGTAAAACATCCAGTCATAAAACGCGTGCAGGATCTCAAAGAAACAATGAATGGAGTGGAAAATGTCCACAGAATATGTGACCTCCTCAAAAAAAAAAAGATGTAATTATCACCAAAGAGTGTACATTTTTAAGCTTCCGTGCTTCATCAGTACTATTCTTATTTAATAGAATGGTGATCTTTTTGTTTGAAATTTTAGTTTTCCTAAAATTGTGTTGCGTTACATTATTAAATAAGGCATTTATATCCATGGGTGTCACACCTGTGGGGGATGGGGGTGTTGCCAAGGGTGTCACAGCCATTTAAAATGTGGGGGTGTTCTTGGTTGTGGCACATGAGCAAAATCTGTCATCGGAAAATTAACAATTATCCATTAATGATAAAAAAAAATGTTCTATTAAAAATGTAATATATGGTCGAAAATAATAAAAAAAAAAAATGTTTTTCCTCAATTAAACATAAACAAAAGAGGAACGGTGTCTGTAAAATCACTGTTTGATTTTTTAAAATCAAATAATTTAGACATTTTATCACATAATTTTGACTTATGAATTGAATAAATGGTTAATTGAGGAAAAACACATTTTTGTTATTATTTTCAGCCATATATTACTTTTTTAATATAAAAAATGTAATCATTAATGGATAATTGTTTGTTAATTTTCCGATGATAGACTCATGTGCCACAACCTAGAACACCCCCACATTTTAAATGGCTACACAGTAAATTTTGCAGTGTTAAATCAACACTTAGAGAGTTTATTTAACTTCTTCTAGAGTGTATTTGGTCCCATTGTCTCCAAATTAACACTGCAAAATCTACAGTGTATGACGCCCTTGGTCTCACCTACTTTTTTATTTCAGGATAAAACGGTTACTATCGATCTCAATCACGCCAATCAAACAGCAATAACAATTTGGGGCTGTTACAATATCTATGGTTTAAACTATTTACTCGCCCGGGCGGCACAACTGCATATGTAAATGAAGCGCACCTCAGTTAGCCGGTAATGTAAACAGCTCTTTTTCACAGTGTTAGCAAACAGTCATCAACCAGTAAGTAATGAAAAATGTTGTTGTTGTTAAACTAAGTTAACTAAACTATATCTTGTTCTGTGACATATAACCTAAGACAGTGGTTCTCAAATATTTTTCAGTGATGTTCCCCCTGAGGAACATATTTTTAGTCGTTTTCCCTGACATGGACAAAACATTTTTTGTAAGAAAAAGAGGTACAGTGTCTGTAAAATTAGTGTCTGATCTTTTAAATCCTTTTTATCTCATAATTTTTTACTTTTTATCTAATAATTTTGCCTTATGAATTGAATAAATGTTTAATTGAGGAAAAACACATTTTTGTTGTCATTTTCGGCCATATATTACTTTTTAATATGAAAAAATGTAATCATTAATGGATAATTGGATAATGTATTATTATTATATGAAAACCAGAGAAAACTGAAGAAAAATTAGAAAAGATGAATTTATGAAGAATTCAGACCCAAACAGAGCATTTACAGTTCATTCAAACTGCAGCCAAGTGTTTTAAAATGCAAAAATACAATATAATATAATATAATATAATATAATATAATATAATATAATATAATATAATATTGTCATGACCTCCGCTCCAGTTACCTTTCCCCCAATCTCCACACTCACCTGGTCCTGCACTGCGCAGCTGCAAGCCGTTCCTAATCGGTGGCTATATAAGCAGTAAGGCTTGTAGCTGCCAGTGCAGGACCATTCAGATATGTCACCCCCATAACCCGGACTATCGCTTCCATCTCCCCAATCACCATAACCCGGACACTCATCATCACCACGGACTCTGGCCGTCCACTCCCAGGTTGTGTTTGTCTTGTCTTTATGTTGTAGTTTTGTTATTAAATTATTTTGCCCTTCAGTACTGTGCAATGGAGTCCTCCTGTTCCACCTCACCCCGATCCGTGACAGAATGGTCCTGCCACCATCTGGACTCCGCCAGTGCTGAAGGGACCCTTTTTGTTTTTAGTTTTCCCCGTTTTGTTCTGTCTAAAGTCTGTCCAGTCTTGCGTTCTGTCCCTGTCTGTGTATTTCCCAGTTAGTGATGTTTCCCTGCCCCAACATTCAGTTTATCTGCCCAGCGTCCTGTATATCCTTCCTAGCGTCCTGTATATCCTTCCTGGCGTTCTGTGTTCCTTTCTAGCGTTCTGTGTCGCTTTCTAGCGTTGTGTGTCGCTTCCTAGCGTTGTGTGTCGCTTCCTAGCGTTGTGTGTCGCTTCCTAGCGTTGTGTGTCGCTTCCTAGCATTGTGTGTCGCTTCCTAGCGTTGTGTGTCGCTTCCTAGCGTTGTGTGTCGCTTCCTAGCGTTGTGTGTCGCTTCCTAGCGTTGTGTGTCGCTTCCTAGCGTTGTGTGTGTCGCTTCCTAGCGTTGTGTTTGTCGCTTCCTAGCGTTGTGTGTGTCGCTTCCTAGCGTTCTGTGTGTCGCTTCCTAGCGTTCTGTGTGTCGCTTCCTAGCGTTCTGTGTATCTGGCTTAAGCGTTCTGTGTATCTGGCTTAAGCGTTCGGTGTATCTGGCTTAAGCGTTCTGTGTATCTGGTTTAAGCGGTCTGTGTATCTGGCTTAAGCGGTCTGTGTATCTGGCTTAAGCGGTCTGTGTATCTGGTTTAAGCGGTCTGTGTATCTGGCTTAAGCGGTCTGTGTATCTGGCTTAAGCGGTCGGTGTATCTGGCTTAAGCGGTCTGTGTATCTGGCTTAAGCGGTCTGTGTATCTGGCTTAAGCGGTCTGTGTATCTGGCTTAAGCGGTCTGTGTATCTGGCTTAAGCGGTCTGTGTATCTGGCTTAAGCGGTCTGTGTATCTGGCTTAAGCGGTCTGTGTATCTGGCTTAAGCGGTCTGTGTATCTGGCTTAAGCGGTCTGTGTATCTGGCTTAAGCGGTCTGTGTATCTGGCTTAAGCGGTCTGTGTATCTGGCTTAAGCGGTCTGTGTATCTGGCTTAAGCGGTCTGTGTATCTGGCTTAAGCGGTCTGTGTATCTGTCCCGTTCTGTGTTTTCCTGCCCAGTGTTCTGTGTTTTTGGCTAGCGTTCTGTGTTTTTGGCTAGCGTTCTGTGTTTTTGGCTAGCGTTCCGAGTTTCTGGCTAGCGTTCCGAGTTTCTGGCTAGCGTTCCGAGTTTCTGGCTAGCGTTCCGAGTTTCTGGCTAGCGTTCCGAGTTTCTGGCTAGCGTTCCGAGTTTCTGGCTAGCGTTCCGAGTTTCTGGCTAGCGTTCCGAGTTTCTGGCTTTTTGTCTTGTCTTCTGGCTTTTTGTCTTGTCTTCTGGCTTTTTGTCTTGTCTTCTGGCTTGTTGTCTTGTCTTCTGGCTTGTTGTCTTGTCTTCTGGCTAGTTGTCTTGTCTTCTGGCTAGTTGTCTTGTCTTTTCGTCGGTCTTGGTCTGTCGTTGGTCTTTTCTGTCTGTTCCTGTCCCTGACTCTTGCCCGTTGCTCGCTTCTGTCCCCTGTCCCTGCCTGTTGCCCGTGGTTGGCTTCTGTCCCCTGTCCCTGCCTGTTGCCCGTGGTTGGCTTCTGTTCCCTGTCCCTGCCTGTTGCCCGTTGCTGGCTTCTGTCCCCTGTCCCTGCCTGTTGCCCGTTGCTGGCTTCTGTCCCCTGTCCCTGCCTGTTGCCCGTTGCTGGCTTCTGTCCCCTGTCCCTGCCTGTTGCCCGTTGCTGGCTTCTGTCCCCTGTCCCTGCCTGTTGCCCGTTGCTGGTTTCCGTCCCTTGTCCCTGCCTGTTGCCTGTCGCTGGCTTCTGTCCCCTGTCCTTGCTTGTTGTTCGTTTCTGCCTGCCTGTTTCCTGTCCCTGACTCTTGCTCGCTTCTGTCCCCTGTCCCTGACTCTTGCCCGTTGCTCGCTTCTGTCCCCTGTCCCTGACTCTTGCCCGTTGCTCGCTTCTGTCCCCTGTCCCTGCCTGTTGCCCGTTGCTCGCTTCTGTCCCCTGTCCCTGCCTGTTGCCCGTGGTTGGCTTCTGTTCCCTGTCCCTGCCTGTTGCCCGTTGCTGGCTTCTGTCCCCTGTCCCTGCCTGTTGCCCGTTGCTGGCTTCTGTCCCCTGTCCCTGCCTGTTGCCCGTTGCTGGCTTCTGTCCCCTGTCCCTGCCTGTTGCCCGTTGCTGGCTTCTGTCCCCGGTCCCTGCCTGTTGCCCGTTGCTGGTTTCCGTCCCTTGTCCCTGCCTGTTGCCCGTCGCTGGCTTCTGTCCCCTGTCCTTGCTTGTTGTTCGTTTCTGCCTGCCTGTTTCCTGTCCCTGCCTGTTGCCCGTTTCTTCGTTTTGTCTTGTTCCTGTCTCAGCCAGAGTCCGTGGTGACCCCACCAATCAGTCTCCTTGGTCCTCAGTCAGACCAGTTCAGTTGCTCCTGCTACCAACCCAGACCTCTCAGGCCACTCAGTCCTGAGGGTCTTCCGCCCGGAAGGGTTCAACGCCGCCCTACTCAGGGGGTTTCCACACCGCCCTGCCCAGAGGGATGCCACACCGCTCTGCCCAGAGGGTACTCCGCCCAGGGGGTTTCCACACCGCCCTGCCCAGAAGGATGCCACACCGCTCTGCCCAGAGGGTACTCCGCCAGGGGGTTTCCACACCGCCCTGCCCAGAAGGGATTCCACACCGCTCTGCCCAGAGGGTACTCCGCCCAGGGGGTTTCCACACCGCCCTGCCCAGAAGGATGCCACACCGCTCTGCCCAGAGGGTACTCCGCCCAGGGGGTTTCCACACCGCCCTGCCCAGAAGGATGCCACACCGCTCTGCCCAGAGGGTACTCGCCAGGGGGTTTCCACACCGCCCTGCCCAGAAGGGATTCCACACCGCTCTGCCCAGAGGGTACTCCGCCCAGGGGGTTTCCACACCGCCCTGCCCAGAAGGATGCCACACCGCTCTGCCCAGAGGGTACTCCGCCAGGGGGTTTCCACACCGCCCTGCCCAGAAGGGATTCCACACCGCTCCGCCCAGAGGGTACTCCGCCCAGGGGGTTTCCACACCGCCCTGCCCAGAAGGATGCCACACCGCTCTGCCCAGAGGGTACTCCGACCAGGAGGTTACCATGCCGCCCTGCTCGGAGAAATACTACTTAAAAATGTTTTTATTTTTGAGCTCTGGACAACGGGGGGGGGGTTTGTGTTTTTTTTGTTTTTTAGGGGCTTCAGGAGCCGCCCCTTAGGGGGGGGGTACTGTCATGACCTCCGCTCCAGTTACCTTTCCCCCAATCTCCACACTCACCTGGTCCTGCACTGCGCAGCTGCAAGCCGTTCCTAATCGGTGGCTATATAAGCAGTAAGGCTTGTAGCTGCCAGTGCAGGACCATTCAGATATGTCACCCCCATAACCCGGACTATCGCTTCCATCTCCCCAATCACCATAACCCGGACACTCATCATCACCACGGACTCTGGCCGTCCACTCCCAGGTTGTGTTTGTCTTGTCTTTATGTTGTAGTTTTGTTATTAAATTATTTTGCCCTTCAGTACTGTGCAATGGAGTCCTCTTGTTCCACCTCACCCCGATCCGTGACAAATATAATATAATATAATATAATATAATATAATATAATATAATATAATATAATATAATATAATATAATATAATATAATATAATATAATATAATAATTGTATCTAATAATATATATAAAAAAAAATTCCTTTAATTACTTTTGAAGGTCCTTTTGCACTTTTACTTGAGTAAAAAAGCTAGAGCTGATACACTGTAAACCTGAATAAGTTATCAGAACTCAAAAAATGTAAGTAAAAAAAACTTAAAAAAAACAAAATTTTCCAGAACTTAAAATGTACATACTTATTAAAGTATTGTATTTCAGCATCTACTACATCAGTTTTAACTGAATTTTTTTCAATCATCCTTATTTGAAACAATAGAAATAACAGTACAATATCATTCTCAGCATCATTTAATGACTTAATTCCACTAAGTCATATCTCATCTATGTTAAGTTATGTTCACTTACATCCACAATAATTCCCCTTAATAAAAAAAATATTAATTGGAAGTACTTAAAAAGAAGAACATGTTACAGCACCTTAATACATTTAAATTAGTAGTACTATTTCTGAACCTTTAAGTATTCACAACTGAGTATATTTAATTATTGTCAACGTTGGGGTTTACAGTGTACTTCAACATCTACAGAAATCTTTTAAAACCTTAATATCTATACTTCTCCCTGACTAATAATGTGAATTCTTTGGCCATTTCACTTTACATATTATGCATATATATATATATATATATATATATATATATATATATATACATACATAGTGGCTCATTCCACAGTACTACATATACCTGCTCTTCGAACTAACATCGAACTAATTCTTTTCTGTCCAAATACAGTCCCTTTTTTTTCCTAAGTGAGGAGGAGAAAACACTGAAGAGGCAAGAGTTGCTTTGTTTTCATTAACTGTAAATTAAATGTCATTTCCCAGGGGGGGGGGGGGGGGGGGGGGTTGGAACTTCAATCTGTCTTGATTTATTAGCTTTGGAAACAATCTTGGGACACGATGCAACAGATGTCCAACTGATCCCCAGGGCCAGGTCCTTCATTTGAAGCAGAGCTGTGTGTCCAATCCGAACAGTCCTTATCTGTCAGGAGAATATTGACTGCATTACTCATTATCAGCCAGGAGTGTCTCTACTAGTAAATGCACTGTATGAAGTCAAGCATCAAAAGCAATACTCAAGAGGATGTCTGGACACAAGACCATGATCCCAGTGCTATCGTACATCTTCCTCTGTCTCTCTTTCTTTGTCTTAAATAATCAGTCTCTGTCCATCTCCACTCTGTAGCTTTATGGCTTTTTAATCAGCTTTTCTCACTTGTTGTCTAGAGGCGAAAAGTGGAGAAAAAAACAAAAAAACAAAAAAACAAAAACCATGATGATGGCATCAACTACAGAGCCCCAAGAAACCCAGTGGCAATACACGTACAAACTCTATTCCAATTAAAATAACTTTAACCCTTTAATATTCTGGGGTGATTTTGCTTAAAATGTCAGAAAAATTACTTTATAAATTAAAAAAGATAGTGTCAATAGCCCTGTGCTCATCTGGAGCTCACAGCTGTGGTGTCTTGTTATCAACAAAAGGGAGTCATTCAATAGATGATAAAATCAGAATTTGAAATCTAGTGAGATTTGAAGGAGGAGAAGTAATTTTAGTGACAGGCTGGAAAAATATACACAGTTGTAAACAAATTGTTTCGACAAAGTGATAAGTTGTTAGATCTATCTAACGAATCAATCAGAATCTGAATCCTTTTATTGTCATTGTCCTATTTGAGAACAACGAACTTTAAAATAGAACAACTCTCGTTAAAACAGTGCAACATTCAGAAAATTAAATAAAATTAGAGAAGCATAGTTTAAAAAAAACAAAAACAAAACAAACAAACAAAAAAAAACAAGACAGGAAAAAATAAAAACTGTACAGTACAAGATGAAAAATATAACTAGAATAAAACTCTGGATAAAATCTGTGTACACACACACACACACACACACACACACACACACATATATATATATATATATATATATACATACACATATAATAATCACAATCAATCAGAATTGAAACCCATTGAGAATTAAGGGAGGAGAAGCCATTTCAGTGATTTGTGAGTACAGATAAAAGAATGTAAAGATAACGCCCACTCACTTTTGCTGTTTATTTGAAAGGTAAAAATCTGTATACTTATAAACACATTGCTATTTTTCCCTCCATCACCGTATTTTTTGGTGAAAACCAGGGTGTCTGACATTGAATGAGTATCCTCACTAGTTGGAGTAGAGAACAGGTGACATGTACACAGACAGCCTGCAGCTTCTGATTAGCTGACACTACAGTCCTACTACACTAGAGAGAGAGAGAGAGAGAGAGAGAGAGAGAGAGAGAGAGAGAGTGACAACACTGGAAGTCCAAAAACGGGGACGATCACATGGTCCATGTAGGCTCAGAAAGTTCCAAGAAGTGTTTGGAGAGCAATACAAAACTAACAGAAAAGACACTATAATCAGCAAACAAACTCAAATAAATGCTTTTTTTTCCCTGTTTATGCTAATTGATTTGAACTCTGCTAAGTTTACTAAACCTTTATATTCATCAACAGCAATAACATCATAATATTAGAATTAGATGTTTTTTTAAAGATAAGTGAGGCAGACTGAGTGATGACTGTTCTAATATATGAATAAATTGCAGCTAAATGGAGTGTGTGTGTGTGTGTGTGTGTGTGTGTGTGTGTGTGTGTTATTAACCCTTTATGCATACAGCGGACAGTTATTCTACAGTTGTTCTCATATATTCATGGGTTTTGTTGTTTTAGTTCCATATCAGTCAGTTCATATCATTACTGTAACTGGTCTGTTCTTCATACCTGCACTAACGTGTTTATGTTTAAATGAACTGCTTGTTGTTACAGTATTAGACTGTAATGAACAGTCTTCTTAAACAAACACTGCTTTAAAAACGTTTTATTTCATAGTGTTCTGATATTGTGTTTCAAATATAGTACAGACCAAAGGTTTGGACACACCTGCTCTGTCATATCCAAGAAATTATAGTGTGTTATTTAGTGTTGTTTCTATGTTTGTCTGTCACTTCCTGTTTATTTTTGATAGATTTCCTTTTGTGTTCTGTGTAGTCTGACATTTACCCTTGTTTCCCCATGTGTGTGATGATTGTTCCTTGTCCCTTATGTATATATATATATATATATATATATATATATATATATATATATATATATATATATATATATATATATATATATATATATATATATATATATATATATATATATATATATATATATATATATATATATATATATATATATATATATATATATATATAGTAGGTGTTTTCTCCTTGTCTGTTAGGGTTAGGGTGATACTAGGTTTTCCTTTCCTGGGCTGATCCTCATGTCAGACAGTTCCGTTGTAGCGTTTGATGATTTTTGCGACCGCACTTGTCGACTGTTCATTCATAGTTTTATTGCTTTCAGTGAGAATCTACAATGAAAGTAGTCATGAAAATAAATAAAATGAATCCAAACTTGGGCGGCATGGTGGTACAGTGGTTAGCACTCGTGCCTCACAGCAAGAAGGACCCTGGTTCGAATCCCACACCAGACCTTTCTGTGTGGAGTTTGCATGTCCGTGTGGGTTTTCGCCGGGCACTCCAGTTTCCTCCCACCATCCAAAGACATGCACTGATAGGTTAATTGGTTAATCTAAAAATTGGCCATAGGTGTGAATGTGAGAGTGATTGTTTGTCTATGTATGTTCAGCCCTGCGATGAACTGGCGTCTCATACAGGGTGTACCCCGCCTTCGCCCATTGTAGCTGGATTAGGCCCCCAGTGACCCCCGTGACCCTAGTGAGGATAAAGCGGGTTCAGATAATGAATGAATGAATCCAAACTTTTGGCTTGTACTGTACGTGTTTCTTTGGACACACATCTTTACTAAGTTCCTCATAATTCGTAATATATAATTAATCAAATTATTAAAATAATGTCATCTATGTGGTGAGACCGGGATGTAAGAGGTTAAGGAAGAAAAATAATAAACACAGAGCAAATCTATACATGTAACATATTTTGAGGGTAAGAAATAATTTAGTATTGACAGCGAAGACATGGAGAAACCTAAAGCAATCGATGCAAATTAGACTTCATTACATTGTACATATGCTGTTAAATCAGTCAAAACCTTCTTTCTTTCTTACTTCTAAGTTAGTATACTTCTGGAATTAATGTATTATAAACTTTGTTGTGCCTTTCATAAGTCTTTTAAAGCCTTTAATAAAGACAAGGCAAATTTTAGAAGCTGATCCTTAATGGACCATAATACATCTGTTCTGTGTATTTATAACATGATTTCCCCACAGAAAACACACAACATTCATCTCATCTCATCTCATCTTGTCTTTTACCTGTTGAACTAAACAAACAGTCAAATTCTGGGATGTGTGCCATGAAGCGCTCTCAGGAATTTCAAACACAAAAAACAAGCTATGGTTTGTCTTTCATCCAATGTTTTTTTTTTTTTTTTTTTGTCTCATGACTATATCTATCTACTCTTTGTTTAGACTAAGAAAGTTTGATTTATTTGTGCTCCGATATCCACCGAGGCATTGTCGCCTTGTAAAGAAAACAAAGAAAGAAATGGCTGGAGATGCATATAGAAAAAGGAGAGAAAACAATAATTACCCTGGCTGTCGAATGAATCTTAAAACATATTTTTATTTTTAATAAATGCAAAGTCAGATCTTCAAAGACCTATCAGAAATCCAGTGCCTGAACTAGGGATGCAAAGTCATTGTCAGTAGCATCATCCAAATATCACAGAGGAGGCAGAGGCGAGACATACAAAGCTGCAGAGAGTGTCAAATGAGAAGAGGAACACTTGAATAGTAAAAAAAAAAATTCTATTGTTAAAATCTGAGCTGCAATACAGGCCATCACAATCACTCTCCTTGAGTCAACTAAACAAGCAAAAGAATTGAGGGAATGTTTGAAAAAAAAAAAAAAAAAAAGTAGGTGCAGCCCTTCCTTACTCATTCTGATCACAAAAAAATAGAAGGGATTTTGAATGTGTAGCTCCCTCTCCATTCACTATGCTCAGTTTGGCTTTTCGAGGAAAATATGACATAAAGTCATAGAAGGGTTGGAAAAATAAGAAACATATTGATATGATATTATACAATAACAAACAACAAACAGTATGCTGTGCAACAGACAAACATTCTTATAATACATATATGATGGTAATCTAATATTATACAATATGATCTGTTACTATATGTTATATGTAATAATGTGTCGTATGTAATGTAGTAATGTACTGTTTGTCAACGTTAGGGTCGTCACCTGAAATTTGTAGTAATTACTAAACATACTAATATATCTTGAATTGAGACAATCATAATACATTATCTCTCTCTCTCTCTCTCTCTCTGTATATATATACACTGTAGATTTTGCAGTGTTAATTTGGAGACAATGGGACCAAATACACTCTAGAAGAAGTTAAATAAACTCTCTAAGTGTTGATTTAACACTGCAAAATTTACTGTATATATATATATATATAATATTTTTTTCTCCAGGTACTCTGGTTTCCTCCCACCATCCAAACACATGCACTGATAGGTTAATTGGTTAATCTAAATTGCCCATAATTGTGAATGTGTATATGTATATACATATGTATATGTAAATATATATATATATATATATATATATATATATATATATATATATATATATATATATATATATATATATATATATATATATATATAAATGTTTTATTTTCATACCACATTAGACCTTTAAATCAAGACTTTCAGCCCCCAAATCTTTGACAAAATTTGTATGAAAATAACACACTACACTAATACAATCTAATATGATATGATGATTATCAGGGATGATGATTGTTTTGATATGGTAAAAAAAAAAAAAAACTGATACAACATGGTGCACTTTAATGTTTTTACAAGTACAGAAAGATCCTGATATGATGGGATATGATAATAGGATATGAAACAGTAATACACTGACAAAGATGAACCGACACAATGGAATATGATAGTAAGATATGATTACATTGTCACAATTAGACAATCAACATTAGTATGGGAACGTACTGATACAATACAATATGATGTACTAAATACGACACAATGCAATATGATAATACAAGGAGATATGACATAATATGCTTTAACACGATAATAGGAAGATAATAAAAGAAGAGGCAATATAATACAATGTGATATGAGACAATAATAAAAGAGGATACAATACAGTAAACTTTAACACTCACAACAGAAGCATATCCATATGATACAATAATATGTTATGATATTAAGAGATAATAATTTTAAAAAAAATGTCAAGAGCTGCAATTTAGTGTAGTCTGTGGTTCCTTTCTTTTGTCCAAACATATCACATGGTAATTTATGTTATTTGTAGGCATTTAAAATGATCACATGTATTTGTAGTCTATCTGTAACATGCTAAATAAAGAGAGATGTAACAACAGCATGGCTTAATACACAACAGGCACATCTAAAATGTCTACATGAAGGACTAACTGTAAAGGAATTTCATTTCATTTCATTTTTGATGTTTATTTCACATGAATGACAAACATACAAATGAAAAGGATCAGTGTGAAGTCAAAGTAGTACCATCTAAAGGAAAGAGCTCAAGGTTTAACATTCCTTTCACAGGTACAATTGACCACAATATGTGTTTGCCCCTGATCAACTACCTACAACATCAGCCTCTCAGCAATGACCTGAATCACAAATTCAGGAGGCATTTGAATATTTTGTCCTCTTGTGGGAATCTATGCGTGTGCAGAAGGTAAGTGTGTTCTTACATCACAACACAGACAGCTTTGCTTTATAATCCTAAACCCTGATCTGATATTAGTTGAATATTTTCACTTTCAAATGGTTGAAGTTGGGTGTGGTACAAAGGTAAATTGATCCCAGATTTGATGGAAAAGTCTTCTATTGCTCAAGGGGATCAATCTACTGTCGCCTTTTGAAGACATAGCAACCACTGTTTAGCATTCAAAAAAGCACCTCCCTCTGCTAGAACAGAGGAGTGCAAATAAGAGGACGGTTCATTTCTATGCCCTTATAGTAACACACATGCACCCTATCAAAAAAAAAAAAAAAATCCCAGACAAAGGCACAGCAAGAGGGCCTGGGGGCATCAATACCTGTCCCTAAACCTGAACCAAGAGACTCCTGCCTGACTGTCTAATTGGCAATCCATCTATACACACTATAATCTTGAAAAGTGAAGACCTTACTCTTATCTGTATTGGCTCATCTGTGTCTGTGAAATTGAACAACACAGGATCTGCACATGCAAGGAAAGAAGGTCGCTAACTATACGTAGGTGTGAAACTGCAAATTGTGATGGGGTTTGGTCCATCTTTTCAATTGGAGGTTAGTGGAACTCACTGTTACCACGGTAACAAATGTCTTATCTGATTTGTCAGCAGTCACAGAGATTATATGATCACTCATGTTCATCTGTCTGGGGGAAGGATTACACATAAACTACTGCAAAGATAACCTGTGAAGCTCTGGAACAGATGATGGAAGTGTTGTTGTTGTTGTTTTTTTTTTTTTTTTGGCCCTTTTCCTTCTTTTAACAATGGAGAACCACTGGAAACGTAAAACTCAGCTAACAGTTAATAAACATGATTAAAGTTAAACTACCAGCATCAGCTGAGTGGGACTTTGTTACAGTAAAGGTTAAATTGAGATGTTGTTGTTTGGTTTTGTTCTTTTAGTGCAAAGACGCATGCTTTCACATCGAGTTTTTTTTTTTTTACTCTTTTATTTACCTTTATTTAATATTCTAAGGTAGGCTGGAGCACTTCCATCATGAAGGAACAACTCAATTTTTTATAAGTCTGGCTCAAAAACATAAGGGATTTATCTTTTGTAAGATTTGGCACAGTCATATGGACAGACAGATGGACAGACAGATGGACAGTCATATGGACAGACAGATGGACAGACAGATGGACAGGCTGAAACATAGACAGGAGACATTGTTTTGACAGAAAAAAAAAAAAAATCAATCTCAGCTACACTATAAACCTGAATAAGTTAGCAGAACTCCCAAAAATGTCAATTAATCGATTGCCTCCATTATTTTAAGTTGATGAAACTTAAAAAAAATACAGTTTTCCAGAACTTAAAATATAGATGCTTATTAAAATATACTTAAATTAAAACACTACTTATTAAGGTCAGTATTCAGTGTCTTTACCCAAGGACATTTGGACATGTGGACAGACAGAGCCTCTGACCCTTCAGTCAGTGGACGACCTGCTATACCAACTGAACCACAACTGATTAAAATTACTGTGTTTTATAATTGTCTTTTTTTTATGTGACAGCTATTGGTGGTTATTTGTAGTGCTTTGAAATTATATTTCATCATCTACTACATCAGTTAAGTTTTTTTTTTTTGTCAATCATCCTTATTTGAAACAATAGAAATAACAGTACAATATCATTCTCAGCATTTAATGACTTAATTCCACTAAATTGTACCTCATATGTTGTTAAGTTATGTTCACTTATATCCACAATAGTTCTCCTTAATAAAAAAAAATATATATTAATTGGAAGTGCTTAAAAAGAAGAACATGTTACAGCAACTTAATACATTTGAGTTAGTAGTACACAGTAAATTTTGCAGTGTTAAATCAACACTTAGAGAGTTTATTTAACTTCTTCTAGAGTGTATTTGGTCCCATTGTCTCCAAATTAACACTGCAAAATCTACAGTGTACTATTTCTCAACCTTTTATTCACAACTGAATATATTTAATTATTCTGAACAGTCTGGTTTACAGTGTACAGTAACTCTTTATGAGTCACATTTAAAGAACAGAGGTGATCATCAAATTTCATAGCAAATGTTCCTCAGACTTTTGGGATTTATTGAAGGGCAAAAGGTTATTAAAAGTCACCATTCTTAAATATCAATGTGAAATTAACAACCGCTGCCTGTGATCAAATAAGAAATTAACTAACAAATGTAATTTATAATCCAGGTACCTCTAACACAACCTTCTATTTCCAGCTTTGAGAGCAGGATGCTAAGCCTCTATCACTCCTTCCTGGATGTAGGTAAGCTTAATGGAGCCACACATCTGGAATAGAGTGAGGGGCCCCAGAAGCAAGACTTAAAAGCTGTATGCTGCCTGTGCTCTAAAGCTATGGAGGTATTGATACTAATAGGGCTGGGGCAGCCCTGCAGACAGCCACCTGTATAATCTCCTCTAATACTCTCACTACCCGCGGCTGTTTACTTTTCCATTTGCCTGAATTATTCTTCCACACATCCATACCAAATGGGAGATGATGGCCTCTTTGGCCACTTGTAGAGTCTAAGAAATTCATGTCACTAACACTGTGTATGAAGTTATTGCCTTTTATGAGAGATATAGGAAGCAAGAGGATGAGGTGTACATGAATACAGATGAAAAAAAGACACAACAATTGCAAAATATTACGGTGAAATTTCATTAGTTTTATCTTGTCAGGAGACTCTTGTGGGATCTAAGTATATTTCCTCAATTGCTTGTGTTGAATTCTTTGAACATTCATATTTACTGTCTTGATAGGGTTGACCTTTAAGGATATATGAGACTGAAAATAGAGAAGCTTGCATGGATTCAGACAAGATTAAGTAGCACAAATGCACAGTTCTTATTACCCAATGGTGGTAAACTGGAACACAGCGGGTTTACAAATCTGGGTGGAGAAAAAAAAAATCCACAGAATATATAAGAAGCTCATACATGAGTTGTTTTTTTTTTGTTTTGTTTTTCCTGACATGTTGACTTGCAATGGAAGGAGGTTATATTTGTAATCCATATAACACCATAAACACTGGCAATTCTAAATATATGTAGATATATGTAGATAACTGTTTCCTGTGGTTGCTTGAAGCCATAAGAGCCAGGAGACCAATTTGAAGAGAGTGAAACAGAGCAGATTGTGTTTATTATTGAGTGGTCAGAACAGGAGCTGGTCCCATGGTCCACACTTACTGTGGTCTGTTGTTTAACAGTCAGCAGAGCAAGGAAATAACAGTGGGTTGATGTTTTGGCACCAGCTACATGCAATCCCCATTGAGTTCACAATCTTCAGACAAGGCATGTATGTGGCATGTGTGTGGATAGAAATAATAACAATAACAATAACAATAACAATAACAATAACAACAACAACAACAACAACAACAACAACAACAACAACAATAACAACAATAACAATAATAATAATAATAACAACAATAATAATAATAATAATAATAATAATAATAATAATAATAATAATAATAATAATAATAATAATAATAATAATAATAATAATAATAACAACAATAACAATAATAATAATAACAATAATAACAATAACAATAATAACAATAATAACAATAACAATAACAATAATAACAATAATAACAATAACAATAACAATAACAATAACAATAACAATAATAACAATAACAATAATAACAATAACAATAACAACAATAACAACAACAATAATAACAATAATAACAATAATAACAATAACAATAATAACAATAACAATAACAATAATAACAATAACAATAATAACAATAACAATAATAACAATAACAATAATAACAATAACAATAACAACAATAACAACAACAATAATAACAATAATAACAATAATAATAATAATCTTTATTTGTATACCACCTTTCATACAAACACTGTAGCCCAAAGTGCTTCACATTGATTAAAAATTAAAGTACAATTTTAAGACAGGGTGAAAAATACATTCTATAAAATTGAATAAAGTCAAATGTCCTTGTGACCAAAATGAAAGGATTTGTCTGTACAGTAACTCAAGGTTTGGCTGCTGAGACATCCCACAGCCCCCCCCCCCCAAAAAAAAAAGCCTGTTATTTTTGCCAAAAGGTGAATTTTCCAGTCTGTAGCATTTCTCTTGTAAAATTAAATGAGGTAATGAGAAATTTGGCTCATGTCTTTGGGCAAAAAAAAAAAAAAAAAAAAATGCATGGGTTGCAGATCAGATCAATGTTATTTATATTCAAATGTGTTCAACCAAGAGTTGTACAGACCTTTTATGCAGTCGCATAAAGTACAAAACTTTGGGTATCATAACATATAAGTTTGAGGCAGAAAGTCTCCAGTGCTTTTGGCATTCACCTCTCCTCCTCACAGTGTTGTTGGATATGCTATCAAACCACTGCTGGAGAAGCATCAGGAGAGAATTGCCTCCTCTCTGGCTGAATTGGTTTTTCTCTCATCTTCATCAAAGAAGTAACACATCTAAGGTTCACTTTTGTCAACTACAGCAATCAAATTGGACCCACTGCAGATAAAAAAAAAACTCCTGCTAGCCACCATTATGGGTTTGGTTTTTAGAACAGAATTGGTGTTTGCTGAAAATGTGGGCAATCTACTCTGTTGACTGGTTGAAAGTTCAGAGCCCACTTAAGAGTCATCAACTTCAAAGGAATCAAATCATCGCTCCAGTTTCAGTTTTGTAACATGAAAGGTGTAATAAAGATCTATTATGTGAATAAAATACCACTGGGGTTTGTCCATGTCATCTACATCACCTTGTTTGTATCACTGGGATACAGATTTTTTTGAATGTATTTTGTAGCTTGAATGTACTTTATGCACTGGAGACGATAACGTTATTTGAAACTATATGGAAAAAGTCAGATATATGCAGTATTTTACATATGCACCATAAGCGTATACAGCTGCAGATGGAAATACATCAAGGCTAAATCCTTGAAAATATGTTAAATGCTTGGGTACACACATGAAAGTGGTATTTGTAAAGGAATTAGTCCTTTAAAGATGATGTCACTGGTCTTCACGGTTTGCATGTGGAGTAGAGACCCTGCAGACCACTGTGCTGGCGATGCTGATGGTAAATGTAGAGTTCCTGTCCCTGCTGGGATTATGATGGCAGCATTTTTAATTATCATTTAATGACATTATAATTATATTTTCGTGTCAGTGTGTCTCAGTAATTGTCCCAGCGGCTTTCAAAGTATATCCTTGGATGAGTGTTCAGCGATATGAGCATGCTGCGCTGAAAAAAAAAATCACACATGGAAAATTATTTACTCTGGGTAATTTTAGACTTACGTCTGATGGAAATTATGCTCAAAACATGAAAATAAAACTTCACTTTTTAGTTTTATTATTTAGCGTGTCTAAAAGATTTAGTATGTTTGACTGAAATATACAGCATCAAACAGACAGGGACATATAATAACATTATATAATATATATTAATAAATATATATTAGATAGTTATTAAATATACAACCATTTTAAGCTCAAATTGGGACTTAAAGGGATTATCCAGAGTAAAATTCATTTTAGCTGAATTTTTAGATGACTGGGAGTAAAAACATATATTCTCTTTTCACTGAAATTAAACACTATTTTTAGACCTCTTCTTAAGCTCTAAACAACATCACACTTATACGCGATAGTAAGTAGAGGGTCCGTAAAGACAAACTGAAGTGTCCCAAGGTCTTCATGTCATCAGATATTGTGTCCAGAGTTATTGATCTCAAGCCAGTACCTTTCTAGGTGCAGAATTCATCTTTAGGAGAAAGTCCATAATAGTCAATTACTAAGTGCAGAGTTAGACACTCTGGAAATTCACAATTTTGCTGCATTCTTTTTTAAAAATAACAACATGCGTACTGGTCTAGTTTGGTTTTCTTGTCTTTTTTTCAATTTATTTTTTTTTTATTTATTTTTATTTTAGTTAGTAGTTGGGAATAATACACCACCTTATAATCTTTAATTGCAATAGCACCGCCTGTTAATTTCTATCCCCGTTCGTCCTGTCCAGTCTTTGTTTCCCCCACACATCACTCAGGTGTAACATTGACCTCCTTGGCTTATAATAGAGAGTTCTAATAAAGGGTGTCTAGAAAAAAGAAAAAAAGAGAAAAGAAAAAACAAAAACAAAACAACAACATGTTAGTAGGCTAAGCTTTGCTGTTCCATACAGCTTCATTTCAATGTCTAATTAAATCCTGGACTATGTCTTTAAAAAACAATGCAACAAACTCTGAATTTCCAGAGCATGTAACTATTACAGACTTCCTCCTAAAGACGCCTTCTGTATCTGGAAAGATACTGGTTTGAGATCAGTAACTCTTGAGTGGACACAATATCTGATGACATGAAGACCTCAGGACACTTGGGTTTGCCTTTAGGGACCCTCTACTTACTACCACATCAGTGTGATGTTGTTTAGAACTATAGAAGAGGTTTAATGCTATGGCTACATCAAATGTGAATTTACACGTACACGCCGTACACGCGCCGCATAAACACCTGACTTTGGACGCTGTAGAATTTGTGTAAAGACATGCCATAATTACTTTCATGCTAACACAGTTTGGCTCAAAACGGCAAAAACAAAATTTCTAACTGTACAACCAAATGGTGTGATTTTGATGTTAACTATATGTATCATCTCATCATCTCATCTCATCTCAATCATCTAAAAATTTTGCAAAAACTCATTTTACTCTGGATTATCCCTTTAAGTCTCAACTGAAAGCTATATATACACAAGCACACCTACAGCAAATAAATAAATACATTAAAATAAATTAAAAAAAATAATAAAATAAGAATGCACCTAAAAGAGATGAAATAACATCTCATTTCATTTGTCAACAAAAACTAAGAGACATTTTAGCAACATTTTTATTTCTTAAACCACACTTCATCTTGTTTTTATTCATCATCTATATTTCATTATATATATTTAATTGTAGTTATTATCACAAGACCAACATTTACATCTAGTCTAGTCTCATTTTTGTCACATGATAAAGGTTCGTTGATGACAATATTTCGCCAGCAGTACAGTATCTGTGGCTCCTTGAACTGGACCTTAACACTGAAAGGCAGCTAGCGTAAATGTGCCAAGACTGGTGTGATACGACTGAATTTACTGGAGTTTATGGTCAACCGAGCTACATCATTCTACACTATGAATGCTCCATAGATGATTTGGTTAAAAGGGAACTGTAGTAGTCTCGGTGTGATGAAATAAAAGTATGGATAACCATAAAAAAATCACCAACCAGGAAACAGATAAAAACAACTAAAATGAATGTTCAGAAATATGTAAATGAACATTTAAGATGGTCACATTTTGGTTATTATCACTGACAAACAGACAATAATATGGTTGTAGTTTTCCATTGCATGCTTACAGTCTTGTGTGAGTTAGTGGGGGGGGTGGGGTGGGGGTGGGGTGGGCGTGGGGGGGGGGGGGGGGGGGGTCACTGACCCTTGAGACCTGGTCACTAAGTCCACGGCTCAGATTACTGCCTTCTGTTATCAGGCCCTGCTGAGCCACAGTAGAAGATTGCACATAAATCTCTGTGAGGAAATAACACAGTGTTTCTTCTTATCTTAAAGCTGTAACATGTCCATCCTCTGGAAAGTCAAACCACCCACATAATCACACAATACACTGACACAGACATGATAATCACACATGTATCCAAACAGGGAAACATGTCGTTTTTTGTTGTTGTTGTTGTTGTTTTAATATATCAGACTCAACAGGTGGTAGTTTTAAATCTATTGGACCAAAATTACATTGGACCATTTCGACATTTTCTAAATCACAGTTGTCAAACATAAGGCAGAGGTCCAAATGCGGCCCGCTAAAGGGTCCAATCTGGACCGGTGGATGAATAACAATGAAGATATTAACAATCAGTGGTGTAAAAATCATATTAATTCAGGTTACACATAGATAATAATTAGATGTAATTTGTGTCAGACCGGTAAAATATGATCATAATTACCTATAAATAATAAAAAAACAGTAGATTTTATCTTTGTTTTAGTATCAAAAGGGAAAATTACATGAAAATGAAGTATGAACAACCTGAAATATCACAGGAAAAGTGTCATTTTATTAATATTCTGCCTGTTACTAAATGTTTTATGTGTTTGCAATTGTGATGTCGGTTATAATTGAGAAAAACTGAGGCAAAATATTGTTAAAATTGCACTTGATTTTCTTAAGACATTTCGAGTTGTCCATGTTATTATGATTTTTAACGAAACATTGTCATAATGTAATCTTACTTTTTTTTTTTTTTTCACTGTTATTTCATTGGTCCGGCTTCTGCAAATCAAATTTGGCTTAATGTGACCCCTGAACTGAAATGAGTTTGACACCCCTGAGTAGTTTGAGAAGAAACAAACCTTCTACATCTGCTCATTTCTCTGAAAATCCTGCACCTAATAGACGACAGTGGCCAATCCCTCCACACAGGAGTAAATGGATGACTGACTGCTATAATGACTGATCTCTGATGCACAGACTCTGCAGCTGTTCAGTAAAGTCAGTAAAGTCGGTCCTCGGAGTGCAGAAAAGGTCCTGCTCCTAATTTCGTGGTTCAGTAATGTATTTATTGACATGGTCATTAATAGGAAATGAAAATCCAAATGAACGGTGCCATAATAAACAGACCTATTCAGCTGGGACACCTTGCTAATAATAGTTTGTCTGTATAACAATAGGTAGATTAACCTGCTGTGGATCATAATAAAAGCTACACAGAATTTACCTTACATTTGGACATATTTTATCCACTTTATGGATTTTGCTTATGGTTGCACTTGCGCCTCATTGTCAGCTTTTTTTTTTTTTTTTTTTTTTTTTGCCAGCACTGCATTGCTTCTATTTATTTATTTTTGATTTCATGTCATTTTTCTTACGATTTCTATCATGTATATTTGTTTTTGTTTTACATTTGTTTTCCTCTGGATCTTCAGTTTTTCAAATGCATACCAAATACTTCATGCGTCTTGCTTTTCATAATTACTAATTGCTTGCAGTCGGTCTAAAACTTGCTATTATTTCATAATTCTATATGAATTTTTTGGGAGAATTTTTTGAGAGGGTAACCTGGGAAACATCTGTTTTTCCCTGGACTCTTTGACATACAATACAACCAATACAGATTCCTGAATAGAACTATTTTTAAAGTTCCTATTTATGTAAGAAAATCAAATTGAAGATTGACTTTTATTTTACAAATAAACCTTGTTTTACATTTTCTGCAAAGTTGTGGAAGCTAGCTTTCTGTATTTTAACAGACTCATACATGAAGAGCACAAGGAGCCATAGAAGTATCCTTAAAAATTCTCTATAGGAAGGTTTCAGTCCTGGATATTGGAATAATTCTTCTGTGAAATTTTATTAGAACCTCCTCCAAGGCTTTAAGAAACACCCTGTAGCTCGACACAGAAGCAAGATCAGCATGAAATAGCTGTTGTCATCCATCTTTATATATCATCTATGCTTAAGAGCAAGAGAAGAGAACTGCAGGAAGGAGGCACTTCTCTTGAGTTCTGCCCAGTGGAGCTTTAAATTATTCCTGACAAAGAACTATGACTGGACAAGTGAAACCCAATATAACATGGAATAGGAGTTTAAAAATGTATGCTTTTTTTTTTTTTTTTATAAGGTGTCTTAGGCAATGGCTAAAGGCCCTGGAGCCATCATTTCAGTGTTGTCGGTACACAGCTGACAAGTGGCACCGAAGATGAGCTGATTACCAGAGCGCATCTTCACAAATGACTGTAGGATCTTCCAACTGTGGGGATGATGTATGAATACCCTGAGATGAACTTGATACTGAGTACATTGCCACAGCTGTGCTCTCTCACACACACACACACACACACACACACACACACACACACGTATATAAAGCCAGGTCAGTGTACCACCTGCATCTACAGCTGCAGTCTTCACATTCATAAACCCAACTTCACACATCACTGCACCTATGCACATGCAGGCACAAGTATATATATTTATATTGTATAAGTCAAGGTAGGTTATGAAAAGCAACCAGTGGTGAAATGATATTGCAGCTTTTTTTTGGGTTTTCTAACCACTATTATAATGAAATTATTCTGCTAATTTGACAGAATTTTATAATGCGAGGGAAAGTGTAATAAAGCAAAAAAAAAAAAAAAAAAAAAAAAAAAGAAGCCTAAAAACATGCTAAATTGTAATGGTTATGATTATGTCAAATATGTTTCATGGATACTGTAAAAAGTCTTGTGTACTATTCTCTACAAATATTTCTAAAAGGTGTCATAATCAACCACAGTTTTAACTTCAGCCACACTGATTTCATCTGCATCATTTTCAGACAGGGGACAGTTTAGAGATTTTGTGATGACAGGAAAAACAGCTCAGAAAAAAATATGTATATAATAATAATAATAATAATAATAATAATAATAATAATAATAATAATAATAATAATAATAATAATAATAATAATAATAATATTTTATTTTATTAATAATTTTTGTTCTACTTTACCAGTGCCAGTGTGAAGCCAGTGTGTGTGTGTGTGTACGTGTGTGTGTGTACGTGTATGTGTATGTTGGAGGAGGGGTTGAAGCAGGGGGTTCTTCTAGGCAGGCAGCCATGGCCTAGATGTGCCTTGTGATGAGTTACAAGCAGAGGATCAATTAAAACCTCAGGGTATTATGGGATGCTAATTAAATTGATCTTGTGACAATTACTGTTAAGTGTTAAGTACTTTTCTACACATTTATTGGTACATTTTGTCAACATATACTACTAATAATATTCACTAACATATTTACGTCTTCTCACCTTCGTTTAATTTGTCCATCTACAGTGCATCAGTTCCTGACACTCAAACATACTCAAGAATGTGAGAAATGGTGCAAATTATAAGGCTAATATTGAGTTAAAATAATGAAATAATGAATTTTGTAAATGTGAGTATCCAGTATAGTCTAATCCAGGGGTGTCAAAGTCATTTTAGTTTAGGGGCAACATTTACCCAACATGATCTCAAATTTGCTATTTTAGTGCCCATTTGATCTCTTACCGTTTCAAAAATTAATTTTCGGGGTAACGACTCAAAATACATTGAAACACCTCCAGAAATGTGTAGAGGGCCATAAATAATGATCTAGACATCTTTTTAACTAGATTTGAGAGATGGTCAAAAATTGGCCTTTTTGGAACCCTTACTATAGCCTTACCATTTCAAAAATACATTTTTGAGTAATGATTAAAAACACAGTGAAACACCTCAAGAAACTGGTCCACTTTTTAACCAGATTTGAGAGATGGTCTAAAATATTCCCTTTTTGGAGCCTTTTCTATAGCTAAGTTTATTGTTTTCAAAGTTTATTGTTAGGACACACACAACACACACACACACACACACACACACACATACATTTGTGGTTAACCTGTAGATGTCTTCTCCAGGAATTGAATCCTTGTCTCCTGGTGATAAGATTAAGTCTAAAAACCACTGCACAACCTTCAGTGCTGAAGGACTAATCCACTGCCCAGATGGATGAGGAGCTGCTCAGGAGGTCAAAGGTCACAAGGTTCATCTGAAGATTTCACTGAACAGGTGAGCAACAGGGGAGTCCTCTGGTGGTTCAATGGGTTAATCATCAGATTGGAAACACTGAGGTTATGAGTTCAAACCCAATATGTACTCAAGTATGAGAACTTTAATTAAACAGTTAAAAACAACTGGTATCACTTGAATAAACTGAAATACTGACCTTGACCATCTCTGCCAGATTTGAGAGATGGCTCTAAATTCCCCTTCTTGGAGGCCTTACTATAGGCCTTTCCATTTGAAAAAAAATATTTTGGGCAAAAGAACCAAAAAACCTTGAAACACCTCCAGAAATTGTAGAGGGCATGAATAATGATCTAGACCACTTTTTAACCAAATTTGAGAGATGGTCTAAAATTTCCCTTTTTGTTGCCCTTACTATAGCCTTACCATTTGAAAAAAAATATTTTGGGTAAAAGAACCAAAAAACCTTGAAACACCTCCAGAAATGTGTAGAGGGCCATAAATAATGACCTAGACCACTTTTTAACCAGATTTGAGAGATGGTCCAAAATTCCTCTTTTTGGAGCCCTTACTATAGCCTTACCATTTCAGAACTTCCTTTTGGGGTAACACCTCAAAACACTTTGAAACACCTCCAGAAATGTGTAGAGGGCCATAAATAATGACCTAGACCACTTTTTAACCAGATTTGAGAGATGGTCTGAAATATTTCCTTTTTGGAGCCTTTTCTATAGCTAAGTTTATTGTTTTCGAAGTTTATTGGCATTTTTGGAACCCTTACTATAGCTAAGTTTATTGTTTTCGAAGTTTATTGTTAGGACACACATACACACACACACACACACACACATTTGTGATTAACCTGTAGATGTCTTCTCCAGGAAATGAATCATTGTCTCTTGGTGATAAGATTAAGTCTAAAAACCACTGCACAAACTTCAGTGCTGAAGGAAGAATCCACTGCTCAGATGGATGAGGAGCTGCTCAGGAGGTCAAAGGTCACATGGTTCATCTGAAGATTTAGCTGAACAGGTGAGTACCAAGTGAGTCCTCTGGTGGTTCAGTGAGTTAATCATCAGATTGGGAATACAGAGGTTATGGGTTCAAACCCAATCCGACACTAGTATTGGAACTTTAATTAAAGGGTTAAAAACAACTGGTATCACTTAAATAAACTGAAATATTGACCTTGATCATCTTTGCCAGATTTGAGAGATTCCTCTAAATTCCCCTTACCATTTAAAAAAAAATTGGGGGATAACGACTCAAAACACATTGAAACACCCCCAGAAATGCGTAGAGGGCCATAAATAATGACATAGACCACTTTTTAACCAGATTTGAGAGATGGTCCAAAATTTCCCTTTTTGGAGCCCTTACTATTTGAAAAATTAATTTTGGGGTAAGGACTCAAATTACATTAAAACACCTCCAGAAATGTGTAGGGGGCCATAAATAATGACCTAGACCACTTTTTAACCAGATTTGAGAGATGGTCTGAAATATTTCCTTTTTGGAGCCTTTTCTATAGCTAAGTTTATTGTTTCCAAAGTTTATTGGCATTTTTGGAACCCTTACTATAGCTAAGTTTATTGTTAGGACACACAGACACACACACAACACACACACACACACACACACACACACACACACACACATATTTGTGGTTAACCTATAGATGTCTTCTCCAGGAAATTAATCATTGTCTCTTGGTGATAAGATTAAGTCTAAAAACCACTGCACAAACTTCAGTGCTGAAGGACTAATCCACTGCTCAGATGGATGAGGAGCTGCTCAGGAGGTCAAAGGTCACAAGGTTCATCTGAAGATTTAGCTGAACAGGTGAGCAACAAGTGAGTCCTCTGGTGGTTCAGTGAGTTAATCATCAGATTGGGAATACTGAGGTTATGGGTTTAAACCCAATCCGACTCTAGCATTAGAACTTTAATTAAAGAGTTAAAAACAACTGGTATCACTTAAATAAACTGAAATACTTATTTAAGTGATAGAGGACCATAAATAATGATCTACATGACTTTTTAACCAGATTTGAGAGATGGTCCAAAATTGGCCTTTTTGGAGCCCTTACTATAGTCTTCCTGTCTGGTGCCCAAAATTTCTTTGTTTGGAGAGAATTCTCTGCTATTGTACGAGTAATAGGTAGAATATTCGGAAAAATTACACTTATTTGCCTTAAGATATTTCACGTTGTTCATATTTGTTCATGTTAAGCATGTTTTTTTAAAAAAGATAGTATGCTAATATAAGGATTTTCATGTAGTTTCACTTGTTTATACTAAAACAAAGATACATCTGCGGCTTTTATTATTTACAGGTTATTATGATAACTTTTTAGTTGTCCGACAGAACTGAGATTAATTATTTTACACTTTTAGTATCGGGCACCACTCGTGCCTCACTACAAGAAGGACCCTGGTTCAATTCCAACACCAGACTTTTCTGTGTGGAGTTTGCATTTTCTCCCTGTGTCTGCGTGGGGTTTACTCAGGTACTCCAGTTTCCTCCCACCACCCAAACACATGCACTGATAGGTTAATTGGTTAATCTAAATTGCACATAGTGTTGAATGTGAGAGCGATTGTCTACAAATGTTCAACCCTGCAATGAACTGATAACTCATACAGGGTGTACCCAGCCTTCATCCATTGTAGCTGGGTTAGGCCCCCAACAACCCACGTGACCCTAGTGAGGACAAAGCGGGTTCAGACGACGTCAATGTAATTCATCCAATGGACCAGATTGGACCCTTTAGTGAACCAGATTAGCATTCTGGGCCTTATGTTTGACACCAGTGGTTTAATACTTTGGCAGAAAATATGTCAACAATGATTAAATTATTGCAATGTTACAAATAAACTTTCCTGAAATACACATAGAAAGGACATCGAGTGTATTTCAGATTTTACGGTGCAAAACACAATTAAAACACTCATCTGATCGGATCTGATTGTGTGCTCGTGTAAAGGCCAAAGGTTCCAGACTAAGCTGAAAAGCTGTGACCGTTGACCGCTCACACAACATCACATTAAGAACCGCTGTTCATCTAAGGATGATAGAACCACAGGAGGTCCAGATTACCACTGCAATCTTCTGTCAAACATTGTAATGTGGCGTTACATCCACAAATGGCAGGATGCTGTTTTCTAATATGCCTGAGGGTTATACGTCATTGTTGTTTTGACAGCCACTGCCCCCAAATGTCCATGAATCAGTGAACGTAGGTCTGTTACAGGAATGAAAGCACATTCATTAATCAATGTATAACGTTTCGCATTGACATTTAACATCTAGCATCTGATCAAACATGCCTCCTGCCATTTCAAACCATGATGACACAAGCATCTTAACATTTAACACAACCAATAGCCAATAAAAATGTCACCAAGTGGATATTAAGTATCTAGGTTATTTACATTGTGATTATTTTTGCATATGCAATCAGACAAGGCAATCAGTGCTATCTATTATTTGATTAAAATAGGAATTGTAATATATTGTTGGAGCCAACATGATTTTGTAGGTTATTCTTTTTTGTTGAAGTGAGTCCAATCAAGTGAGTGGAATTGATGAGACATTTGGAGATAAGGGTAAATGATGTGTCTCTATTGGTAATAGGAGAAGTTAGCAGTATCTGAGAGAAAAGTTCTAGGATGAGAGACAAAGTACAAGGTGGTATAGAGCTTATTTCCATAGATGGTATCAGCTGAACTGGCTTCAACATTGTTTTTTCCATTGTAGAAAAACTTTGCATTTCCACTGCAGGTTTTTGTATATAGAGCACTTATTACAGATGCAGTTTGTAGGTCTCCTAGTTGTTATGGCAACACAGGAAAATCTGACCATTACATTTGAGACTTTTTGAGTCGATTTCTTTTTGCACACTATTATTTAAATCGAGGACTGTGGAGTTAGCTTGTGACCAAAGGGTCGCTGGTTCAGTTCCATGGACTGGCAGAAAGAGTTGTTGGCTGACATGCCCTCAAACAAGGCATTTAAACCCCTTTGTGCTCCCTTGGCTTCTGTCATGGCTGCTTCTGCATGTTGTAAAGATGGCATAAAAGCAGAGGGTGTATTTCAGTGTCTGGTAAAATGTACTGTATACTGACAAATATCTGATATTTGTTTTTAGGTTGTTTTTGTTTGGCCAAATAATTTTGTGTTGAATTGTTATGTTTGTCCTAGTCAATGTTTACTCCTTGGATGCCATTTTTATCTCATGTATTGAAGGAGATCTACTGGACACATACCATTATAAAGAAAGGCAAATGTATTTGTATAGCACATTTTGTGTACAGGACAATTCAAGGTACTTAAGGTATTAAAGTGCAGTAGAAGACAATTAAAATAAGAGACATAAAAACATATTTAAAAAAAACAATTGAGAATTTAAGTAAAAGCTCCAGTAAATAGTAATGTTTTCAGTCAGTTTTTCTCAGACCTCAGGTATTCAGGTAGTTTGTTCCACAGGTGAGGTGCAGAACAACTGAATGATGCTTCACTTTCTTTGGTTCTGATTTTGGGAACACAGTAAACCTGTCCGTGATAACCTCTGACCTCAGAGCTCTGGATGCTTCATAGGGAACCAGCAGGTTTAGTATGTATTTGGGTCCAAGGCTGTTTCATTGCTTTATAGACCAGGAGTAAGAGTTTTAATTCCATCCTTTGACCCACAGGAAGACAATGTAAGGATTTGAGGACCGGTGTGATGTGGTCCAGTTTCATGGTATTGGTCGGGACTCTGGTAGCAGTATTTTATAACACAAGTGTATTAGGGTATATGGAGACCATTGGCTCATCACTAAACACTTGTATGTAATATGAAAACACTCAAGAGCTAGTTCCTGAAGATGATGAGATCACATATTAAAGAGACTAAATCCTCTAGTTCAACAGATTCAGCAAAAAACAGGATTAATATTTGACATTGGGGAACATCTCAATACACCGAAAAATGATACAACAGCACACTGACTGGATACCTCAGATAAGCTCAAAAACTGGGCAGAAATATTATATTTACACCTCTTTGTCAGATAGAATATTTTATAAGCTTAGTTTTAACACATAAAGGCCCAGACATTCACCACTGGCTGATATGAACTGTGTTTAATACAGTTGATTGTTGTTGATCTATTAATCATATCAATGTAAATAACTGGTGTAAAATGCAGTTGTCTTCTTTTCATGGTTATCAGATATGATCCATTTGGAGGTTCAGAGGCTCCATCGTGAATGTGGAAACACCATCAACTTTTACAAGATTTGCTGAGAAAATCACTTTTTCTTCTATAATAACTCTAACTTTAATCACAATTTTAAGGAACAGTCAATGAAAACTTGGAAAATACAAGAATTTCACAGAAAACAAAACAAAAATACAGAGAGTAATATTATAATGAATTGTGATAAATCACTTAAAAACGGTGAAATCTTGAGGAAAAAAAATTATTTGAAGGAATTTGAAGGATCTTTCCTTCAATGTGGTTTTCCTCAAGATTTCGTCTTTTTCCCACTGGGTTTTGAAGTTTTTTTCTTGCTGAGAAGGAGGATCTAAGGACAGGGGATGCTTGGGACTTTTCATATATCTCTGTAATTAATTGTGTTTCTGTAAAGCCCTGTGAGATGACTTTGTTGTGATTTGGGGCTTTATAAATAAAATAAAATTGAAATTGAAATTGAATTTGGGGACTACCACAAAAATGGGTTAACTTTGGCAGTTTAGCTAATCTGTAATGTGAATGTACATATGTGCATTAGCATTATTTAAATTTATAGGTGATATTTTATATGTTCAATGCTCCTAAATCTTGTCTTAAGTACAGGAAAAGTGGATATGGATCTAATTATGTTGAAATATATAGTGAAGCACTGGACTTGTTCTAACAAAAGGCCTAAATAGTTTTTTATATGAAACATAGTAGTTGGTTACAAATGAAGCCACTTATCATATATATCATATTATCATAGTTTGACAGGCATATTGGACCCTGAATATTAAATGGCAGCTACAAGATGATTGATGCTTGTGGCTTTTCTGTCCTATCCAAACTGTCTAAGTCTAAAAAGTCAACTTTTCATCAGGTCTGCGCTGTTGTTAAAGAATGAGGAAGATGTGAAATAATTTCACTCTTCAGTTCATCACTAACATCTATGCATTTATAATTATTTATTCCTTTAGTGATTTGAGCCTCATTTACAGTATGTTTTTCATGTGGGAATGAGGGTCAGAACATCTAACACAAGTTTTATAATTTATTTTCAACATACATTTTAAATTTTTTTTTTTTTTTTTTTAATAAACAAAACCTAGCACATCTTCACAGACATTTAGCACAGTCTTTGAAGTATTGTGTCAATACAGAGCATGGGGGGGTATTCAGGAGGCAGTCTTTTCTACTAATGTAGGACAGAAGAGGGTCCCAGATCTTATGATAGTACTTAATTTTGTCCATGTTGTGATACTTAATCTTCTCCAGGAACAACACAGTCCCCATTTCCCTTAGCCACATTTCATAGCTCGGGGCAAAGTCACTTTTCCACATCTGCAGGATCATTTTCTTCACCACAACCATTCCCAAAGAGACAGCTTGAGCCTCATATGTGTTAAGCCAAAAGAAGAGCTACCTGTCCCTCCCAAAATGGCAATCAGTGGGTTTGGTTTAAAAGGTGGTTCTTAAATGTTTTAGAAAAGCATTGGAAAATATCAATCCAGTAAGATGACAACTTATTACAAGAGTTCCATCAGTTATTTGACCTCTGTTACAAAGTGATGGATCAAACTTATGAATTTTGGTCTTACAGAAATATATATATATATATATATATTTATAAAATGTAAATGTAAAAATAAAATAAAAAATGTTCTATGGGGGGAAAAAAAATCCCCCTTTTGATTTATTGATAGGTTTAACTGATACTTGTCTGAGTGATGGACTCATTAGAGTGAGAGACATGGTGTTTACATTTAAACAAACATTTGATGGATTTCAGACATTCAAACCTTTTCAAACACCATCTTTTAGTGGACTAGATTATGGAAATTCTGATATTTTAGGAACCTGCCATTAAAATACGAGCAGTGAATTAAAAGATTTACCATGCGAAATGAATTTTGACCTCTCTGAGATCAGAGTGGTAATGTGTGTTTAATTCTAAGCATTAGACCTCACACATACACACTCATGGATGACAGTTTTTACAGAGCTTGGTGTAGGTGGGAGTCAATCTGCTTTCTACAGCTAAAGCATTCAAATCCATTTAATGTCAGGAGAGCTTTCAAAATCTGACATGATTTTACTTCCAAAATAAATGGAATCTACAGTAAGAGCAGAAATGAAATGCAGTGTGTACACATGCACACATGAATATATGTGTAACATGAGTGTGTATCCATGAGGCTGTACATGTGTGTGTTGGTCCTACGTGTATAAATGTATGTGTTTTATACCATGTTTAGTAATGTGTGTGTGTGTGTGTGTGTGTGTGTGTGTTTGCATACTCACACCATGGGGACCTATGACACCATGGGGACCAAAATTCTGGTCCCCATGAAGGTTAAATATAAATGTAGATCCCCACTAGTAAAATATAAATCTGTGTGAATTATCCAAATGTATGCAAATGATGTGGCTCTATAAATATATAATTTTGTTTTCTGGAAGTCCCCATAAAGTATAGGGGAAAAAGTGAAACATTTACAGTATTTTTCAAAAAGGTTTGAAGATGTTTTTAATTTGTGGCTTAGTTGGTAGAGTGTGTCGTCCAATAAATGAAATGTTGGCGGTTCAAATCCCATTCTGTCCTAGTCAGTCCACTACTGGAATAACTGTAAAACCTTTTAAAACAATTAACAAAAATTGTGTCCTTACAAGATACTGTTTGTTAAAATGTTCTGTCATATAAACCGCATTGAACAAGTATTCAGAGAATGCCTAATCTTGCCCCTACTTTGTGCCAATCTCGTTTCTATGGCAACCTGTTACTGAGTCAGAGCCAATAATGTGATTTTGACCTTTCCGCTAATTATGACCTTGACCTTTGACCTTTTCGCAAACAGATGATTGCATCTGATGTGCATTAGCTATATGTACTGTATTTGCCCATGTAATTTCACGGTGATATATCAAGTATTCATTGAATTATAGCATGATATGTTTCTGCAGACACACACACACACACACACACACACACACACACACACTGACTACAATAATCTCTGTCAACCAATAATGGGTGAGATTAAATATGTTCTTTTTCTATGATAAGAAAAATTAAATACGTTGGTCATTAATTTCATCAACAAAAAATCAATTACTTAGCTACTCAAATAAAAATAAAAATATTAAATATAACCAAACAAGATGATTATCAATAATATATATGTATATATATATATATATATATATATATATATATATATATATATATATATATATATATATATATATATATATATATAAGAATGTATTTATTGTGTCTTATATTGTATTCAGTGCATGATGACTTATTTGATTTATTTTTCCCAAAGAATTTCAAGTGTCTCCTGGACTTCTTCCAAGTACCCCTGGGGGTATACACATGTCACTTTTCGAATCCCTGCAGTGTAGTGTAGATAATGTAATATAGGTGTGAAAGTACAGAAGAAGTTTAATTTTACTGATATTTCTGTAGCTCTAGACTATATGAGGTCCAGATTCAAAGGTCCACATCTGAACTAAATCAGACAAATCACTGATTTTTTTTTTTTTTCATTTTTACTGTAAATGCAGTAGTGGGGCAGTGAGAGTGTACATCCACACACACATTGTTGTTCAAACACACATACTGTTAGTGTAGAATATTTTTATTAGTTCATTTTGGTCACCTACTGTCTGTCTCTTTGTGTGTGTGTGTGTGTGTGTGTGTGTGTGCACAGAGTCAATTGGGATCCCACAGTCAACAAAGCCAGTCAGACCTCCATGCTGATTGTGCACCCACTAATCCTCTCACTTCCCATCCCTTCTCCTGAGTTAGATATCAAGCAAATGAAACGAACACACCTCCCCAGTCGATGGACTTTCATTTAAAAGCACGAGGCATTAATGCGAAACCCTTCTGCTAAGACTGAGTAGAAAGAAGCGAAAAAAAATCACAATGCCCATCTCCCATGGGATGTTACTGGGATGATAGATTTGTAGTAAAAGAGTTTCATGCTTGGAGGAGACATGAAGATACATTTCATCACCAAAGAAATATGTTAAAGTGATATGCCCCAAATATGTTCCCTACTGTTGGTTAAATAATGGAGGATCTTTGTAAGGCATGAATTCCCTCTTAATAATGAAGGATGAAACAATGCTCAAATGAATTTATTTGGAAATGGAATTAAATTCACATCTATTATAAATAGACATGATACTTTTCTTTGCTAAACACAAGTACACAACAGTATTGTATCATAATAAGCCATAACACAGGTAAATCTGCAGCATACAATTGACAATAGTTTAGATTTTACTTATATAATTGGTAACACTTTATAATACCTACACACAATTGACTATGTATTAACCATTTATAAATGGGTTGTTCATTATGTATTAACCATTTGTTACCTATTTGTTAATGTCTTATAAATGTTCACACTAGTGTAAATGTAAAATTAGATTATTTTTAACCAACAGGTGCAGTGTTTACAACTGTTTCTTTGTTTAGAGATATACAAACACTGCACCTGTTGGTTAAAAATAATCAAATTTTACATTTATCTTTGGAAGACACTAGTATGAACCTTTACAAAACATTAACAAATAGGTAACAAATGGTTAATACATAATGAACAACCCATTTATAAATAGGTAATAAATGGTTAATACATAACCAATTGTGTGTAGGTATTATAAAGTGTTACCATATAATCTAATATTTAAAATTCAGACTGCATACTGTAACGTTGATGTGGAATTAAAATAATGTTTCTCTGGTGCCGTTTATGTCAGACATACAGTGCACCTACACTAACTGTTTAAATCATAGATGCATGACCACAACGGATGGAGAGGTGAAATAGATGGAACAGGAAATGTTTATCCATACACCATGAAAATGTGGACATATGCAAATCATGTGCCTAAAGCAGAATTCACATTTGTGAATCTATTGAACATGCAGTGTGTAACAATGCACACCCCTTCCGTTCTCAGAGTTAATGGATCATGTGGAGACTCTCCTACTGGGCACTAGCAGGTTCAACTCTGCAGAAACAAACCTGGTGAGACACTCTCACATTTCTCCAGACCGTACAGTATTTCCTCTTCATACATTGACATCTCACATTTGTGTTGCTCAATCTAAAAGCATATAGACACATAAACTACATAGCATAGGACCATTTTGACTGATTCAGTGTCAGTTATGTATAATTTATTCACTCAAATAACATATGTATATTTTTTTGTTTATATATAGTTATTTATTTACTCATATTTGTTCCATCCACAATGTGCTTCATCACAATACACACACATGTATATATGTGCACATGCAATGTAAACAGTCAACACTAATCCTAAAGGCATATATTTAAGTACCTTATATATTATAATGTATGTAACATTGTTAAATAGTAAACAATCAGATGAGGAGACCACCATGTAGCAGCGTACCATGCCTTTATCTGGGCTCTTCGACCATCACTTCTAAAAACTAATAATGTATTGTACATGTACATTTATGGAATTATCATAACTATGAAATATATTGATAGTAATGTGTTGGTGGACAATCAATAAACTATGTCTATGTCTTATTAATTCAGGCGTATCAGACAAACCAACAAACACGTTGATTTTCTAAACCTATTTTAAGTCAGTACTGGTGCAGTTCTCTGCCTTTTTTCCCAGTCCAAGCTGGAGGGCAATACCATTTTCATGTCCTCTATGTACTTTGGCATGTTGTGTTGAACAGACAGCCTCTCTGAGACGCTCACAGCAGCTGTTCATCTTTTATGGTGAAGAAGCTTGTGGCAAGACACTATACAAACAACAGCTCGTATATTGGCTTCATAAGGCCTTCACATAGCCAGGAGGGAAGGCTTACTGCCAAGAATGTGGCAACGTTAGGGGCTGTGCTCCATGCAACATCCGCTGAAGACATCTGCGTGGCAGGATCTTGGTCTTTGCCTTTATTTCTAATATGTTTCTACAGTATCTGAATTTTGATATCCTCAGCTCTGCCAAAGCACGACTTCGAGAGATATTTGCGTAGGTTTCTACTGTTTTAACCAAAGTAACTGATGGACAGAGAATCAAGTTGAGCCATGACTAGAAATATCACCACATATCAAATACTGCATATGTATTATCTAAAGAAAAATACATGGTTTATGTTGTTTAGTAGTCAGGGGATGCACAAGGAGGTCATGTTCTCCATGAAGGGTCAGCACTGCAGCAATATATTACACACAACACAAAACTTACTGCAGCTGTTCATGAATATTTACTGCTCCATACAGTACATCCACTTGTAGGGTTTAGGGATATGAGAATATCTGCTCATGTACTGGAAGCAAAATATATATATATACATCTAACAGATAGTCTAATGGATAGTGCAGTTGACAAACATTCAGAAGTGTTTTTCATGAAGTACACACAATAAAAAGAGCCTTACTTGTACAAGAGTGTATGCACTGTATGCATTTTATTGTTGTGTTGTTTTGGGTTTGTCCAAAACAACATGTTTCTCCATGACTTAGTGGGACTATATAAATATAAGTTAAAAAGCTAAATTAAATAAAAGCAAAGTAAGTAAGGCAGAAATTATCCAATGATGATGATGATGGTGATTATTATTATTATTATTATTATTATTATTATTATTATTATTATTATTATTATTATTATTATTATTATTATTAACATATATATTTTTTCAGTGTTAATTTTATTGATTTTATGTGCAACAATAGGATTTTCAGATGCAGAAAAGAGATTCCATTATTATTATTATTATTATTCCACAACTCTCATTCAGTTTCCATTAAATCACTACCTGAGGCAGTAATAGATTAAGTTTCTAGATTGTATCAAAGCAATTATTTGAACAGTATGATTTTTTTAAAAATAAAATCTTGTTACTTTGCATTCATATGAGTGTGAGCCGCTGCAGGGGCTACTGCTAGACACATATTGTAAATATTAAACAGAAAACAACAGTAGCAGAGTGCGACAAAACATAAGATTATGAATGTAAAAACAAAGCTTCTCAAAATGGAAAATACTCAGAGCTTTTATCTCCACGACTTCTCTGGGTTCCTATCTTTATTCTAACTGTTCAAAAATAGCCTGAAAAAAAAAAATAAAAAAACAAAAAAAAAACCCACTAAGAGTTCGTCTGTGAAAAGAAAATTAAAAGAAAATGAAGGAGAGAGAGAGAGTGAGAGACGTAAATCCCATCCCTTCCTCTATACCCTGATTAATTAGTTCCAAGTTATCCATGAAAGTAATACACTGATAAGGCCAGGAACAAACAGAAGCCAATTACTGGCGTTTCCCTGTGAGCTCAAAGCTCCTGAACACCAGCAGCACTGATGGAAAACATTTAAGGCTCGGTGCTTGTGGACTGATTGGACAGGTGTTGGGGGGGTGGGGAATTGTGCGACCACTCTTTTTGCCTGGCAGCACACAACACATCTTTTCATTACCCACTCAAGTACACACCCTTATCAAGCTGTTTTCATCGATGATAGGAGATGAGACCTTGCATAAAGAAGCCATTTACAACAACAGCCCTTGATTGAAGGGAACCTTGGGACCCTGAGCTGCACCCCAAGGACCACAAAAAGGTGAAAAGCACATAAAAGCTCAACGCGTATTAAGCAAACTGTGCAGGTATGCGTTCCTACTGTGGCGAACACTTCCCCCGTTGTGCACTACTTTAAGCCTTAATCTGTTGTGATACTGCTGCTGCAACACTGTCAATACATTGATTCTGCTGTCACAAGGTTTCACCAACCACCTTTTGACCCACGAGAAGAGTTTTTGCTGCAACACCGTAACAAACTGGATTTGGTCCCCGCAGCATAATTAAAAATTGATTAGGAGGAAAATTGCCACACACAGACATTATGAAAAGCTTGTGCCATGTGCGTCACGTTTTTTGTTCATATGTGGATAATAAAGGTTCATTATATGAGATATGTGTGTGTGTGTGTGTGTGTGTGTGCGCACTTTGTCATGGGAGCATTGACTAACAGCTGTTCTGATTGACTACATCTATGTGTCCATTTACACGCTCACTAAAACTCAGAACCTCATCCAATTTGTGGAGTCGTCAGATTTTTCAAGTGCTCATGTAAACAGCATAATGTGATATGGTTTACTAGATAATGACAATTCCCATTTGTCATAATCTGATTTAGTTCATTGTTTTGTATCTGCACATATGTTTCAAAAATAGATTTACGTGAGCAGAGCACGTTTGAATATTGTTTAAGGTTTCTGTTTTATGTATTTATTTATTATTATGACACACCCATGCATGTGTATGTTGTACGAACGACATGTTTTTTTTTTCTTTCTTGATGGTGTGTAGAAACAAAATTGCCCTTCGGGGGTAAATCAAGTTTTCTCTATTTCACAATAATGATATATTTGAGTCATCCATCACTATGTACTCAACAGAAATGTAATAATGGATTGAAATGTCTAAACCAGAATTTTTTCAATTACTGCGTTTCCAGATCCAATTATTACAATTATCTGATTGCTTCCAGTTATCAGATTTTTATGGTCTTGTGAATTGGTCAATGGTAAGAGTCATGGGAGTAATCATGATGCCGACATTAGTGGGGACATAATTCAACGACTTCCTCACCAGAGACAGCAACAATAAATAAATAAATAAATACATACATGGCTAAAATGATTAAAATAACATTTTTGTCAAGAAAAACTAAGAGAAATTTTTAGGAATGTTTTTTTTATTTCTTCAGCCACATTTTATCTGGTTTTTTTTATTGGTCATCTATAACTGTATTATATATTTAATTATAGTTATCGTCATAATACCCACATTTACGTCTAGTTTGGTCTAATTTTTGTCACGTTTTTGTCAGGTTCGTTGATGACAATATTTAGTTACTATAAGGCACATTGTTAATGAATGGTCTATTTTTTAGACTCTTCATATATAAGGTGCACTGGATTATAAACGTATATATAGTGTATTAAGTAAAGTCAAAATTATTGGATAAAAAGTCTACATTTTTAGATAAAAAGTGAAAATTATGAGACAAAAAGTCAAAATATCCAGTCATTAAACACAACCAGAATGAATCCATATATAAGGTGCACTGTGGGTTTTGGAGGAAATAGAGTCTTTTAAGTGTCACCTTATAGTCCAGAAAATACAGTAACCTTTTGTTTACCAAATGTCATGTAATTTCCTGGTCAAATATTGGTATGGACAGTTTTAGAAACATCCAAATATTGGTATAGACACGTCCATAGAATCCATACGCAATTTCACACCCATGGTAAGAGCGTAAAGCAAAATATAATCTGTTAATGGAAGCACTGAAATGTCACAAAAACAGTTTTTATGCTCTTGTAAGATGGTTTTTGAGATGTTTCAGACCAGAATTAAAGCACCAAAGTGTAATAGAAACACATTTTTACACATCTATGCATGGTGGTTTTGCTCAGGCTAAAGGTCTCACCTATGATCCTGTACTCAGAACAGGTGGTTCTAGTTTGTTTCAGGCAACAGCCACTCGTTTTTGTATAGAAACTGCTTCCCGATGGTATGACAGGTCTTATGTGATGAGACGTTCAATAACATCACACAGTTCATTAAATGTTTCCCAGGTCTCAGACAATTACTATCTGAGTTGGTACATGAAACAGTTCCTGTAACGACATGTGTATTGATATTTAATGATTTGTCAATGTTCAATATTTCTAAACTCAAAAAGTAAGTCATATTTGTTGGACTGACAGTAATTAAGGAAGTCATTGCAGCTCACTGGAGGCCACATCATTCTCCAAATATCCAATCTTGGATTCACTTTTTTTTTTTTTTTTTTTTTTTTTTCCATGTTACATCCATGGAGCTTTCACCAGCTCAAATTAATAGTGCTAAATACCTAGCGTAGCACAGCTGTCTCAGTGGAAACACATACCATAAGTTAATTTTGCCACTAGATCTGTTATGTTAATGCTTCCAGATGTCAAGTCCTTTCTCTCGTGTCTATATACATTTGTGTGTCTCTATTTATCTGTATGTTTTGTGTGTATTTTTGTAAGTGATGTATGCAGTTTTCATAATTAACCTCTCTTTTCTTTTCTTTTGTTATCATAATGTTAATGTGTTCTTTGTTATCCCATAACAAGTTCTTATGTCTTGGGCTCACTGTTGGTATTTTTGTTCTATGACTCCATTCCAGCAATATTGTTTCCCCTTGAAATACTTAAAAATAAAAATTTTATTAAAAAAAAAAAAGACATTGTAGAGGTAATTCAGAAATTGTGGATCCACAACTCATTGGTGAATTCTTGATGTACAGTTCCCTCCCAAAAATCTATTCTGTGCGGCCACTGCCATAAATTATCCCACTTTTCCGTGGGACAATTATAATTTCCCTTCTTGTTTTGCTTAAGAAAGTCACTGTAATAACAGTAGATGCAACTGACAGTGCAATAGAGGTTTAGCATTAAAGCTAATACATCCATTTTCCTTAAACAGGCATCTAGTGAGAATTCTGCAATATTTTATGAGAATTATGACATGTCGCGAAATGGTACATTTCTAAAATTCCACATCAGACCAACACTCTTCAACGGAAACACCTACAAGTACTTTGTTGAAATTGTAGAAATATCACTTGCAGAAAACTGTAAGCTAGTCTCAGTTTCTTCCTTTTTTCTATTTCTATTACATTAATAATGTGCTAGCTACAATTAGCTAAACAATTAACTCTCAACTCTAAGACAAACATGGTGCGTATAGCTAGCTTTTTCAAAAAACCTTGACCATTTGTATCATTTTATGTAGAAAAAACATCTATGCCACAGTATATTATGTTGAAATTAGAGTCATTATGTTCAACTCAATAGACGGTCCGCCTCCAGACATTGCATGACCTGGTAAGTTTGAAAGAACACATCCATTTCCTGTCTTCTTTTCATCATTGTTAACCATCCTTTTAGAATGTTATAATCAGGAACAATCACATACCCTACAATCAGCCTCTTTTAGATACCGAAAACACTTTTTCTCTCTTCTGCACGAGGTGTTTATTTTCCTCAGACATCACTCACATATGTTACCCTGCAATGATCTTTTTTTTTTTTTTTTTTCTTTCCCCCCCCAACAGTCTCGAGGACAAAGGAAGTCAACAAGGGGGATTGATTTGTCACCTGAGTCAAGCCTCCTAAACTTGGCCTGAGCCCTGGGGATGTCAACGAAGCCTTCACAGAGACTGGCTTCCTTTGGATGGGGCTGTCATCGAGAGATAATTGACTGTCAATTAGAGACAAAGACAACAACATGAGAGTCAGCAGGAAGGCAGTAAATCACTACCTGTCTGTCAGGTGGCCTTGGCTGCCCTGGTTGCCTCTTCATTCTCTTCTCTCTCTCTCTCTCTCTCTCTCTCTCTCTCTTGCATTGTCTCATGTCGCTCTTACTGATGGTGTTTACATACAGCAGTGTTTTGTTCCTCCTTATAACCTTCCTAGAGAATGATCACTTCATTTACTGGGTCAAGTCCTGCTGAGCCAATGGTCTGGACCTGCAACCAGCTGAATGTCACCTCTCATGACTGATGTAATTAAAGGCCAAACACATTTTTCAACATTTTTCTTCTTGTGTGTAGAACTAACTCCCTTTTATCCAGTTATGGTAAAACTTTAGCTCAATGGAGCTTGTTTGTATAGTACGATTCATACATAAAGCAATTCATACTGATTTACAAAAGGTATACAAACACATACAATTACAGAGGATAATACTGTCCGACAAAACAAAAAGGCATTTTTTGGGCAAAAATGACTTACTATGCGGTTTTTTTTTTGTGTGAAATTCAAATCATTCTTTGTCATGTAATAAAATATCTCATCACAAATGTCTGTTGTTTTGGAGAAAATTGGTGGGTGTTTGTAAAGTTACTGCGAAAAGTAGTAGTAAAACAAAACAAAAAGGCAGTAAAGACCATTACTGTGTTCTTACTAATGTCTATTTAGGACCCTGCCCTAATAGTTTACAGTCAATCCCTGTATTAGACTGAAACAGATTATGGGATTACTGTGTTTTCTGCACTATAAGGTGCATTGTCAATGAATGGTTTTTATGAAGGTTCTTCATATTTAGGGCACATTTAGTGAAATCAAAATCCTGAGATAAAAAGTCAAAATTCTGAGATAAAAAGTAAAAAATTATGAGATAAAAAGTCAAAATCATGAGATAAATAGTCAAATTTATGAGATAAAAAGTCAAAAATTACGAGGTAAAAAGTCAAAATTCCCAGTCACTAACCACTACCAGAATGAATCCATATATAAGGTGCACTGTGCTTTTTGCAGAACTAGTTAATATGCAGTAACAATAACTGCCTCATGTCCAATAATCTACCTACAACTACTGGGGCTGAACAACAAGAGAACTTTAAGGTCATTTTTCTCAGTTTGGTGTCTGTGCAGTTACTGCCTTTTTACTTTGTTCCAGAATAAACATTAAACAATAGAAATACCTGCCTCATGTGCTGCATTTCCAGTAGTAGCGACTCGGCTCAGTTTGACTCGACTATGTATTCCTAGAAAGTGTTTCCATTACAGGACAGTACTAACTTTACAGTACCTGGATGTCATAGCAGGGCGGTGCATACTTCCCTGTTGTCTGCTCATGGAACTGTTGATAAACTTGTTTTGTTGTGTGTTATTTCATCTGACTTTTTCAATTGGCCACCAGAGACTGAGGCCCCACCCACACAGCAATGTTACCAAGTGAATGCAACATGATTTGTTTTTATATATATATACATATATATATATATATATATATATATATATATATATATATATATATATATATATATATATATATATATATATATATGCAATCAATGTTTTTGTTGCCAGCTAAGCAACACCTTAGCTGAAGTGTTAGCAGAATCCCACACTAGCATACACTGCATAAACTATAAGTGTTTCAACAAAAAAAAAAGTGTGACTGTTTTGCTGGTCAACTGTTTCATCTTGGGTTTATTTGTACTCAAATGTTGTGCTGTCTTCCATCTCTCTCTATGTGCACATTTGCATATGTACAACAAACTGTCTGAAATGCATTGGCATCAAATACCTTCAGAGTCATTCTATGCTGCTGATGTGTTAATTGCACATACATTTTTAATCAAATCAATCATGATGATAGATTAATCCCTGTTAATGCTTTAATTTTGACAGCCCTACTAGGAACCAATAATAGGAAACATGCCTGGATCGCTTGGAGTAAAAAGTAGAAAGAAGGATGATTGGTGGGCGGGGCTGAAAATGACTAAGGCAGGAAATACATAGGAAGGAAGTATACAATTAGCACAAGCAACAAGGTAAATAGTACAAAATAAAACAGGAAGTGAACCTAAGAATACAGAAAAAAAAAACCACAACAAAAGACTATGACTCAGACAGACATGACAGCATCTACCTCAGTAAGCATTGTTAGATGTCGACTTCCAAGCACAGAAACAGGCAATAGGTTTCACAGTCATTCCAATAAACTACTTTATGTGCAACAACAAACTGCTCACAAACCTGCAGTATAGCCCCATTTTACATGAGTCATAATTTACTTAGAATGAAGGACTGCTGCTAATCAAAGAGATCGTAGTGCTGAGGCAATTTACAAGATTCCAGCTGAATAAACTAACACCCACCTCCAAAGAATTTGTTATTTCCTGAACTAAATCCAAGTGGGTGATAAATGAGTCCAGAATTAATAATGCTATAAATCTAAGACCTGAAGTTACTCCAAAGATATTCTGTGTACCACTGTCACCAGCTGAGGTGGAGATAATAGAGTCGGCTATCTGAGACTTGCCAACACAACAGGGAAACTGCTGTTTGAACCAAGTGTAGTTCAGATACACAGTAGAAGATGCGAGTGGCGGCTGCAGGGGATGCTCCAACAGAGCTGGGTGTATTGTTAAAGATAATGACAGGAGCAAGTGTGTGGGTGGCTAGTACATTATTCAGCGCTAATGTTTCCATTTCATATTCCCTATAGCCGCATGGTACTGTAGGCCTCATGTAGACTGCAGAGAGAGGCTGTAATAAAACTCCAGCTGCGATACTGTTAACTCAATCAAGCATAAGCACACGGAAATAAGGAGGTCCAGATGTCATTTCTCTGAGGTACTCTGATCATTTACAAATCATTAATGTGACACTTGTCAAGCTTAATGTATAGAAAGAGAATGTACTCATTACTTACACGTGCCCCTTGATGTTATCTTACCTGTTAGTGAGTGCAAAGAAAATGATCTCCATCACTTATCAGGCACTATTATAGTCATTATGACTGTGTATGTACACACGTGTGAAAGAGAAAAAGACAGAAATAAGAAGAAAGACATGTCTTCAGTCAGTCAGTCAGGTAACCTTGACAGTCCAAAGTCAGCTTAGCCTTGCAGACATCTATTTGCTCTCAATTAACACGTGTAAATTGACACTATCCAGTCATAAAAGCAATGGATGGGCATATTTCCCCCCGCAGTGTACCTCTGCTTAAGGCAAACTGCTGGTTTTGATTAGTTACAGCTTTGCAATACCTCTAACTGTGGGAAAGGTTTTATCCCCTTTAAATGCTGCTCTGATTCCATTTTAATGTTTCAGTTAATGAAATAGGGTTTTAATCCTACCCAGGCTGCATCGAGAGCCATGTATGGGTAGCAGAAGAGTTCAAAATCAGCTTGATTTATTACAAAAATCGGAGGAAAAATAGCACTTTAAAATAGCGGTTCCTCAGGACGGGCATCTGTCACCACAAACCCAGAGTATAGTCTGAGCCGAGCCGCTTTGAGCAGTCCATTTTGTTATGTTTCATCTGTACACTGCTCCCCTTTTGTCCTCAGGAAGATGGCTTTAGAATTTCATCGACAGTCGTGACTGTGCTCGGAGCGTAAATGTTTATTAGGGAGACAAGTCAGAACACACACAAAAACCAATATAGAGGAAAAAGATTAGTTTTCACGTCTGCTAAAACATGAACTGATGTGCTTCTGCCAAAGGCTACGGATTTAAATGACTGTGTGGATTTTTTTTTTTTTTTTTTTTTGTGGTGTTTTTGTCAGAATGTTCATCAGCTGTATTAAGAGGCATTAATTATCTAATGGTTGGTTTTAATCACCGGTGACACTTTAAAGTATTTAAATCAAATTAATAGAAAGTTGTCAGGTTCCTCAAACTTTATTCATCATCTGAGATTTTTTTTAAAAAATGGGAGGAAATCTGCAATGTTCCTACTGTATCTCTGAAATTATTTTCCAGGACTTTTCCAGGACTTTTCCAGGACTTTTCCAGGACTTTTCCAGGACATACACTAATACGTCATTGTTTGGACATGTTCTTTTCTACAGGTTTAATTTGCATTTACCCAGATTGTTTCTATGATTATTGTTCAGACAGTTGATGATTCATCTATATGAAAAGTTCAACTTCTCTATTTTCTCTTACTTTCTTTTTTACACTTCCTCTAAGAATAAATGCATATTTTCAATAAATTGCTGAAAAACAATTCCTCATGTCCATTTACACTCAGTATTTTTCTGTCAAGCCCCCCTGTCAACATCCACACAACATTGTAATAGTGGTGAAATTATAACTTTGATTGAAAGAAACATATATTTTCTAACAACAATTTTTGCTATATTATTTTTTTTTTTTATTATGAAATAAACAAAATTACTTACATTTTTGCTTGAACAATATAAATAAACTCAACACGACTGCTCCCTAAGTCCATATTCTTCAAATAAATATAAGAAATGCACAATTATCTCACAAAAAAGTCACTTTTTACATTTTTTTTTATAACAAATACATATTTATAACAAAGACAAACATTTGAACAGTATCAGTGGCTGCAATGAACCTGATTACAATATACACCTCAGAACATTAAAGTGCAAACTCTGCAAAAATAAAATCATTGCACTTTTTTTTTTTTCTTTTCCAGTAAAATAATTGTTAATTCTTCAAACCAAAACTCAGTCCAACTCAGTGTCATATCACCATGACTTGTCGCACATCCTTAAAATGAGTTCAGGATATTCCAAGGTTAAAACATTAGTTCCACCTGCTACATGTTCTAAAAAAAAAAAAGATACCCAGGAATAATCCCATGTCACCCACCACCACCACCACCACCCCACCTCCCGACAAGCCTTCATGCCCACAGTTTGGAAGACACTGGTTTAGACACACAAGGGCACAATGCATGGGGAGGAAAAATAATTTCCCAGGATAACTTAACTATTTCTAGGATATTTGAAATTTTTTTTGTTGTTGTCATATTCCATGTATTCCATAACTGTAAAACTAGTTATTTATTTTCCAGGTTTTCCAAGACACATGGGAACCCACTTGAAATAATCAAGTATTATAGATCGAAATACTCCTAAAAATCCAAACGGAATTTCAACAGAGTTAACTTAATGTTAAGAGTAGAGTAGGCGTCTATTGATCAAAGCACAAACAAAATCAAAAGCAGACACCATAACATTTGAGTATGGGAAAATATATCCAATATCAGACAGGAATCATGTTCACAGATATGTATTTTTATTCACATTAGTATTGGTGGAATGCACAGACTGGATGAATAAACTCCCACACTAATACTCAGTTAAACGACCTTTAGCATCAGCAAGTCTTCTTCACATCCCAAAGAATCTCAGTTTAGTTCAAGTGTGGATCCTGACATAAAATAGGCCATAGAAGTGAATAAAAGGATCTATTTTCTACAAAATGTGAACACATTTGTACATATCTGATGTGTTGTAAATACAAGTCAAACAGTGCAGCTTTAAAAAGTCCAGTTTGTAAGATTTAAGGAGATTTATGAAGCTCGAATGCAACATAATATTCATTATTCTGTTTCATTTGTTATATAATAATGAGCTTTTGATACCATTGACCACAGTATCTTAGTGCAGAGATTAAAATGGGACATAGGAAATAGAGGAGCAACCCTCTGCTGGTTTAAATCATATTTATCTAATTAGTACCAATTTGTCAATGTTAATCAACAATCATTGCCATTCTCCAGAGTCAGTTCTGGTGTGCCTCAAGGGTCAGTCCTTGGACCTATTTTGTTTACGCTGTCCCTTTAGGTAACATTATTAGAAATCATGGCATTAACTTTAACTGTTACATGAATACACGCAGTTATATTTATCGATTAAACCTGATCAGACCAGGCAGTTAGTACATGTGTCTGAGACATAAAGACTTAGACATAGAAATAAATGCAGGTATGTGAGTAAGGTCAAGACCATTGACTACTTTTGAAAAATGTGGGTCGAGAAGCGGGTGGGGTCCATCCGTTTCAAATATATTTCTTGCGGTCCGAGTTGCGGAGAGATTAAAAAAGTGGTCGGTTGCAGGTCATTTATACATCCACCCACACAACACTGAAAAATGAAAAAAAAAAATTTCTAAGGAAGCATAAACACAACAGCATTATATATATATATATATATATATATATATATATATATATATATATATATAATGCTGTTGTGTTTATGCTTCCTTAGAATAAAACATTTACATGTAGGTTGGAGGTTCACCTTGTTGAACTACTTTTTTCATTTTATAGCAGCCGACAGCATTAATGTGGTTTAACACCTCCTACTATATTTGTGTGTAGACCATAGGTTATATTCCCTTAGATAAACAATCAGCAACACACAAAACTGACACCAATGAAGTAAACAGGTGCAAAATGTAACATAACTACTACAGGGAGATAGCACTACATATACCTACCATCCATCCAATTATCCATCCATCCATCCAATTATCCATCCAATTACCCATCCACCCATCCATCCATCCATCCATCCATCCATCCATCCATCCATCCATCCATCCATCCATCCATCCATCCACCCACCCACCCATCCATCCATCCATCCATCCATCCATCCATCCATCCATCCATCCATCCATCCATCCATCCATCCATCCATCCATCCATCCACCCATCCACCCATCCACCCACCCATCCATCCATCCACCCATCCACCCATCCATCCATCCATCCATCCACCCATCCATCCATCCATTTTTGTATTTTTCATTCTTTTCAAGCACTGGAGCAAAAAATAACTAATAAAACATTGTGATGTTGAAGAGTTGACAACTGGCCTTGAAGGTCTGAGCTCTCAGAGTAACCTAAAGACAAGACTGAAATAATCTATATAACCATGTTCCCATGAGTTCGTGGATAGAGAAGCTGAACTATACGCATTCATTAACAAATACATACGATTTTATCATTCCTCCAGATAACTGCACTGCTAACTTTTACATTTTATATTCCCTCAGCAGAACAACTGTTGCCTCTGTCTGATGCTGAAGCTGTGCATACATAGATTTTTCTGTTCAATCTCATGTTACCACACTCTTCATTCTGCGTTCTGTTGCTTGCGTTTGAGTTGATAAATAAATCTTTACAGAGGGTATCTGGTGTTCCTGAGGGCTTCAAAAATCCATAAAATTAGTTTCATCTCTCCCCCTCTTTTCCGTCTTGCTTACAGACAAACCAACAAGTGCACAAGTGAGATAAAAGCTGGAGTTATGTGAAAACATGAAATCCTTTGCTTTCATTGCATTTGAAAGGGCTTTCCTAGAAAATCGCACCAACACCCCCACCTCTGCTGGAAAAAGGCTTGCAGTGTCATGGATGGATTCAAGCAGAGCGACAGCAGTAGGTTTTTCCTGTGCTTTTAGAAAGGAGAGGTTTTTCTCTGTGTGAGAGGTGCTCAGCCAGACCTGCATTATTCATTGACTCTTCAACAACATTTAACAGTTGGGATATTCGCTTGCATGAAGAGACACCACTGCTGCAAGGGAAACAATGGTCTCAATGCTTTATGGACTGTAAACACATGCAAATAACTGGTCAATTTATTTCAAAGGCTCTTTTCCTCATTTCGGTGGTTAAAAGCTCACTTTTTTTTGTACAAGCATTTCTGTGGAATTAACCTTCCATAGGCATAATTTGTGATTTTATGAGTGGGTACTGGAATGTATGTGTCTATGTTTGTATTTTGCTTCAATATTTTTGCTGACTTTACTAAGACAGCAGATGAAATTCTGCATTTGCTGCAATGTGTAACTCTTTGAAACCTGACCTGTTACTCTTACACTGTTTGTCCAATTGAAAAAAATCCAACAGTTTCTGAAACCTTAGACATTAAGCTTTATGTGTTTTATTGAGTCATTATTGTAATTACATTTACGCCTGTACTAGAAGCTGAAGAAGAAGCCATTTATAGCATGCAGTAAATTGTAAATAAATGCTTGTTAGATTTTGAGAGATTTGGAAAAAGGTGCTTTGGAAAAATGAAGGTCTCAGGTGACCTTTAAAAAACACTAAAACCACATTGTGATGTGTGACTCAGCATATTTTATAACATTTTAATAAATGACACATTTTTTTGGGTGACACGTTGCTGCAGTGGTTAGCATTCATACCTCACCAGAAGGACCCTGGTTCAAATCCCACACCAGACCTTTCTGTGTGGAGTTTGCATGTTCTCCTCATGTCTGCGTTGGTTTTCTCCAGTTACTCCACTTTCCTCCCACCATCCAAACACATGCACTGATAGATTAATTGGTTAATGTGAGAGTGATTGTTTGTCTATATATGTTCAGCCCTGAGATGAACTCGAGTCTCATACAGGGTGTACAGTACCCCGCCTTTACCCATTGTAGCTGGGTCAGACCCCCGTAGCCCTAGTGAGGATAAAGAGGGTTCAGATGACCAAGATGAGACATTTTCCATTATTGAATAATACAACATACAGCTCTGGAAAAAAAATAACAATTCACTGCAATTCCCTTTGAATTCAGCATGTCTGCATATATAAGACATCCATTCCTGTATCTGATGAATTCTTTCTTATTCTACTGAATAAATATTTGACCCATATAAGCAGAAGTATAAACTTTCACTTTATTTTTTTCAATAGACAAAAACAATGCTTTTAGTACTGCAAAATTAACTGGAATTCAAAAATATCTATTGAAAACTACTAGATGACCCCTCCCTGGAATAATCTAGATTAATAAAACTGTGGATGACAGACCACCAGATGAAGACCCTGTCATGTCCAGACCAGTCTACAGACCTGAACCCACTTTGAAAACTTCTGGAGGAAGATGGATGATCACAAACGATTAAACATTACTGAGCTTCTTGAATTTCTCTGCCAGGAATAAAGTCATTGACAAGTAATGGAGGAGAATTAAGACATATGGAAACTGTCATTAAAAGTCAGGATTATTCCAATAAATACTGATTTCTGAACTTTTTCCAAGTTACAACGTTAGTATTGTTTTGTTTAACAATCAGTATGAACTGGTTTCTTTGGATTATTAAAATCTGGAAACACCTTCTTTTTTTTTTTTGTTATTTTGATCATGTGTTATGTTCTGCAAATACATAATACAATAATAATCAGTGTTTCCAAAGATCACTCCTCATGACCCAGTGTCGTAAATGTTTTGGATATTTTCCTCTTCCAGCACACCTGGTTCAATTAATGATCAGACTCTGCAGAAGCCTGATAATGATGTAATGTCTTCCAGGTGTGATGGACGAAGGAAGTATCTAAAACACAGGTGTCAAAAATAAGGCCTGGGGGCCAAATCGGGGCCCACTAAACGGTCCAATATGGCCCGTAGGATGAATAACAATCAATATATTAACAATGTAAAAATTATTTTAATTCGGGTCCTACATACAGAATAATTAGATTTCAATTGGGTCAGATGAGTAAAATATGATCATAATTAACTATACATATTGAAAACTGCACATTTTAATGGAAAAAAAGTCAAATTATATGAAAATATTTATATTAACAAACCATCTTTTTACAAAAACCTGAATAAATACCTGAACAAATATGAACTAGCTGAAATATCTGAAGAGAAGTAAATGTTTAGTGTATTTGCAATTGAAATGTAAGTTGTTCTGCACATGTGCAAATGAAACTAATCGATTGAGAAAATTGTTAAAATTACACTTGTTTATCTTAACACATTATAGATTTAAACATTATCATAATGTAATTTTACTCTTATCACTGTTATTATTTTACTGGTCTGGCCCTTTTTACATCATATTAGGCTGAATGTGGCCCCTGAACTAAAATGACTCTGACACCCCCGATGTAAAATATGTAAGTGTCTGCTCTAAACTAGGCCTATGCAGTCGTCTCCGGCTGCTAAAGTCACCCATCATTTCTACCACACCCGTCCACCCATTCACCCATTCCTTAAGGTATATATAAAATACAAAATATAAAAGAATGACTTCATGTGCCTGACCTACAGCATAATCACACTGAATTTGGTGGCAATCCATCCACCCGATCAAAAGTCATGGGCCAGACAATATTCGGGCGTTAAAAGTTGACCATCTTGAAAGTTTTTACCTCCAAAATCTAACCACTTCATGTACCTCTCCTAGAGCATTAGTACACTACCAGCGGATGTAGCGACCACACCATTCTATCCCTGAAGTTCTGTGTTTTGGGGATATAATTATACTATTTTTATTTGAAATTTGGCAGAAATGTTGTTTGGTAGTTCAGAGAATAAAACTAAAATGTTCATTTTACTCCAACACATACTGATAAGTGGTAAAATTTGCAAATTTTGAAGTGGCTTCTAAATTTTATTTTTTTTCCCCACCACTGTTCATCAGTTCCTTATCTCATTCAGCAGGGACATCATTTTCCATCATCCGACAAGGGATTATGATTGAACTGAGAAAACTATGTAGAAGTAAAAACAGCCTGGATATAGAAATGAGGATGTGGATGGGGGTAGGTAAATCTTTAGCAGTGTTGAGTTTAGAGATGAAAAAAAAGTTTGTACCAAAGGGGTTTATTCATGACCAGAAGGCTTTTGTGATCTATAGTTATCGCCTAAGGGACCACTATGAAAATGGAGCTGAAACAGCCTGGGGCCTGGCTAGTCCTGTCATCTGAGATGAGACCACAGAGAATGTAACATCTGCGTGGCTTTTTATGTTTTGGAGCCTTTCAGATTCCTCCCTGTAAAGGAAAAGAGGAGCAAATTCCTTTCAGCATTCCTTCTATTTCCTCGTAGAAATTCAGAGGTTTGCACCAAAAAAAAAAAAAAAAAAAAAGCATCTCATTGTGCCATTTTCACAAATGTCTGAGTCATATAAACTAAATGAGGCTATATGAGGCTGCAGGCTTGGAAAAAAAAAAAAAAAAAAGAAAAAGAAATGAAAAAAATAAAACATTATCCACCCGAAGCAAAGAAAACCTAATATTAAGCTAAGCTGTTTTTTCTTTCTTTATTTCAAAACATCCAAATTCTCTATATAACAGTAAAATATATTCATAAACTAGTGTCCTCTGTCCAGTTTATATTTTCTACTTTAGGGGAAATCAGCTGCTGACCTTCTTTTTTTTTTACTATATGAGAAACCAAATATAAACATCTGTTCTTTGAAATGCTCTCAAAAGGACATCAGTAAGGTACAAACCGTTCTAAATAAAGATATTAATCTAGTACATTGTACAACACAACTGAAATATGTTTCTCAAAACAAAAAAAACAAAAGCATCTGGGACTGTGGGATTTACTCTGACACAAGAACATTCACTGCTACAACACTGTGCAAAACACACCATAATGAATCACTAGTGTTTTTGGTCAACAGGGGTTTATGGAGGAAATCCCACATCGACTTTACTTCATAATAATCATTCTAAAACCATGCTTTTTTTTCTCCCCTTTACATTGTATTAGAGATATTGCTGTCACGTAAATAGCTATTTTGTGTTGCAAATTGTATTATGTGATTCTTCTGCTCATCCTGGTATGGGTTGTGAGGGCAGCCGAAACACAGGCAGGACACACACACACACACACACACACACACACACACACACACACACACACACACACACACACACACACAGCCACTTTCACCAGCTCTTCTGGGGGAATCCCAAGAGATTCCTACTCCAGCCCAGAGATATAATCCACAGGTGTCAAAACATTAAGAATATAAACACTCACATGCGTACGATAGACTGGATATTAACGTAAGTTTTAAGTAAGTAACTGTGGTATGATACAAGTGTTATGGACATGAGTTGCCTGTGTGTTATTGTTTATGTTAGTTCAACAGACGCAAACAATAGCCTACCTTTTAAGTAAGTAAATTTAAATACAATATTTGAAAATTTTTATATTTAAAAAAAAAATCTACCTACAATGGGAGCATTATATGATATCAATAGTAACGTTTACAAATGCAAAGTCACATATTTTAACGGAATGATGTTAATTTCTAAAGATTATTGTCAATGTTGGCTGTTGGTAACTCATTTTGACGGGGATGTCCATTTTGATACACACACACACACACACACACACACACACACACACACACACACACACACACACACGACCTATTTGTGTTTTGTCATTATTTTTGCAAAACTTATACATTTTCTTTCTTTCTTTCTTTCTTTCTTTCTTTCTTTCTTAATAAGGTATTGTTTTTTTTTGTTTCGTATTTTTCAGCTAAACTAACAGAAGCGTCAACCTCAGTGGGAGGAGGCTTTGTTCTTATTTTTCATTCTCCATTTTCCTCAGCTTTCCCACAGGATGTCTTGAAGGCACTTTATCTCCCCATACAGAACTCAAAAAAAATATTGGGGGAGTTATTATACTACCCACTCCTCTATTGGCAGGTCAAAAAAAAAAGAAAAACACACACACACACACACACAAAAAACAATATGATTCCCTGCAGTTTGCAAGTCTTTCTTTCTATTCCTGTCTCTTTATGTTCCTGATTCTTTCTTCCAGTTTTCAAAATAACCTGCCTTCACCTTGGTAGAAAATAAAAGGAGTGAATTTTTATTGCAGTTTAATGATAGCTAGTATATTAAAACTCTTCCTGGGTGCAAAAGCAGCCCCAAACCTGTGTTTTTCAAATGCACCTGCTCACTAGAACTGTACTGTATATATGTTGGAGCTGTGCAGTTGTAAATAAAACTCCACAGACTTGCAGTTTTTGTCATGAGTGCTGAATGTAAAAGCACATGAAGTGGATATTTCCAGTGTATTGCACCATGTTTGAGTGAAATACAATAACCAATCTCAAGAACTGCACTTGTAGGAAAACACTGCAGTATAGGAATTGTAGCTCCCAGTTAGAAACATGAGGTGAGTAAATAAAACCAGGCTTATTTCTCTCTCACATTAATCTTTGCCATGATTCACTAATACAGACAACGAATGGGTGTTACAGCGATGAGAGGAGCACGGAGTCAGATACCCAACACTTCTGCTTTGAGTTTATGCAGAAAAATAAACAAAAAAAAAAGTTCTGTTCTGATATGACTGAAAGGCTGAAATGATTCTAGCTGGGATTTAATAACAAGACCTTTTCCTGAAGACATTTATAACTCGTTGTGGTATTCTTACAGCGAGCATATGTAATCTCTCATGCACAGTTTTGGATCAGACACAACACCAGAGGATAAGCAAAATATTTTCCATCTCACTGTCCTGTTTGTTTGGATGAACTCACAGAAAGCTGCAAAGCAGAACAGTCTTCTTTTGATCTACAGTCCTTATTAATTCAATCTTCTAGTACGTCTGCTGTTGAGCGTTGTTTGTTTAGCATATCCTGCTGAAATAAGGTAGTGTAGCCTTTGTTTTGTTTTATAAGAGCATTTTTCACCCCTTGTGACGAGGAATGGATCTGAACACAGTCTATTGTGCTGCGATGTGTTCCCAGACAAAGACATCAGCTTGTGACTCACTCCTGTAATGAGAACTGCTCCAGCTGGGGCTGCACACATGCACACGCCACACACACACACGCACACGCACGCACACGCACACACACACACACACGCACACACACACACACACACACACACACACACACACACACACACACACACACACACACACACTCATGAGGATCAAGTTTGTAATCAAGTAGCCATTTGGTAGTGATTTTTAATAAAATAAACTAAATAATAATACAACTTTTGAAAATTAAATTACATTTAAAAAATAAAAAATGAATAAAATAAAATATATACAGTATACAGTATATAAAAGAAAAAAAAAGAAAAAAAATATATAAAAATTCTTGTTTTTTTTAATGAATGTAGCTTCTAACCGGGTGGTGCAGTGGTTAGCAATCGTGCCTTACAGACAGAAGGATCCTGGTTCAGTTCCCACACCAGACCTTTCTGTGTGGAGTTTGCATGTTTTCCTCGTGTCTGCGTGGGTTTTCTCCAGTTACTCCAGTTTCCTCCCACCATCCAAACACATGCACTGATAGGTTAATTAGTTAATCTAAATTGCACATAGGTGTGAATGTGAGAGTGATTGTTTGTCTATATATGTTCAACCCTGAGATGAACTGGAGACTCATACAGGGTGTACCCCGCCTTCACCCATTGTAGCTGGGTTAGACCCCCAGTGACCCCAGTGACCCTAGTGAAGATAAAACAGGTTTGAATGATGAGACGAGACAACTTCAAACCTTTGAAAAATACAGGTTTTGCTTTGCACCTGTTTCCCCAATGCTTTATGGGGACGCTCGGAAAAAAAAAACAAATTCATGTATTTATAGAGCCACATCATTTCTATTTTCCTAGTGGGAACCTTTATTTATATTTAACCCTCATGGGGACGGGAATTTTGATCCCTATAGTATCAGACGTCCCCATGGTGTGACTGTGTAAACATATCTATGTCCCCATAAAGATCGGAATACAAGCACAAACACACACACTGCTGTTACACATTAAGCCAGCCATGTTAAGCCTGCATCCTTGAAGCCCAGTTGTTCAGGTGCATGTAGGCTTTAGTCCCATTGGGGAGTGGGTTTATGTACAACATTCTGTGCTGTGATGAAAAGCCACATACCTGGAAATTTCAACATGCTAAAACCTAATCGCTGCTCTGTTAAAGCTGTACTCAAGTGGCTATCAGTGTACAATAAAGGCCCCTGTGGAAACATCCTCTAGTTGTTCTGCTCATTGTGAAACGTTGAGCTCTGTGCAGTGTGTGTTTGTGATGGTGACAAACAAAGAGAGGTATGTTTTCCTGTGTGCAGTACTCAGAAAATTACAGCTGCAGAATTCAGAGCTGCGTCTCCATCTCTTTTTGGAAAAACACACCTACACTCCATGACTCAGTCTGCTTTTTGCTATAGGGTACAACTCCAGCATCTCAATTATGTACCAATAATACTTGGTTGTGGAGTGTTTCTGGTTTTGATTCTTAGAATAGCAGGGATGTCAAACTCATTTTAGTTGAGGGGCCACATTCAGCTAAGTTTGATCTGAATCAAGCCGAACCAGTAAAATAATAAGACATAAATAATGTCAATTCCAGATATTCCTCTATATTTTCGATTGAAAAAAGGCAAATTAAATACTGAAATGTATTGTAATGTATGTAAACTATCTGTTCAATGTGAATAACATGAAATAAATGAGATAATAAGCTGAATTTTAACAACATTATGCTTTTGTTTATTATTTCTACATGTTCATTGTTATTTGCAGCTCATAGCGGATCAAATACAAATGCACAAAATATTTAATATCAGGCAGAATATTCTTAAAATTGCACTGACTTCTCTTGAAAAAACACTTCTTCACATATTTGTTCAAGATTATTCAAATATTTTGTGAAAGATTTACATTTACAAAGAGTAAAAATAGGAGTTGTGATTATTTACAGATTATTATGATAGTATTTGACCCACTTCAGACTGAATTGACCTGAATGTAGAACCTGAACTAAAATGATTAATATTTTAAAGGTGTCATCCCATGGTTATTTCATTAATATTATTGTGTTCTCCATTGTTATTGAATACATTGTGTGTTGGTTCTATTTAAAGACACGTCCAGATTGCTTTGTTTCAAGCTGTTTTTTCACGGTAGAAAAATGACTTGAGGTCGAACAACAGAGTTTACTGGTACTTCCTCATCGATGTCCATGACACGGTGATGAGGCATCTCTGATTGGCTCAGAATGCGTGAAGGAACACTCCCCACCTCCCCTCTCGCTCTCTGTGTGTGTTTACATTTACCAGAGTAGCATCCAGCTAGGTTTCGTGCCATTGCAGCTACTGTGGCACCGTCTTCTCTCGTAGATGCTAATGCTAATGCTACTTCAGATTTGCTGCAATGGGGGATGGGCTTAACCCCATGTGGGTGATGCTATTGTCCATCTGATGTCAGATGAATCGGCTTTTTCTGGGTCCCTCGTTCCTCTTGTTGTTTTCTGTGAATGCAGTATGCAGCCAGTGGAGGTGAGACACCACTTTCAAAGGCAACTTGTGTCGGTAAGTCGGGGTGACCCATCAGATTCTAAAAGGAGCGTGGAAAAGTGGTTTTCAGCCTTTAATGTCTATTCACAAATTCATCCCAAGGACCGGACTAGACCCTTTGGCGGCCCTGATTTGGCCCCCGGGCCTTATGTTTGACACATGTGAAATAAAGCAAGAAAAAGAAGTAAAGGTGCTGCTTTTAAGAAAGGTCATCCTTCCTTTCTGGTTTATTTCTCATTACATTTGAACATGTTGTTATTTGCACTATGTACATGTAGCCTTTACACACGTTCATTGAGATAAAAAATAAAAATAAAAAAAAATCTCAAAACATAAATGTAAGTTTAAAAAAAAAAAAAAATCTCTTTAACACTGCTTTACCTCATGACACAAAGAGAGCACTCTCCCCCTGGGATTGAGAAATGCATTCTGCAAATACCTTTGTCGCACTGATGTGTAGCTAGAGTCATCACAAATAGAAAAGAAACACAACAGCTTTGAAACCACTTACTGTTGTAACACATTGCACAATACCAGGTTGCCAAAGAAGCCAGATTTAATAAAAAAAAAACAAAAACAAAACAAAAACCAAAACCAAAAAAACACATCATTTGAATGACACGCTACGTAACACAAAGCATGTTCATTATTATCATCAGCAGTAAAACTTTCTCTAAGACATGAAAGCAAACATACAGAGTCTTTCGGTATAGATACAGAGTTGGTGATAGTGTGTGCGTACAGATGTTACAGATGTTTGATGGTGAATCTCATGAGCTGCCTGAATGTAGTCAGGAATAAGGCCAAACATACACAGGAATAACAATTGACAACGAGCTCAATGAGCTAAAACAGAGGGCTCCATACAAATAGATCTGTCTTTATGTGACCGCCTTATTGAAAAGAGGATGTTTATTCATACAGGGAGCCAAAATAAACCAATAACCTCCAGGTCTGAGCTACTGTTTCGCTTTAGCAAAACATTCTGAATATGAGCAGTACTCACTCGTCATTAGCGGAACAGAATCGGCTTATATGTTTATTTTAAAAACATTCTGAGGATGTGTAAATGGATTGTTTATTTGCAAGATTTGACAGTAATGCCAAAAGTGGCTTATTATTGAAATTAATGTGGTTGTGCTATTTTAGGCTATGCTCCAGAGAGTACACATTCCTTCAGAAAAAGCCATTACGGGGAGCTAATTGTGCACCATAAATGTCAGGTATGACTAATGCACGACCTGTGCAAGGAAACTAAGTGTATAATGTCACCTCTTGGGGGCTTGAACTAGCATCTGTCTGGTTTATAATCTACAGCATAAAAGGTTAAATGAAAACCTGTAATTAACAAGCCAGTCATATAAGTAGTCAGTCATTTCTTTTTTTTTTCTCTCCCCTTCTGCACAAACGTTTGTTTTAAAAGGTTACGTTAAAATGAATTGAAAAAGCCCTAATATTCACAGATCAACTTCTATTGTCCCAGTGCTTTATTATGATGAAATATCATCTGTGCTATAAAGCTGAATGGACAATTGTGGGTTAAAATATGACACAAAATATAACCCCTCAAATTCGAATCAATTTTAATTTAAGCCTATTTATGGTCTGCCAAAAGAAGAAAAAAAAAAAAGTTCTAAATCCAACCAATCATGCATGGCGGTTCACTCCTGGCACAGTTAGAGTCATGCTTTAGAATAATTGATACCCATTGAATTCAATGCTGTCAGACTGTAACACTTGGTTTATATGTGCAGCCCTGCAGGATAAGTAAGGCCTGCCTTCCAATGACAGGATCTACCTGATTTATAACATCATCATCCACTGTGAATGTGTGTTGTTTCGTCTCATACTGCGTTGATATAGAGACACTGGGCATCGCTGCCCACCATTTAGGACCATCTGGCTCAAGCACATCTGTGCATTACATCAAAGACTGTAACTGAACATTCGTTTAAAGCGAGCTTAGCCAAGGTGCTTTTAGACAGCAGGGAACACAAAAAAAGACAAACAGAAGACAAAGCGTGTTTGCATGTGTGTAGGTAAACCATTCCTGGCGTGAGCAGTCTTTGTTGGATTTCAGGGCTTGTCTCTGATGGATGAACAGTAACTCTTTTAAAACACAGGCCTGAGGCGCCATTGAGATTGTTCTAATCCATGCCAGTGCATATTGTTCAATATGAAAGAAGCAGCCTCTGTTCATGATCATATTTGATGTTTTTTTTTTTTTTTTTCTCCACCCCTCAAAGCTTTATTCTCCATGATCAAATTATTATCAGTAGTTCAATATTTTTCTGGATATGAAAGTAGTCCTTTGTCAGGATTTAAGAAACCACAGGTGCTGGCACATATTTATTATCTCCTGCGTTGTTTTATGTGGATGAAGGAAGGTTTGATTAACTCAATCCATTCAAAGATATTCAGGGTGGAGACGACAGCAGGCATCATGGGAAGGGACTCCACAATTTAGCTCCAATTTTTTTTTTTTTTTTTTTTTTTTTTTTTTACCGTAGCTCATAAAACATCAACATACAAGTGGCTTAGGGTTAGGGTTTTGTGTTAATCTGAAACCCACTTCAACCTCCGCTCTTGAGGAATGCGTTTAAGTTCATAGGATTTTTGTCTCAGTCTTTTCTCCTCAAACTTTCGGCAGGGTTCAAAACCGCCGAGATAAAGTGATTTGCCATCGGGGGACGGGGGTGGGGGGGGTTAAGTCAATGGGACGTAAACTGGGTTCCGTCATGGAAAATTCCCTTTACATAAACCCAGTGTCTCAACAAAAAACCTATGCCCAATTCCCTTACTTCTCACCCTCTGATCTGACCTCTCTCCAGTCAGTGTGGCTAATGTTGTCTGACAGACGGCCTATGGGGAGAGGAAGCTGGGAAGAAAGAAAGATGGAGGAAAAAAACTGTACATCCCCAAAAAAAAAACTTTCCTCCAAGTCTGCACGAGCATTACAGTACCATCCCCCAGAGGACTTGTTCTCTTCCTGTGCTCCCCGGAGGTGTGTTGGGAAGAGGTGCGGCTGCTATATGTGTCCTGGTTTAGAAAGGTAGGCGATGAGAGCTACCACCACCCCCACATATACACCAGTGCCTATAGTGATGGAGAGGGCGGCGAGGAACAAAGCCCGTCGAGAGGCGATGTTGGCCAGAGGGAAGTCACCTTTGTTCACCGCCTTGGTGGTCTGGAAAAGAGAGAGAGAAAGAGAGAGAGAGAGAGAGAGAGAGAGAGAGAGAGAGAGAGAGAGAGAGCAACAGAAGTCAGGTACAATTTTGAAGAACCTCAAGAGAAAGACTGACCCATTTTTTCAAAGAGATCATAATTACAGAAGCTATTTATGAGTTCTTCAGTGATTTGACGGGAGGGGGGTGGGGGGGGGGGGGGGGGGGATGCAGTTTGTGGGATGTGAAAATTGACTGAGCAGCTCAGTGTAACCCAGGAGAGCTCGTCATACCAAGCCGAACTAGAAATATGACAATTAAGTGTGAAAATGTCAAGGACTGACTGATCACATCTGCTGCTTCCGCTGAAGGATGACGAGCATGTGATAAAATCATTAGTTTTCATTGTTGGTCTTTTTAGACAGTCACAAAGTAAAAACAACTGCTGGAAATAAATGGTTATAATATTGATAGACTACAAGAAGAATCATGGGCGTCGCAGTCGTGGGGGATGGGGGTTGTTGCGACACCCCCACTTCTCCAACCAGATGATTTCATACCCGCCACTTTTTACAGAGTTTATATCTTGTATCGTTACTGGATCCAGGAAATGGACGGAGAGTTGGTCTCACCTACTTTTTATTTTAGGTTAAATGGTTACTGTCAGCTGCAATCGCACCAAACAAACAGTAATAATATTGCGGGGCTGTTTTCATATCTATGGTTTAAACTGTTTACCCGCCCGGGTGGCACAACAGCATATGTAAATGAAGCGCACCTCAGTTTACCGGCCGAAATGTAAACAGCTCTTCTTCGTGGTGTTAGTAAACAGTCATCAACCAGTAAGTAATGAGAAATGTTGTCGTTGTTAAACTAAGTTAAATAAACTATGTCGTGTTCTGTGACATTTACCCTAAGACAGTGGTTCTCAAACTTTTTTCACTGATGTTCCCCCTGAGGAACATATTCTTAGTCGTCTCCCCTGACATGGACAAAACATTTTTGTAAGAAAAAAGAGGTACAGTGTCGGTAAAATCAGTGTCAGATTTTTTTAAATCAGTTTTTTATCTCATAATTTTTTACTTTTTATTTTGTAATTTTTTCCTTTTTATGTCATAAATTTGAGTTATGAATTGAATAAATGTTTAATTGAGGAAAAACACATTTTTGTTACTTTTTTTAATATAAAAATTTAACCATTAATGGATAATTGTTAATTTCCCGATGATAGATTCAGAATATTTTGCTCATGTGCCACAACCTAGAACATTTTAAATGGCTATGACGCCCTTGAGAAGAACTTATGTATAACGTGAAAGACAGAAAATATATGTATATAATTATTAGAATAAAGAATTTTTTTCACTGTAACCCAGTTAGAACGAGATCATTTGTTATAGTGCATTTTATAACACACGATAATCAATCTGTAATTTTGTGTTACACCCACAAACTGAGAACTGATGGACTGAAAAAAAAAAAAAGGAAATTGAAGACAGCGCTGCATATATCAAGAACATTTCCTAAATTACTGCTCTAAAGGAGAAATAATTGAAGCTTCTCTGTGGCACAACTGTCTGTAAGGATAGATCGACTGCTTTTACGCTTGTGTTTAATCGTGCTCATCATTTGGATTCTACATTTAGCCCGAGCAAGAATGAAATCAAGCAGGTGAATGAGACCAAAGTGACAGTGTTGGCAAAGTGTCTGTGTAGTTCATAATGGAGCTGGCCCTTTGCCCTGTCATCTCCTTCCTCTGATGACTCACTTAGAAATGTTCGACGTCTAGAAAAAGCTCAGCGTCACAGCTGCACAGACTTCAAGTATGATTTACTGAATAATAACAAACAAGTAAAACACTGCAACGGCATAAATGTGTTTATGGGATAAATAGAAAAATAGATAAATGACAAAACTTTAACCCATAAAGATCCACTGCTACAGTACTTTTCTATTAAATCACAAATGATTGTTTTCTCTATATTTAACCATTGGAAAGTGATTTTTCTTTATTTATTCTAATATTATCCTTTTGTATTTTGCATTTTTCCAGTGAAAACTGGGTACTTTCCTAGATTTAATTCACTAATCATACTGATGTTTATAAAATGTCAGACTAACATTGAGGTTTATTTGATCAAAAACGGAAGAAAAAGTATTTTTGAGTAAAATAAATCATTAATTGAACTGTCATTTATCAAACTTTATAGGTTTTATTGGTGAATCAGCATTGTAGAAGATGATGGTGTTTACTTATAAATACATATAGGGGAGAAATGTACAGGAGTATTTATTATATAATTAAAATCATAATATGATATGAGTCCTAAGGCTTCACTTTTATCTGCAGAGTTTTGATTGTCTTTTTGTTTTTAAGTCCTTTTAATGGATAAAAAAAATAGTCAATTTCCATTTTAAATTGTTTAATTAGTGGTGCTTTTCCATTCCATTTTGCTTTATGTATATGATATTTACCAAATAATGATCAGAAATTCAATAGAAAAATGCCTTTACTTTCCAATTCTTTTTCCACATAAAGCATAATGTCTTTAATATTTAAGCATATACTGATGCACAGTTGTTCTTTAACAAAAGTTTCCATACATTCACTGCTGTGGTTTAATTCATTTTATTTGACTGTTGTTACAATTACTGTTTATATTGATACGATTTTCGATAAATAAAGTTTCTGCGTTCTCTTTTTATTTGAAAAAGTATCGAAATACATGTTGGTATCGTGATCATATAATAAAAATTGGATCTTTACATATTCTTCTGATAAACCACCTAATAAATACTTCACTTAAAACACTCAAAAAAGAAAAACCCTGAGAACAAAAAGGAACACTGTTGGTTTATCTTGGCCATTGTGGTGCTGTGTATCCTGCTTATCTTTTGCCTATTTAAATTAACTGGCCAAGAGGGAAATGGAGAAAAGAAAACCATCACACACAGGCTGATTCTGACGTTTTGTTTCCACTAAGCAGAGGTCAGCAGTGAGGCAGAAATTACAGATGCAATGTGATACAGCACTGACAGTCAACAGCACACAATGCTACACTATTGTTTAACCGCCTGTGTCTCTTTCCTCTTTTTTTTTTTTTTTTTCTTTTGCCATTGGCGTCTGCTTTGTTTTATTTGACATGTCATATTTTTTTCTACTTGATAAACCACAAATGCACACCAACATACAATAGTACAAGGTCCAAGAAACATTACAAAGCATTTTTTTTCCCCAGATCTAAATAATATTTTCATCAAAAACAGTACATTTGGTTCGATGTTCAGTTTGGAGAACTTTACCCAAACAGCAACTTTTACTCTTTTTTTTAGAGTAAAAGTCTTCGATTGGACTACATTTTAGCAAGCAAGCAAGGTTTATTTGTAACACTGTTTGGTGAATTCATAGCAAATATGACCATCCAGTACAAAACCCGTGGTTCAGTTTCACAGCAGTATTTCTAGCTTTAGCCTCAAATACATTATATGGGTCAAAATGATTGAAATTCAAGTTTATGCATAAAATCCAAGTAAAATGTCTCCTGAACATTTCTAACAATCAGTTTTTGTGAAATTCCTACTGTAAGTGCTTCAAATCATGCCTTTTAGGAAGGACAACAACTGACTCTGACAGTAATTAAGTCTAAAACAAAGAAAAATCGTCTCAAAATACGATTTTCCTTCGCGCCCACGTTAGGTATATGACAACCTTTAAATAGAAATCTATGCAATTATATATTTTAACCAATGGGAGGCCTCAGAACAAAGCCTTCTCGAGTAAACAAAATCCCTTGTTGCTATGACGATGTCTGATTGGTTGAATTAATTTCACGCAAGTATTTTTAATGAGCTTTAAGATAAATATAAAACCTTAATTTCGGAAATTTGACCCAAGTGACTGGTTTTGTGTTGGAGGGTCACACATTTGGTTTATAAATTGCCAGTGATATAGAATAGACATCACTAAAGTAGGCCAGGTTTTTTTTTAAGGGATTAAAAAATATATGTTTTAAACTTCTTCCATTTACTTATCATGGGTGAAATTTCACATGTTAACTGTCATCAGTTGGATCGATACCAAAATGAATTAGAACATACGCAACTGCCGGGTTTGTTGTGCCAGATGCCACTTGTTTTTACATTATAATGGTAGTATTTTATTGGTGTGACCCACTTAATGTTGAATTGATCTGTATGTGGATCATGAACTAAAATGAGTTGACCACCTTTGAAAGTTAACATTAACATTTTGGTAACAACTTTACTTGATGGGTGAGTTCATAACACATTCTTAGCAGCTTTCATAAACTGCACATAAAGCATTGATGACTGTTTCATGAGACATTCATACCAAACCTTTCATGAATGTGTAAGACAGAATGACAACACATTTTCAAAATAAAAGTTCAACAATTGCAAATCACTGCTTCTTTCAACAGTGCTGTCATCTTTCAAACAATTTTTTTTTTACAATGTTACGATCCTCTTTGAATTACCTCAGTGTTGGAATCGTGTTGATCCAACCCCCCCCCCCCCCCATATGTCTGGCCGTTCCAATCTAGCATCTACCATTCACCTACTACATTTCTTCCCCAGATAAAAAACATTTGGCATTTTTCCCTTTTTTGTCACGGGACTCCAGAGCACATGTCCTGCTCCCACAACCAAACTTCTCCATTCCCACCCGCTCCAGCAACAGGCTGTCAAATAATGGTCTGTGCCGCAGTGCTTTGCGATTGTTGGACTTTTATTTTGAAAATTTGTCATTCTTCTGTCTTCCACATTCATGAAAGCTTTGGTATGAATGTCTCATGAAACAGTCATAAATACTTTATGTGCAGTTTATGAAAGCTGCTACGAATGTGTTATGAACTCACCCGTCAAGTAAAGTGTTCCCAAAATTTTTGTATGTCACATTTTCATCCCAGAGGTCAGATTGGAGCCTTTAGCAGGCCGGTTTTAGCCCATGAACCATATGTTTGAAACTCCTGGTTTAGTAATAAAGTCTCATATTTAATACAGAATCAAGTATAATGATACAGTGTATTTGTATAGCACAATTCACACAAAAATAGACAAGTTAAAAACACACAATTCCAGTTAAAAGACAATCAATAAAACATAAATATCAATAAATTCAAAGAGAAGAGTGCAGATAGAAGCCTTTCAGTTCTATGCACGGTTCAACAGATCTGTTTTAAATACTGTCAGAGTCAAAGCCTGTCTGACGTCATCAGGCAAATTTCCTGTGAACTACTGTATGTGACAAAAAACCTTGATTATTCTATTAAATATCAAATCCAACAGATGCTTTGTACAGTACGAGAGTGAAAAGATCACACTGGAATTAGTGCTTCAAACTATTATAAAAGCCAATGACATTCATTTCGGAAGTGAGCTGTTATTACCAATACATAAAGGTTTATTTCTTATTCACAGGTGACGTTAAGAAGAGCTATGACATTTACTGGGAGATTCATGATGTAGATGTAACATGTGTCCTTGGTGGTGAATAAAAAAAACTAAAGATAAAGTGTTTAGAAATGCTTTTTTTTTTTTAACCTTCAACTTTAAATATAAGCTTTCAGACTGAGTGCTGCAAACGCTCAAGAACCAGGGACACTTTTGGATGAGAGCCACCATAAGTCCTCAGTAAGAGCAGTTGGTTTATTCAGACACCTGGACCTCGTGGCTCCTTCTACTTTAGCTTTGTTCTAAAAACCAGACTGAGGTTGGAGCTAAAAGGTGAAAATTCCAGTCACTGGTTTCATTTTTGAAGTAATGAAATGTGTAATTAGAACCTAATAACAGAAAAATATCCAATAAAAACATTTTTAATAATGCTAATCCGATTTTTTTTCACATTTTATCATATTCTAATACTAGTTATCATTCATGTCATAAGGATAATATGCAAAAAAAAAGAAAAAAAAACATGTTAATTACAGTCTACTAATAATTAGCAATTGATTTACACTAAAACATGTCACAGCAGAACAGGTTTGTAATGTTATCTTAAGAGAATATACAAGAGAGCAGTTCTAAACTGTTCACTGTAGTGACGGCTATTCTGCCCTAGAAAAGCAAAAAAGACAATAACTGCATTTTTTTGGTGAAAATTTGTTATTGTGGTTTTTTTTTTTGTAACATTCAAATCATTCTTTGTTATGTAATAAAATATCTCATCTCAAATCTCTGTCGTTTTGGAGAAAATTGGTGGGTGTTTGTACAGTAACTGCAAAAAGTACTAGTAAAATAAAGTAAAAAGTCAGTAAAAGACCAATACTGTGTTCTTACTAATGTTCATTTAGGACCCTGCTGCAATAGTTTACAGCGATTCACTGTATTAGACTGAAACAGATGATGGAATTCCCGTATTTTCTGCACTATAAAGAGCATTGTCAATGAGTTCTTTTACCGAATTAGAATATATTGTATGGAAATTGTACAGCACATTCTACTTTTTCAATTTTTGTTTTGTTGTTTGTTTGTTTTTTTTATCTTTGCTTTTTTATTTATTTATTTAGTTTTTAAATTATTATTTCATGTGTCTCGAAATAAACAATATTAAAAAAAGAAAAGGGGGTTTTATGAAGGTTTTTCATATATAAGGCACATTAAGTGAAGTCTAAATCATGAGATAAAAAGTCACTAAGCACAACCAGAATTAATCCATATATAAGACGCACTGTGGTATTTGCAGAACTAGGTAACAATAACTGCCTCATGTCCAATAATCTACCAACAACTACTGGGGCTGAAGAACAAGAGAATTTTAAGGTCATTTTTCTCAGTTTGGTGTCTGTGTAGTTACTGCCTTTTTACTTTGTAGGGCAGAATACCAGAATAAACATTAAACAAAACACAAGGCACATTACGTGAAGTCTAAATTATGAGCTAAAAAGTCAAAATTATGAGATAAAAAACCAAAATTATGAGATAAAAAGCCAAAATTATGAGATAAAAAGCCAAAATTATGAGATAAAAAGCCAAAATTATGAGATAAAAAGTCAAAATTATGAGATAAAAAGCCAAAATTATGAGATAAAAAGCCAAAATTATTAGATAAAAAGTCAAAATTATGAAATAAAAAGTCTAAATTCCCAGTCACTAAGCACAATCCATATACAAAATGCACTTTTGCAGAACTAGTTAATATGCAGTAACAATAACTGCCTCATGTCCAATAATCTACCTACAACTACTGGGGCTGAACAACAAGAGAACTTTAAGGTTATTTTTCTCAGTTTGTTTTCTGTGCAGTTACTTTGTAGGGCAGTATGCATGAAAGGGATAAACAGATCCCACTACAGTTGGACAGAACTACAACCAGTCAGAGCCAGACAGTAAATTAAACACCCTGAATTCTGTCAGAAATATAGGAACACAAGTAGAAAACTAGCGATAATACACAAAGGCTGCATTAGCCTGAGAATGATGATTTCAAGGTAATTATATTTGGCTGTTTAATATGAATGAATGACTCCTTTTGGCTGCTTTATTTGTTCATATTTTGTATTCAAAAAGTCCATTGGCATGACTGTCAGTGATGAGTTCCACCATATTAGATACAGTAGAATGACTGGGAAATATTTGTAAGCATTTAAAAATTATAGCTGTATATGGTGAATGAAGCCAATGAATGGTTCTAGTGCCAAACAAAACTGGCTTTATTGAATGAATTAAGTCACAGTTGAATTAAGATCTGTGCTGAAAGCAAGCAGAGACTGTGAAGCCTCATATAAACAAGAGTAACAGATCTGTTTATAATAGAATGGTTTTAAGTTTCATATCTATGTCCTTCAGACGTACGTAAGAGGTGACAAAAGGTCAGATCCTTCTATTGGAGGCTTTCATTACTGCAGTGGCAAGGTTTTTTTTTTTTTTTTTAACTATAATTGATGCAGTGGGTAGCTCCTTATTCCTTAAAGAACCATGCCAGAAGACATTTGTTGTGGAAAATAGATTAGTCTGTTTCAAAAGGTTCAAATCATTATCATCAAAGGAAGTAAACAACAGATGCTGAAAGTACAAAAGTTTTATTAAAACCTGGAGGGATAGTGATTGATCATCATCTTTGTGAAGAAACGTGATTGGAAAAAGACATTAAATGATCGTATTGTAGATGCTGCAGTTAAATCAGAAAAATCTACTGTTTAGTACACTGTAAAAAATATAATATATATTTTTTACGGGAAAATAAAAACAAACAAACTGCCAGCTGTGGTTGCCAGAATAATCCTGTAAAAAACACATCACACCATAAACATATTTACAGACTAACGTATAGATTTAACATTTTAAATTGAACAGAAACAGTAAATGGACTGCACCTTACATAGACCTGCAGGTGCACACGGTGTTTTATAAAACCATCAGGGGTAAACTGGGTCTATCTATCTATCTATCTATCTATCTATCTATCTATCTATCTATCTATCTATCTATCTATCTATCTATCTATCTATCTATCTATCTATCTATCTATCTATCTATCTATCTATCTATCTATCTATCTATCTATCTATCTATCTATCTATCTATCTATCTATCTATCTATCTATCTATCTCTCTCTCTCTCTCTCTCTCTCTATATATATATATATATATATATATATATATATATATATATATATATATAGTGTTTTTCTTCATACATATTACATATACATGTTACCTTGATACATATATATTCCTGATACTGTTACGACCTTTCCGCCAGTGCTCTCCAGATCCACCTGGTCCCGTACTGTGCAGCTGAAAGTCCATCTGCAATATTTAAGCAGTGAAACTTGCAGTTGCTGTTGAGGGACCATTCAGCTTTGTCACTTCCATAACCTGGACACTCTGCCCATTTCCCTTGTCTCCATAACCTGGACTTTTTTCACCACCACGGACTCTGGCTGATCTACCCTCAGGTTTATTTTCTGTCTCTGTCTGAATTTAGTTCTGTCTGTTATTAAATAATTTTTCCCTTCCGCACTGACCATCTGAGTCCTCTCTCCTCCTAACTTGTCATGACAGATACATGGTGTCTGTTTGTTTATATCCTAGAGAATTTCAAATCCTTTCATTTATTTAACTATAATAACATTATTTCTTCCTCTCAGTCACTTAAAGTGTCCAATGAGACCAGGAAAATTAATTTAAGTGCACTTTTTTCCCCCCCAGCTCAGTGTGAATCTTTGATACAGACAACAGTATATCTTATTATACAATCAGATACAGCAACATTTGACATAGATGGAGAATGGCTGGAAAATACAGCCCAGAAAAAACCAATGCAGAAAAGACAGATAGTGGTTAATTATCATCTTTCCATCTGCATTGGTTAGAGAAAGTGCCACTGAATAATCACTTCTTACTCATTTCAAATGGGTTGTTATGTTTGCAACAGAAAGAGATGTGAGTTGTTGATTATGGCATTTACTTTTTCACCATATTAGGTTGTTTGTGAAAAGTGCATGCAAGCGTTTCAAAATTAGGATTTGTGTCCTGTTGCGTATGCGAAAGGATAACAGTAGTTAAGAGAGCTTTTTGTTCTATCAGTCCTTTATACATCATCAAATAACTACTTCAAAAGGTTATCAGAAAAAGACACACAAACTGAAAAGATAATTAATAATGAAAAATATAAAGTTTTGATTTATGTCCTAGATATAAATCAAATTACCACAGTTATAATTGACTTATAGTGCAACCAACAACCAGAAAGAAACGCATATGTTTTAACTCGTTATTGGCCAAGTGACTATATTTTTGGTCATTTCCATGTACATTAGAAGACAGTGGGACAGCAACAGTTACAGTGAGGACAATGACTTTTACATACATACATATACATCTGTTCATGACTATTCACCCACTATTTACCCACTCCCCACTCTGGGAGGAATGGCAACTCTCTCAGTAGTATCTGCATAAGGAGCCATAGACTAAAATAAATATTTTAAAAGTGAGTTACTGTGTAGAAAATGTGTTTGATCAGGTCACACAGTTACTTAGTTTTGTGGATATGGGCAGAAAATTTAGGGGGGGGGGGGGGTCACAAATGAGATAAAAAGTCATCATGAGATTTTAAAAAAGTTATAGAAATATGAGATTTAAACAAAAAATTCATAATTTTAAGAGAAAAAGTCTAAATTTGAGATAAAAAGTCAAAATTTTGAGATAATAGTCATATAAAACTATAATTTCCCTCCTCCACTGATTTTCCATCTGAAGCCACTTATTTTTCATACTGTCACGTATGTTCTATTCTGAGAATGTAAAGAGTATAAAGTACAGATATTTGTGCAAAAATGTAGGGAGTAAAAGTAAAAATTTGCCAGAAAAATAGATACTCCAGTAAAGTAAAGATACCTAAAATATTTACTTAAGTACAGTAATGAAGTATTTTTACTTAGTTACTTTACACCTCTGGGTCTCAGTTTATATTTATTATCTATACGGGTGAGAAGAGTTATACAAAATATGAGTAAGGTTATCTAGTTACACTTATATAAGTCACAATCAAAATAGTTGAGCAAATATTTTTTTATAAACTTTTGAGTTATACCATAACCATTTATCTGAACAAGTAACTTATTTTTGATCATTTCCACACAAGACATTGACAGCAACACTTACAGTGAGTCAACAACCTCGGCTCCAATGTGGTCTAGGGTCAGTCAGGTCAAATATGGTCAACTTCATTCATAAGAGGTCTGTATATATTTATATATATATATTTATATATATATATATATATATATAAACTCTAAAAAGCTGGTGCAATGATTGTAAAATGTTATATTTTGTGTTTCAAATAACACCACTATTACGATGTAGTTAAAAAAGCTTATGCCTTATCCTACTCCTTTTTGGACATGTCATTGTGGATGATGATGATGATGATGATGATGATGATGATGATGATGATGATGATGATGATGATGATGAGGATGAGGATGAGGATGAGGATGATGATGATTATTGTATTGATTATTGTTGCATTCTGCACATGTTCGAAATCAAATCTAATTCAAATAAAAAAATAAAACAATAAATCACTTGTAATTCTAATTGCTTTGAGCCTTCTGTGTTTCGGCTATGACAACCTTTTACAGTACCAGACCTTTGGATCATCCATCTGTGGTTTGTCATGATGTTACCATATCATTCATATTTCTCTTATTTTAGTTTATCCAAGGTTTGTATCCTGCCTCCTGTCACTGATGGCAGATCTACTACCATGTGATGGTTTACCCACACACTTCAAAAGCACTAACTTCCTTTAATTATTTTGTAGCTCAAGCAATAGCATCAAACTTTGATACAACAACAAAAACCAAGGCTCAGTGTTTGATAGCCTTGACTCAGTTTTCCACCACACTAGTGTAATCAATGTTTTCTTGTCTGAAAATATTGAACAAAACTGACAAAAGATGAATTGAATTTTTTTTTTTTTTTTTTTTACAAACTTCATTACAGAATGAAATGGATTTAAATTAATAACCACACAATCCAATTTCCTCAATAACAAATAGGAAAAGGCAATGTAGAAAAAAATTAATTAATTAATATTCCAAGAACAGAAAATCAAAAGGTCACGTTTGAGCTTCGACAGAAAATTACAGGTCTAATAATTATTTCTAAAACTATTTTCTATGTTTTCATGTCGAGCAGCTTAGCATCTGCAGCTGCAGTAGCTCAGTTTTATATATATATATATATATATATATATATATATATATATATATATATATATATAGCGAGTGTGAGAGCGACCGTTAGAGGGTTTCATATGATGGTGCAAATTGTCTAGAATAAAAACAGACTTATGAATCACTGTGTGAAAGAAAAACACACGGAAAGGTCAAAGAATCTGCACAAAGGACGTGTATTTAAAGCTGAGCCTTTAGCTTTGTTGTCAATACAGTAATTATTAAAACAAAGCCACTGTTACCAAGGCCTTATGGGAAATTAGCTTTGACTTTTCTTTCAAAACATGACAAAATATACTCTCCTTTAGAGGATGTTTTACGCCTCAAGCAAGGTCTATAGGGATAGACACTCCTAAAAAGTGAGTCATAACGGACAGACGATGGTTTTATTCTCCGCCACTCAGAGGAGGTTCAGAGGCACCTGCTCGCTCTGACATTTCCGCAGTGAAAATGAAATGAATATGCCACAGTGAATTTATCAATCTTTTTCCTCCACATTGCAAAAATAATGAAATCAAAGCCACCCTGAGAAACAGGATTAGGACCAATTTAATAGACTAACGCTGCTGAGAATATGATTGGTTGTGTCTTTGTAATGCCACAGCTGATACAGAATAATATGGCGTGTACGTCGCCGTGAAAACTATTTCTCGAATCCCCTTGAGAGCAAAAACGCTTAGAACCGTTTAAGTCCTTATCTGCACAACCTTGACAAAAGTGATTGAAATGTGGTGTCATAGGCAAAAAGATAAGAGACTTGTATTCTCACACGTTTATGGATGTCTATTTAGTACCCTTAACATGTTCTTCTTTAAACCATGGAACACATGAAACCCATTTGCAACACACACACACACACACACACACACACACACGCATCTACAACTATACATAAACTGTTTCCAGTAATTAGCTTATTATTCATTTTCATTCATTCTGGTGACTTTTTGCATTCATGTAAAATAACTTGAGGGGAGACTCATTTGCATAATCATAAAAAGGAATCATTGTGTTTTTCCCAACTCTGCACTTTGCAGCGCAGATGTCTCGACGCTGAGAGAAATATTTATCAGCATCTCCAAACAGAACGCTTCACCCTATTAGTGGCAATAATTGAATCTCAATTCCACTTCCCAATCAAATGCTCTAAGCTAGATATTCACGGCGTTCTAGTCATTATCGCTAGCGTGTGTGGGCAGTTAACGCTGAATCTTCAAACGGCGTTGGCGCTATTTACCGTGAAGATGTTACACGGAATTACAGACGCAGGCAGCAGTGGGAAGATTTGAAACAAGGCATGAAAGGAAGTATTTGAGTTTTATGTGTGTATTTGTTGATGATCACTCCAGTCCTCCCTCTATTTGGCGAAGGCCTGACCTTCTAGCGGGATGAAAACGCTATTGATCCGCCGTCCGCAGACTCCATTACAGCGGTTAAACAGTTTGTTTGTAAATGTCCTCTAAGTAAGCGGGGAGGCTGATGTGTTATCATATCTCAACTTTTCTTCTTGGCTTATTCTTCTGCTTGTTGCGTGTGGCCATGAAACTTACACACACACACACACACACACACACACACACACATAGTATTATATTGTTAAGTTAGGGGAGGGGGGGTCACAGATTCGACGTCCCTATAGCCATTCTTTTCCTTTGCCGGCATCTCCAGGACCTCCTTTGTTTTCCCAATGGTCGGTAAATTATTTAAAATTACAATTATGTATATATATTTTTGAGAGAGAGGTTTTGTTAATAAAACCCGTTTTTTTTGTTTTTTTTTGTGTGTGTGTGTAATGTCTTTTCCTATGTTGAGTTTTCCCATTTAAGCCATTTATTTGTTAATATATTGTTTGGAAACCACAACACTATTACCCTGGCAAATCCCATAATGCATCAGTTCATGCATCTTTCTCTGATCAAACTCCAGCCATAGGTCGACAAAAAAAACTCCCCCCTCAAAAAAAAAAAAAAAAAAAAAAAAAAAAAAAAGTACAATATCTTCGCTCTAACTCTTTCATCGTGCAGAATTAATTCCTTTAGTTTGGGACTTCCTGAAGGATTGAATGAAATGAAGCCCAGTGAAGTGGGTTATTGAGCTATAAAAATGAAGCAATCCCAGACTCCCACCATATCTTTTCCTGACAGCTCTTCTGGACTGCACCTTCTAAAGGAGAGAGATTGGCAGAGAAGCCATCCATCCCTAAACACAGCCATCACTTCCCCATAATTACCCAGGAAGAATCAAATTAGCTCCTGACAAGATAATTCAGTGACTGCCTTCATCTGCTTTGGACTCCTCACGCCTACAGATAAGACAGCTAAATGCGTGAGCTTTTGATAAGAATTTATAGAGCAATTTAGTTAAAAAAAAAAAAAAGCTTCACACACATCTTCTTCCTGCACTTATATGTAAAGTATATGTATATATGGTTATTTTTTTTTAATGTTTTTACTAAGTGTGTTTTTCCCCCACCGATAGTACATCAATACTTCCTCTGACTGCACATCATTATGAGACGTTTCCCACAGAGCCGCATAGATGAAAACAAGTCCAGTTGACATCCATTAGTCAAGTATTATGTGCAGTGCAGTTTACTGGATAGCACATATTGACAGAAGCCTCAAAATGAACAGTGTTGCTTTGTAAACTCATTGACAGGTTTTTTTTTTTTTTTTTTGCTGCAAACACCAATCTGCGTTTCTACACTTCATGTATTCCACACTGATTACTATTTGCAAAACAAGCAGGAGTTTTTCTGTACACGTCGGTAATTATTTTCTGACGGATTATAGGTCAGCCAACGAAGTATTTTTTTATGCCTTCGTGAGGCTTCATCTTTTCATTGAATTTTAGATTAGAATAAAATAATTTTTAAAAAATGTTGAGAAATTATCATCTTAATAGCAATGTTACTCTGTTTCTTCATTTTGTGTTTTGTTATTTACATCTCCAACAATCTGTAATAAATATTAAAATAAGGATCAATGCCCCTGTAACTCATGTTCTATCTATCTATCTATCTATCTATCTATCTATCTATCTATCTATCTATCTATCTATCTATCTATCTATCTATCTATCTATCTATCTATCTATCTATCTATCTATCTATCTATCTATCTATCTATCTATCTATCTATCTATCTATCTATCTATCTATCTATCTAACCATCCAACTACCCACCCACTGATGAATAAATATGATTAAATTTTTTTGTATGTAAGATAAGATAAGATAAGATACGATAGATTTTATTGATCGCACAGTGGGGAAATTCACATGTTACAGTAGGCAGCTATTGAGAAAAAGAAAAAAGACTATATGCTATCTACACTATACAAAATATACAGGATTTAAAAAAAAATATAAACAGAAGGGATAAAACTATGTGAAGATGAGAAATCGATTTCACATTACCTCCAGGGGTAGCCTGAACCCGATTCCACCTTTCTATTTACATTACCCCGTTTACATTTACATTACATTTACATAATCCCTAATTTCATTTAGTCAGTTGTAACTTTCTCCAGACTCCTCTGTAAACTTTCCTAGCGCTCTAACTACGTCATCCTAAAGATTACGCTGATTGGTTGTAGTACCGTCCTATTGCATACAGAGGGATTTGACAGACAACCTTTTAGTCCCGCCTCCTCTGAGTATGAAGTACGACTAGACCTACATATGAAATGAATAGGGATAGCATGACACAACAATATTAATGAAATGACGTTGGAATGAGACCTTTAAAAATACCAGTTTTTATAAATCATTGCATTAGTGTGAATGATGCAATATATTTATAAATATAACCATGAAGGAAGGCAGTGCTTTTAAGACACTCATGAAAATGTTGTTCTGTTTTTTCCTTAGCCTAATTCTGCTTTTCAAACATCACACAATACATTTGTTTCATGCGTCAAACGACTTATTGCAATTCATATTTTGAAGCCATCTACCCCCCCACCCCCACCCCACCCCCACCCCCACCCTCAGAACTTGGGACTTCACAGACAGATCCTTGAGAGTGATTTATTCTCTGGCTCCAAAGACAGCTTTCAACCTGTTTACAGAGCATCAGGCGCCCGTTACAGATTGGCCTTGAGTTACTGAGGGGGAGCTCAGTAAAAGGTGGCCTTGCATTGACAGTAAGAAAACCATCTGTCTGTTGTTTGTGATAGACTTTAATCCTGTGCTGAAGTAACACATAGTAGAAACACTTTACATGGATGTGTGACTTTAAGTTTACATCTATAGGTATTTATACAATGTGTGTAGGTGCAGTGGTTTTATGTCAGATCTGTATAAATATATGCTGCATCATCCATATGACACAGACGTGTGTGTGTGTGTGTGTGTGTGTGTTTGTATTCCAATCTTTATGGGGATACTCATATGTTTACACAGTCATGCCATGGGGACCTCTCACACTATGGGGACCAAAATTCCGGTCCCTAAGAGGGTTAAATATAAATAAAGGTCCCCGCTAGTAAAATAGAAATGATGTGGCCCTATAAATATAATTTAAATTTTTTTTCTGGAAGTCCTCATAAAGCATGAGAGATATATATACATATATATTTATTTATTTATTTATTTATTTATTTAGTTTTTTTTTATCTTTAATTTTTTTATGTATTTTTAAAAATAATTGATTAATTAATGTTTTTAATTTTTTTTTAAAATTATTTTATTGTTCATTAATTTTTATTTAGTTTTTGAAGTTTAATGCAATTTTGTTATTATTATTATTATTATTATTATTATTATTATTATTATTATTATTATTATTATTATTATTATTATTATTATTATTATTAATAGTAATAATAATAATAATAATAATAATAATAATAATAATAATAATAATAATAATAATAATAATAATAATAATAACAGACATTTTAATTGTTATTTTTTATTTATTTATTTTGGTTTTAAAAATCAAATTACATTTTCAAGTTTTTATTATAATTATAATTGTATTTTATATTATTAAAAAAAAAGAAGAAGATGTGTTTACACTCACTACCCATTGGCTACTTGATAACAAACTTGGTCCTAATGACACATGGAAACCAGTGTGTGTGTATGTGTGTGTGTGTATGCGTATGCGTGTGTGTGTGTGTGTGTGTGTGTGTGTGTGTGTGTGTGTATGTGTAGATGTGTGTGTTCTCACCCCCTGCGAGAAGTAAAATGCTGCAATCCCCAGAGGCCAGAAACAGCAGAGCATAGAGAAGATGGCTAGACCCAGGTGGTCTCTTGGAGGGACGACTATGAAATTGTCCTCACTCTCGCTGTCACTGGAACAGTCCGTCTGCAGGGAAACAGCACAGTTCAAAACACATCCATTTTACACCCTGGAAACCAACACAAGGAACTGTTACTCTGAACAAAGATGGAGTGGTACACAACTACTGCAGTGTATGTTTTTGTTGACCCACCATATTTAAAAAAAAAAAATGTATTACCTCAACCCCTGAAAGGGGGGGGGGGCAAAGTCTATTGGTTTTGGTTCCGTTTTCTTAGTTTCTTAGCAGAAAAAATATTGTTTGAATTCATACCATATTGGGTTTACAGATTAATAGTGTTACTGTTGAGCTTTATTTTCTATTAAAGCACACACTGTACGTGTTCACACTTAAGGGAACACGTGTTTGTGTGTGTTAAGTCACATCCTGTGTTTTGTTAATTTGTGAGTGGATATAAAGCTCCCTTCAAAATAAAACGATTCAGCCGTGTGGATCAACCATCCATGAATATGCTTTTATTTTGTCACTTCCGTGTCCACTACCCGCATTAACTTTCACTGTACCTCTGAAAATAGCGGTTAGAAGATAGTTTTAACATGTACATATTTCTTTAAAATAACTTGAAATAATCATAATGACGGGCGGCACGGTGGTGCAGTGGTTAGCACTCGTGCCTCACAGCAAGAAGGACCCTGGTTCGAATCCCACACCAGACCTTTCTGTGTGGAGTTTGCATGTCCTCCCCGTGTCCGTGTGGGTTTTCGCCGGGCACTCCGGTTTCCTCCCACCATCCAAAGACATGCACTGATAGGTTAATTGGTTAATCTAAAATTGGCCATAGGTGTGAATGTGAGAGTGATTGTTTGTCTATGTATGTTCAACCCTGCGATGAACTGGCGTCTCATACAGGGTGTACCCCGCCTTCGCCCATTGTAGCTGGGTTGGGCCCCCAGTGACCCCCGCGACCCTAGTGAGGATAAAGCGGGTTCAGATAATGAATGAATAATCATAATCACAGCGTAACATTTTAAGATGACAGTGTAACATTATAGGTCAAAGTTCACATTTTTATAATGACGTGGTTTCCTCCCATTTACTTACACTACAATTATATATATATATATATATATATATATATATATATATATATATATTACTAAGTGTATTTTTCAAAATATCTAGTCAAATATCTCACAACACTTAAAATAAGACAAAATGACATAAATACTACATTTTCATTGAGATATAAATAACTTATTTTCATACAATAGCTGTTGAAAATCTTACCTCAAGAAATCTTGTTTCAAATTGTGTATGTATTAATATAGAGACCTTATGTATAGGCATTAGACCTTTGCACAGTGCTGGTTAATATACACAGTAAACATTATTGTGCAGTAAAATATCCTATTATATGTATTGGTTTTAGTTTCATGTTAATACTCAAAGGCCTAAACAGTCAATGATAACTAAAAGTATCTACTGATCTAAACCATGTATTAACTTTTCAACCACTAATCCTATCAATACATGTAAATTATGCAGTTTCTCTGCTTTTCAACCTTATCAGATATGATCCGTTTGGACATTCAGAGGCTCTGAAGTCAATGTTAAAACACTATCATTTCTACAACATTGATCCACCAGTAAAAGCAATGTACTGTATAAATGTTGATATGAATGGTTTATTTTTGCTGAATAAATCATTTTTTATTTTTTGTTTTGGCAAACCCATGTCTTCTATGTCTTGCATCTTTTATTTCTTTTACTATGTGTAATAAACATTAATGGATTCACCAAAGGATCAACTTTAGGCTATAAAAGTAAAATGATCTACAAAGAACTAATGAATAAATAGAGGTGATCAAGACATTATAGTGATAAAATAAATCAAATAAGTATTTGTCAATAAGGAGTAGAATTCGAAATTATTTATAAAACATATTAATTTGCATCTCTTAATGATAGTGTTACATATGTTTTGAGTCCTAATAATATAAATAACAGATAATAAACACATTAGGAAAACTGATGTATATTACACATAGTCAATATTTCTCTTATATTTTGCATAACACATAATATAATAATTTTTTTCAACAATAATTACATATGAACAATGGTAATGAAAGTGACAAATACCGAGATAATAAACAACGACAAGTTAAAACCAAAACCAAATGTAAGAAAGAACCAATGATGTAATCTAATATAATAATAAATAATCAACTTCATCTTCATCCACCGTCTTCTTCTTCCATTTTATTTTGGGTAACTTAAAAAAAAAAACCCAGCAAATTAATACAAAATAGACGTAAAAAAAACCCCAAAAACAATTAAAATGTTAGCAAAAAGACTAATATTAAATCAGAATTGCTCAATCAAACCAAATACAATATAATCAGTGAAGAGAAACATGATGAATTTTACTTTTAAAATAGATCAGAAAAGTGTCCAAATCTGAAGTTGTTTGAATTTCTTCTACTTTGAGACATTTTGAGAGTATTTCCTTGATCCATTTTGAGGGGGTTGTTAGTGATGAGGATTTCCACTTTAACAGTATAAGCCCCCTGGCTAATAAAGATGGGAATGTAATCAAGTCCTTATTAACAGAAGACAATTTAAATGGAGCAGAGACATCACCGAAGTGAACAGTAAAAACATTAGAACTAGAAAAACACTGGGAGAGCGCAGACCTTCACTACGACAGACCCCCCCCCCCCCCCCCCGATAACCACCAAAACTTCTCCTCCCAGTGTCTCCCAAATGTCTTATCTTTCTAAAATGTAATTTTCTGGAATAATATTACTTCACATACAAGCATTCCTGACTGTTTCAAAAGACATGACTTTCATATTAACATTCATATTAAAACGTTCACAAATGTTTAAGACAGAATGACGATAACTTGTCAAAATAAAAGTCACCCTGTTTTAAAACTCTTACCTATTTGTAATCATCCAATCCATTTTAATTTATAGTGCACACATTTAAAACAGGTTTCCAAAGTGTTCTACAATAAAATAAACACAATAAAAGATAAAAAATAAATAAATACTAAGATAAACACACGCCTTAGATAAAATATTATTATTTTTTTAATAATATAATTTTTCAAACTATGTTGTTTTGTTATGTTTTTATTTCTTTATTTGGCTCTTTCTCTATTTAGTAACAGGCGTAACATTTTACACTACAGATCACTTATATAGTGGTTATTGAATGGTAAAAAAACCCCCATTGATTTCACATGTTTAACATGTTTTGCAATAATGATAATAATAATTCGAAGAAGAAAAAGAAGAATACTGAATATAATAAAAAAATATATAAATTAATATAATATATAGATTATAAATTATAAATAAATAAATATAAATTAGTATAATATATAATTTTTTTAAAATTTTTTAATGTTTATGTAATATACATAACACTAAACATTCACACCTTTCTCTCAGTTTAGGTTTTGTAAGTGACCGGCAACAATTCTCCTTTTTTTCCTTCATTTTTTTTTTCATATTTTCCTTTAACTTTGGTTCATTATCGAACAATGCTTTGCAGTCTTTTTTTTACAAACTCCTTCAATGTTTGCTTGGAAAGTACATGGAAATATCTTATAATAACCAGTTATTAAAGCATTATTACCATGAAATGACCATAGAATTAACACCATAATGTAAAATGTCACCAAAACTACAACAGTTCTTTGTGTTTGTTTGGACAAGTTGTAGTCATTCTGTCGTCCACATTCATCAAAGGCTTGGTATGAATGTTGACAGCTCTAAGGAGAGTGCTGAGATCTGCTGAGAGCACTACTGGAGTCACACTGTTACCTACTGAGGACCTGGATGAAGAACGCTGTCTGTCAAAGGCCAATAACATCATCAAGCTCTGGTCTCACCTCAGCCACAGCCTGTTCTCCCTTTTGCCCTGAGGAAAAGGTACCGCAGTGGGAGGTCCAGGTTCTGTGAGCGTTTCTTGCCAACAGCCATCAGACTGTTAAATAACACATCTCTATAATAAGGCATGTACGCTTTCTTTTCTCAGGAATTTCAGTGGACGTGTTGGTTTACGTGCAAATATTTTAACATTTCTCTATTTATTACTAGTTTATTACATTGTGGTTTGAATATATTGCCATTTTATGCTTCACTATTTTACTTATGGTTCTGAAAACTCCTGCTATATATACATACATACATATATATATATATATATATATATATATATATATATATATGTATGTATATTTGGCTGCGACTGTGTTTTTTAATATTTCTTGTTTCTATGTACGTAAAAACGTAAATATCTAAGTTAGGTTTATTTATAAGGTACTTTTCAAAGATAAAAATCACAAATTGCTTCTACTTAAATGGAAAGACAGAAAACCACCAACATTTAACCTTTGGATGAACAAAAATTAAGACACACCACAAGAACCAATGCAGCCAAATCATATGTAATATGGCAGCCTGTCTTATCATAAATTTAAAATAACCCAGACACAGACACTTTCTTATTGAAGCTAAAGATACATAGATATGTATTTTAAATTTGTTTTTTACAGATTTTATTTCATGTATTCATTTTGAGTGTATATGCTTAGCTTATATATATTTTTGTTGGTTTTGTTTTTTTTGCATGTTGTTCAATTGTCCAGTTCTATTTGTGGCATAAAAAGTCACAAAGTGCTGCACAAAAAATATGTATAATAAAACAAAATACCAATATTTCATCAAATAAATAAACATGACAGGCCTCCCCTAGTTTTTAAAGGAGTCTTTGGAGTCTTCAGGAGGTCCTGGCCTGAGGACCTAAACCACGAGGGATCTAAGGGAACCATAGACCCCCCAGGGTGAAACATAAGCTTCCTTTGAAAAATGATTCATGGAATTTTGGGGGTTCTCTATAATAATGGCACTGAAATTTGTATTTACTGTATATTTTAAAAGTGTCTAATATGGTGTATCGATTGATGCCTACACGATTCTTCATCCAGTTAATGTATGATTCATACAACAACAACAATAATAATAATAATAATAATAATAATCATCATCATCATCATCATCATAATCTTTATTTGTACAGCACCTTTCATACAAACACTGTAGCCCAACGTGCTTCACATTGATAAAAAATTAAAGTACAATTTTAAGACAGGGTGAAATACATTAAAAAAATCGATTGCACAAAATTATAAAATTACAAAAGTACAAGATAAACTTACTATACATGCATTATAAAAAATTTAGCAGCGGTCAAACTATGATCACACACAAATTCAAAAATGTTATCAGGATGGTACTGATACCTACTATGACCATTAAAACATGGGAAATTAGCATTTAGTATATTAGCATACATACAAAATATTGTAAAAGAAGAATAAAGCGAGCAAAATGTCTACAAGCAATCTGTCAGAGATACAGTTGTAGAGTTACAGGGTGTATTACCAGGATGGATAAATGAGTCACAGCTGGACAGATGTGTACCCACCTCACCTGAGTGTGTGAGAGGCTTCTTAACAATACCGACAGCAAGACCTGAAAACAGCCTCTTATCTCTGCTCTTTGTTGATCTCAACAGACCTCTGTTAGAAAAAAGTCAACCCAGAACCTCATCTCCTGGATTCACTCTAGTCATTCTTACTCTATATTATGGGCTGGTGCATGAACTTTAGTTCTTTTTTTTTTTTTTTTTCTCTTTTATACAATATTAAATGTAGAAATATAAAACAAAATATGGAACAAAATGAACAAAAATGAATAACTATTTACAAAATAATAACTTAAACTTAGTTAAAATAAACTAAAATGAAGTATAAATAAATAATATTACAAGAATATATATTATATTTGGTTACGGTATTTTTTTTTTATTTTTATTTTTTTTTCTTGGTGCATGAACTTTAAATACAGCTGATTCCAGGCACATGTAGTCACTTTTCTGTTAAAGTAAGACTTTATTTTAACTATAGTAGACCTAACTATGCCCATATGAAGGACTAAAAATGCCAAAACCAAACCATCATCTTTGGTGGGCGGGGCTAACACAAATCTATTCAAATCCACTGCATTGGGAGTGTTGGACCAAGAGTCTAGATTTTTAGCAGTTTCCAATAAAGTTTAGTTTCCTAAAGTATCCAAACAAACATAAAGGTTAATAGCATCACCCAGTGTATAGGGAATGTGTTCACAATCTCTGTATCAATCCTTTATCTGGAATCTATTTGCCTCGACTTGATGTACAGGGGAGTCAATCAGCTGACTTTGATGGGTGAGGTCGACAGATAAAATTAATTCATGATCCACTTGCAACACAAGGACCAGGAAATAATTAATTAGTCCTTTTTTTTTTTTTTTACCTCAAATTAATTGGTATTTTAATGAATTAATGACATATTTAATAATACATGTATCTAGTTAATTCCGATTTTAATTAATTCATGACATATTTAATTCATTATTTAATAGTGTATTTAGTTATTTAATTTTGGAACTTTTAGTCCACTATGTGCTGATTATATTGGGGTTTGTTTTTTATTTAATTTAGACTTTATTTGTCCCCAAAGGGAAACTTGTTTTCATAGCCAACCACATGCAGCCTCCATCACAACCATTAGACGATACATTTAACAGAGAAAAACATAACGTTTGACAATATATGACAAGTGTTGTGTCTACGTGTGTGTTTATAGGGACCCCCACCCACCAATATGGTCACAGTATGGTTCACACATTGCATCTAATGTTATGTCCAGAGCAGCATTAGGATGATAAGTCAGCAATATATTGAGGGGCCTGGCCGTGCAATGCCCAGAAAGTGAAGTTATTTTAAAAATCAATATAAAATTGACAGGACGTCAATGAAGAGTTGACAGAACAGGGGTGATGTAGACGGTTGTGGGTGTACCTGTAACAAGTCTAGCAGCAGAATTTTATCATTTTGTTCTGCACTGTATCTGTATTGGTATAATGTCTGAATAAGAATAAAGTGAATCTTCAACCTTGTCATGTCTCATGAAACTGTCATGAATGCTTTATGTGCAGTTTGTGACAGCTGCTGTGAATGTGTTATGAACTCACACGTCAAGTAAAGTGTTATCAAAATTTTCTTTCCTGTTACCATTGATGTGTCAAAGACTTCAGACCACAGTTTAATTTAAGATGAGCAACCACACAACATACGCTACATATAGGAGACACTGTACTAGTGATGTGTGAATGGATCCTAATATATCAATACTGGGTCTTTCTCAATTCAAAATATCGATATTTTTGATACTTGAGTCTACTGTTGCACCAATATTGCCTAAAAATAGCCTGATTGGTGATCGGAAAAAATATACAGATCAAAAAGCCGACCATGTACTGTAAAGTAAATTACTACACAACAGGTGCATCTGGTCTTGACTGTTTCTGTACTTTTTAAAATATAGTTATTTAATTAATAGTCGAAGTTTGGGACCATTTTACAACAGTGTTAGCATTAGCCTAGCTTTGCCTTATTTAACTGTGTCAGCATCACCAATATCAGTCTGAATTTTACTCTGTATCGGATCGGAAAGGAAATCAGTGGCGGTCGCCGCAGGCCCACATGGCTCAGGGGCCCACATGGACTTAAGCCACAACTATCTGATTTATTTGAAAATATATGTTATGTTTATATCCCAATTGCATGGGGAAAAAAAAACAACTGTAAATGTGCCCTTGTTGAGTGTGTTGAGTTCATAAAGTTAATCTCGCATGCTTCGCTTTTGCTACAAAGTAACAGTCACTACCTGTACCCTGGCTAGTTAAAATTCCTACGGTTCATGAACGCACCACGCCGTAACTGACATGCTTGTAAACTAACCGAATGATGCACGCGCAGCCAGGACTTTCCGAAGACCGGTATTTAAAGCTGTCAGATTATGCTAAATCTGTGTTTTTTCCAAATCTAGAATGATACATAAATAAATTAGCGCTTAAAAGTGAGCATCACCGACCGGATCCTTACTTGATAAAAGAGTGGACGGACGATATCGGTAAGTTTCCTAGTATACAATAGCCTGACATATATGTACTTAATTAACAAACCTTTTATGTACACTGATGAAAAACTTGGCGTCTACAAGTGTTTAGACACATACGACTGTTATGTGTAAGCATGTGTCAAACATGTTTGACACATGCTCATAACCGAGAGGTGGTGTTAATAACAGAAGAGGCTGGAGTCATTATTCTCTTAACTAGAGAAAGTTAGCATGCTAATCTGTTAGCAGGTTTATAACTTTCTCTGGTTTAATTTACCAGGTTTATTCTACATCCCTCTAGAATGTTTCAACAGCTCCCATTCACTTTGAATTAACGTCCCCAGCTTTCAATGGGTGTTTTTTTGTCGATAACCGCCCACTGCGCCGTAAACACCCGCTGCCATTGGCAACGAGTTTGTCACTTCAGATTCACGTTACCATATCCCTCCGCAAGGTAGTTTGGCCACTTTGAAATTAAATATTCACTACGTTGTAACGGTTATTTTGAGTGGTAGCACTAATAAACTGTAAATAAGTGGGATAATGTATTGCCTACTGCCTTCGGCGTCGGTCGCTGTTTTTCTTATATTTTATCAGTAACTCCTGGACAATACATTATCCCTTGCTAATCACTTAACCACCTATTTGTATATCTCCCATATCTTTCATTTTATTTTCAGAGTGTACTTCATTGTAAGTTTGCTTCATGCTGCAGCAGTTTTATTCAAAGTCCAGATTGTGGTTAGAATAGGAAGGACAGACAAACGGACATTCCTGATCGTGCTCTCATCCCAGTCCACACCCTGGATCTTTGTAACCATAGATGTTGTCGATTTTTTTTGCAATGGGTGAGATCCAGATGGAATTCTATGCAGTTTAACTCTGTCCTTGTAACGATTCTGACAACTGACAAAACAACAACTAGACATTTGTAGTTCTGCCGTAGGTCTGTCATCTATATAAACAACAGCATTTCCATGCAGTTTTTTTTTTTTGTCCGGTCTGCGCATGCAACTTCCTCTTATGTTTGAATGACGTTGGCTTTGAAGGAGTCTATAGTCTACTTTTATAGAGAAACAATCTGAAAACATAAACACACAAGACATAAAAAAACATAAAAACAAAATGCCTATGCCTTGAGGAAGATCAACATGAGGAGGACTAATTAAAACCATGGTGTTGGAATGAACACCAACATTACCTATACTACACCTAGTATATAAAGGGCCCACTACAGGTCATTGCCCCCTCCTACAGTGAACCAAACGCCCCGCCCCTGACTATACCAAATATTTTTGGTGTAGTGAGCACGAATGAAAAATTATTTCAACATTTTCTGACAGTATTGTTTCCTTTAGCCTCAACTACCAGATTGAAAATCAACAAAATTATAGTCCCATATGCTTTCTAGATGTCAGTTACCTTTTGTAAAGGAACTCAACAGATGTAGAGGTGCATTATGGGCAAATTTCTCGAACAACAAGGAATAGAAAAAAAAAGTTTTTTGGAATTGAACAACAATCTGTGAGAAGGTAGAAGTGATTTTCAACTTGAGTGGGTAGGAAAAGAATCTGCATTTATTGGAAAAGAAAGAAAAGGGCATTTGCGTAATAGGAAACAAAACAAAGACGAGTCACTGCATTCAGGATCATTTGCTTCCACGTAATGTCACAGCCTGTATTCATGGACTTTTTGCGATGGCCCATTAGTTTCTCATTAGTTCAGAGATATGCAGATCTCTATATTTTGGCATCTAAACAACAGATGGCATTAAAAACCAAAAAGCCACGGTTGAAAGTGCACTTCATTTCAGATGTGAAATAGTTATGAATCAAACGCACCTCCTCCCTAAAGCTTTATGAAACTATTTCACGCTCCACGCAACATTCCTCACACATAACGGCGATGCCTTCAGGAAGAGAAGAAACCTTCATTCATATGTATAAGAAGGTAAGTTTGTTATGACCACATATTCTATATTACAATAACCTCTATAAAAAAAAAATATATACACAAACACTAATTTACCGCGATCGTCTCCAATATCAAAGGGGAGTGCAAGAATAGTAACAATTTATTATCTATGGTGTCTGTAATGAAAAGAAAGCACAGATTGAGGTCACGGATTCTGTATGAGCCATTAAGCTGTATCCTTCGCACATCATCCCGTTTGAAGGATGATCTCCTATGTGGGAAGAACATGAAAAATAAATGGAAAAAAAAAAAAAAAAAAAAGCTAACAGTGTATTGTGTGAATTGAGATGAATATTTCAATCACAGTGGTGGAGAAAATGGTGTTGAAAATAGGGTAAAAAAAGCACATATAAAATCAAAACACAATCCTGGAAAGCAATCTGACAACTTGTCATTGCGTTAGACCTCTTCCTTCTATTTGCAGCACACCCATTTGGATCTGATCAGATATTTCAGTTACATGGAGTCACTCTTTCCTCTTTAATGTGCAGGGTGAGTTGGCCTGTGTTAGTCGTGTCAACGTTAGATAGTCTTGTCGGGTTTTCTGTGGCTGCTGCTGCATGACAAAAGGAGACAATTTTAGCTCGACTTGCACCACATTTATATCTCTCTTTACCTCATTCAGGCTTCATATTGACTACTGCTGCACAATCCCAAATGAGTGATGGCAAGTATTAGTCTAAGACAGAGATGAATCGGGGTCCAATGGGTCCAATCTGGCCCCTGGGATGATTTTGTGAAATGCAAAAATGACACAGATGATATTAATAATTAAAGAAGTTCAAATTGTTTGACATTAATTCAAACTAAAATGGATCAGACCATAATCATAATAAACAATAAATCATGAAAAAGGCACATTTTCTTCTAATAAATAAATAAAATAAATTAATAAATAAATAAGACTAGCCTGTTATGTATGTGGAATTTTACCAATATTCTGAATGTTACTAAATGTTGTGTGCATTTGTGGTACCTTTAAGTTGTGTTGCACATGTATAAATGATCATTTAAAGCAGTGGTCCCCAACATTTTTATTACCGCGGTCAACATTTGACAATTTTACCACGGAACGCAGGGGGGGGGGGGGTTACGTAGACTGTTTATATCTGTCACGATATAAACGATATATCACCTGTCACGATAAATCCATATTTCTAGTACAACTCCTGGTATTGTCTGTTAAAAGCTTTTCTTTTTTCTTCTCTGTCTCTTCAGTCGGCGTTTTCCTCTTCGAAAAGAAACTTTCCAAAGACATCTGTTTTTTTTTTTTTTTAATTTATTTTGCTAACATGTGGGTTACATTTTTTTGGCATTCAAGTGACAGAGATGTAACCGAGAGAATCCGGTAATTTAAAAAAAAAATTAAATATTGTTCAGACTCGGATAATAAATATAAGAGAAATAATTGATTAACCCCCGGTACCAAACCCCCGGGGTTTGGGGACCACTGATCTAAAGCACTTATTTTTCTTAAGAATTTTCAGGTTGTTTTTACAGTTACAGATCATATATGTAAACATTTTCATTATGGAATTTAAAAAATGTTTTTGCTCAAAAACATAGATAAAACTTTGGAGTTGACATTATTTATACATTTTTATCCTATTATTTATATTATTCTACTGGTGCAGCCCACTTTATACCATATTATGCTGAATGTGGCCCCTAAACTAAAATGGGTTTGACACCCCTGGTCTAAGAAATGAAAATACAGGCACTGAGACCTTATGAGATTTAATATATGCTCATTGCGTGACATTTTAAGCTTCACTTTGGCGACTCTTTCCAAAATACACATAAAAAAAACCCTGAATTTTTTTATTTTTTTTTTTTATAGAGAACTGTGATGTTAATATCCATACAATAAGTATGAGTTCAGTGCATTGGCTTTGGTTTTATACTATAAGTGGGTGTTGTGAGTGCTTTTGCTTTGAGCAGTTGACACAGTTTTCTATGAATTTTAATGACCTCCTTTTTAGTCATATGGCCTGATTGATGATGGGGATTAGGCAGTGGGTGGTTGGGTCCCACCCTCTAATGGTAGGGGGAACACTGGATTTATCCACTTTAATGATAGACCTTTAAAATACCCAATTATTAAACTCAAAACTATCTGTGCAAGCGGAATGTCATGTATTTTTGATTTTTTTTTCCCATCACAGGTCAACATATAAGGTGTATTTCACTGTGTATAGAATGTAATGCCCCTTTGTAAAGATTGTGATTCACTAAAAGTAGCATGAATGTTATAATATATGGTATTTTTCATCCAGTGCAGTACAATACTGAAGGACAAGGTTATATTAAATGAATTAAATGCATTTGACATTATGGAATTCTGCTTTTATTGCCCTAAGCGAGTGCTATACTGCTCTACAGAGCCTGGTGTGTTCTGCTATGCCTTAGAGCACACTGACAATATCTGCACAACCTTCTAGCTGTTTGGAGAATAAAGGGAAAAAAACACATATCATCTGAGGGATCCTGGCTAGTTGGTTGGAAACAGAAGTCAGAGAGTCCAAGGAAGGCAGTCAAACAATCTAATAAAGGAGTTAACTCGCCAGAGAGTGGATGTAGTTTCTTGCTACATACTGTCTGTCTGGGTTTACAGGAGGGCAATTTATTATAAACCTATGAAAAAGATATAGGAGGTTGGAAAGGTAAAAACTGAAAATCCAGTGAGTTCTTCAATTAAAGTTATTGTAGTTGACAAAAGCTACCATGCCACTGACTTTTAATACCTTTCGACCATATTTATTAGGGGTGCGATGAGACACTCAGCTGACGAGACGAGATATGAGATTGGGTTCATGAGATCGAGACGAGATTAGATGAGAAAACTAAATTACAAATGATACGAATGGACAACAGATTTTTATTTAACCAAGTTGAACATGGGTTTTATAACTATGTAAGCGTTTAATGAACTTCTTCCTCTACAAATTGAAACTAAAATAAAATGTTATAAAAGTTAAAATAAAGTAAATAAAATTAGATATTTCTCCTTTTTTTTTTTCAAAATGAAATATTGCGCTTGGCTGTAGAAGTTGAGGTGTGAATGTGTTTGTCAGTGTTGTCTGGTTTGTTGGTGTTTTATTCGCAGGTGCAGCCCAACGTACACATACAGCAGTGGTGTAACGTTAGCTCTACTGCCTATGAACATTAGTTTATATGGTGAACATTGTTTGTCCTATCTCCAATCAACTGTTTTAGCAAAACACCGGTAGCAATGTTAGTGTATGATAACTTCTTCACAATTAACAGTATTGTCAGTTTCGTAGCTAAAGCTTTCATTTCATAGCTAAAGTTGCTGAACTTACCATCAGATTGAAGTTTATATTTCTTTGGGGAGACAGTGGTCCGCTCAGTGACCTGTCACCTCTTTGGCTGTGGGTAAAGCCAGTGTATCCCAACTACAATTGCGCGGCAGATTCATAAAATTCAATGCCTTCATCCAGGCCCGTGATTCCGAGTCGCCATCAGTTTTGCAAAAAAACAAAAACAATGGAGGGCAGGAACATTGCCTCTTCATGGCAGGTTTGTGGTCAAAACACTCTCACTTATTCAAGTATTTTCTTGAGTTTTTATAACCAACAACAGCACACGTAGTTCCTGAACCACTTTTCCTCTTGAAGTTGTCCATCCTTTTTCTCACTGAGTCACTGTGTTAATATCGGAGCTAGCTAGCAAAACAAATCGGAGGAGCCAGAACAGAAATGAAAAGCATTGGTGGGAGGAGTTCAGGACATAGAGCGGAAAACATTTTTTCCAAAGTCATTCTGGCTGCTTGCTAGATAGCAAATCTCACAAGACAGAATTTTAACGCGACTAGAAATCTCGCCAAATTAAATCTCACAAGATCTCATCACACCCCTGTGTAGTGTCAAATTGCAGAAAGTTACAGCCCTATAATTTGTATAAATCTTATTGCATAGATATTTACGGTTGTGGAACAAAGTATAAGAGTATCAAAATTAGTCATAAATATGGTTATGCAATCAAGTACTATGTCCTGTGTGTATCATGTGATGAAATCAAACAGAAAAGAAAACATGGAATGCCAAAAAGCACTGTTTTTGTCAGTACAATGCCATAGATATTGATGCAACTGGAGTGATTTTGGTTATTTTCAAGAAAACAATGGAAATGGACAGATATCAACTCTAAAATTAACTCTTACTGTATGAGCTACTTTTGGTGACATCATTATATGTGTCCAAACAAATTTCTCTTGAGTGTATATTTGTAAGTACCAGTGCTCATATAACCAGACAAAGCCAGTGGATCTTGAATAAGTAGATCAAGGTCATCTATTTTCAATCGGCTTCGGCTCTATGCCAAGATACATTCACAGTATAAATTTGGTGCCGATATCTCAATGCATTCTTCAGATAATGTGATCATGTGGTTGAATGGACAGACGGACAGACAACACAATGATAAAAACTAAAACCAGCTGAAACTAGAAAAGCACTCTGAGAGCGCAAACCTACTCCCCTTGGATCACCACCAAAACCTAATAATTTCCAGATCTCACCATTACCAACCTACTCTGTAAATTTCATCAAGATCCATCCATAACTTTTTGAGTTATCTTGCTAACGAACAGACAGACAGACAGACAAACAGACAAACTCTGGTAAAACATAACCTCCTTGGCAGAGGTAATAATAAAAACAAATCTACAATGGAAAATGAAAAGGACAAAATGAAAAGAGAAGAAGAATAAAAATTCGACCAAAACAGCTGTAGATTGAAATTCGATTTTGTTGCTTTTGTTTTAGCCTTAGGTGCTAATTACTGAGCTCTGTTGTGTTACCGGTTCATTGCGTAGAAGAATAAAATGACTCCACACAATATGAAACCTTTGTTAAACAACAGTTTTTAAAATTAGCTTTGATGTCATGCCTTATTCAGTTTATAATAATAATAACTTTCCCTGCAAATACAACACTGAACTAAACCAAAACCAGCCCATTCCCCTTAAGCACAAACTTAAGCAACATCCAAACTGAATAACATATACAAATATAAACCAAAAAAAAATCCAGAGAATGCGATTTATTTATTTTTTTGCTCCTCAATTCTGTGCTTTTCATGAATCCCAAATGCGACTCCCAGAAACCTTTGCAAAAGTTACAGTTTACAAAACCACTGAGTCTCCAAGAGGCTTCAGTTTTACTGATAGTCTGCATTTGCTTTAAAGTGAACAGAATTCTGTTTACCATTTTCCTGCCTAACTTTTAATGAGTATGTGTGTTGTCATTCATTCTCCACCTTCCATTTAGCAGAAAAGTCCTAACAATGCACATACCACTGTGCTCAGATATGTCATAGAGGGTGTAAATCCTGTCAACATGAGGCAACAGGCCGACAGGTAACGAAGAGCTAATAGATGGTTTCACAACTCTGCCATGACAGCCTCACCAAGAGGAGGGCTTGTATAATTTATGTGTTGCCAGAGTGCCAAGGAAAACATGCAGGAAATGTAGCCTGTCCACGTTTCACCCCCTGCAACTACTGTAGTGCTTCTTCACTGTTTTGTCCTGATTCTGTGTCAGGTAAATGTCTTACACCAGGGGTCTCAAACATGTGGCCTGGGGGCCAAATGTGGCCCAACAAATGTTCCAATGCGGCCCCTAGGATGAATGTGCTCAGTACAAAAATACCACATTCAACTGATTTTAGTTCAGGTTCCACATACAGACCAATATTATGTAGAGTCAAATTATAGCAGAATAACCTCCCCAAAAAAAAAAAAAAAATGACTCCATATTTTCTTCTCATTTTGATGTGAAAATAATTTAAATTATTCCCATAAATAATGATAACTTCAAATCTCTGTCCTTGTTATAGTACAAAAAATATCATTAAATTACGATCACTTGATAATTATTTATATGTGAAAAACCTGAATAAATATGAACAACCTGAAATTTGTAAAGAAACTTAAGCACAATTTTAACAATTTAGTGTCTTTGTAGCAGATGTGATCCATAATGCACATGTGTAAATGATACATTGAGGCATAGTATTGTTAGAATTCCATGTGACATTTCAGTTTTTTCAGGTTATTCACATCTGTCTTGTTGGATAATTTATCTTAAAAAAGTATAAAAAGGTAATGGGTTTTGTTTGCAATAAAACAAACACAAAAATGTGTTATTATTATTTTTTTCAAGGTTATTATTATGCTATTATTTTACTGGAGATCAAATTGGGCTGAATGTGGTCCCTGAAAGTAATGAGTTTGAGACCCCTGTCTTACACTGTACCATGACTCCTTGTTGCACCAGCAATAGTAAAAAACAAAAAACAAAAAAAAAACTCTGAAATGAATTTGAATGTATCTCTACAAAAGGGATCATTTGAGTTGTGGTCTATTAAGAGGGGAAAAAAAAAAGAAATGTTTCCTGTCATCATGTTACACAACAAATCAAACAATGAGTGTGTAAAATAAGCTCAATTGGAAGTTAGAGACAGGCTTGAGAGAGAAAAGAAAGGCTTTTTAGATTTGAGGAATGAAAATGTTTGCTTTAGACGCGTAAGAGAATGGCATCACAAAAAGAAAACACACCACAAAGTGAAAACCACTGACCACAACCGGAGCAAATTAAAGCAACCGTGGAATATTGTTTTTCAAACATGGTAAAGAAAAAAGCAGCAGTTGAGATTACAGAAATTAATTGCTTTACTCCAAGGCTGCACAAAGGTAAAGTATGGAGAGTGGCTTGGATGCAGAGAGAAGGTACTTCACAACCAAAGGGAATGTAATTACGTGGCTGAATGCATAAGCAAAGTTAATGAGCGAAGGACATTAAAGATGCAATACGGCACAAAATGGCATTTCAGCACATTTACAACAGGGTATGTGAAATTATAAAAAAAAAAAAAAAAAAAACTACGCTGGTGTTATTTTATCATCTCTGTGGTCGTATATGTCCAATTAGAAAACATGGGAAAAAGGGAAGGATCATAACTGTCCTCTTTCATTTCATTACATTTCTACAAAAGATAGTGCATGTTTACTTTGCATAATCATCATCTGCCGTCGCTGTGACAACACACTTCTGGCCAATACAACATTCACCCTCTACATCAGAGGTAGCAAACATGCGGCCCGGGGGCAAAATCTGGCCCGCCAAAGGGTCCAGTCCGGCCCTTTGGATGAATTTTTTAAAGGTAAAAATGACACTAATATATTAATCATTTTAGTTGAAGTTCCATATTCAGACCATTTCACTTTCATAATAACATAAATAGTCACGAGTCAAACTTTTTCTCTTTGTAAATGTAAATAGTTTGATTTAGTTACACTAAAACAAAGCATAATTTTACAAAAAAACGGAATAACTGGAACAAAAATGAACAACCTGAAATGTCTTCAAAGAAGTACATACATTAATAATAATATTCCACCTACTACTAAATGTTCTTTGTATTTGTAAGCGTTATTATCGCTGCATAAATTATAGCCTAATAATGTTAAAATTACACTTTTTTTCAGTTTGTTTATGCTATTCACATTGTTTGAAAGGATGTAAACATTTTCATAAAAACATGGATAATAGTTTTAGGTGGATTATTATTCATTTATTCTACGGCCTTCTAGAACATTGCGCCAGCTCCCAGTCACTTTGAATTGATGTTCCCAGCGTTCTGCGGGCGGATTTTTTTCGATAACTGCCCGCTGTGCCATTAACGCTTGTTGCCAATGGCAATGAGTTTTGTCACTTCAGTCTGTTAGAGTAGTAGCAGTAATAAGCTGTAATAACCCATAGAATAAGCAGGATAATGTATTGTCCATGTGTTACTATCAGAAAAATATTTCCCAAAGGGGCCGAACAACTTGAAGGGAAATATTTTTCTGATAGTAACGCGTGGGCAATACATTATCGCTTGCATATTTTTTAATGTTTTTACTTTACAGGCCCGTAACCCTCGTGATCAAATTGAGCTGAATGTGGCCCCTGATCTAATATGAGTTTGACACCCCTGCTCTACATTGTAATGCAGCATCAATACAACATGTCAGTGTGTGTGGTCCAGGTGGTCATGTGAAGTTATGCCAGGGCAGGAGCCCACGGCCCCAGATGTGTCTTGGGTGCAGCCAGTGTGATAAAGTGCTGCTAAAGGAGATGCCTGAAAAAAAAAAAAAAAAAAAAAAGAAATACAAGCTTTACCAAGCTGCTAATAAGACCTTGTGATTTACACAGTGACTGGGCTCAGCAGCCCTATGAGGTCCAGCACACTCGGGACCCTCAGAGACACACTCAGTCCCAGAGTGTGTGATCACAATCATAAGAGTCTTGTCATCATGCAGTCCTCTTCAACATACATTACACTCCTTGAGACATTTACTACATGCTGTGAATTAATGAACACGATATTTGCTGTTTTTCTTTTCACTGCGGAGGGTCCTGTGTTGACAGGTAAACAATTTGGGATGTTGTAATGAGGCTACAACATTCCAAATCACGTTCAGTATTCACGTCATGCTCTGTAAACAGGTTGACATGGACAAGTGAATCAGTGTTGTGGGGCAAAGACATCAGTGATTCCATTTGATTTACCAAAAAACAAATTCTGTTCCCTATGAAATCGAAATGCCTGAAGCATTTTCCACTAATGTAAAAAACACTTTCATATTTCATAGATCAACAGGGAGAGGACTTGAACTGGTCATGAAAAATGCAACAAAAACAATACAATGAAACCCACAGTCGTGTCCTCTGTGGCCGGAAGTGTCTCATTAAAACCAAACTAGAAGCAGTCGTGGATGACGCCATGAAATGGTGTTGCATCATGGGAGTTATGAGCCATTGCCAATGAAAATATCACATCATGTATACAGATGTGGTAAAGTTTTATTAAGATAATGTTTAATGACATGTTTTTGTTTTTTTTTATTTAATTACCTTTATACCTTTAATTAAGGGACAATGTACAGAGAACATTAAACTGACAGAGATGTAGTCCCTGACAATATAATAAATGTAAAATAGTTTCTGAACTATAAGGCACACTGGATTATGAGGCACACTATTTCTGAATGGTTTATTTTAGAGAATTTTTTCATATACAAGGCATAGTGGACTTAAATCATGAGCTAAAAGTCTAAATCATGACATAGAAAGGCAAAATTGTGAGATCAAAAGTCAAAATTCTGAGATAAAATGTCAAAATTGTGAGAAAAGAGTCAAAATTGTGAGATCAAAAGTCAAAATGATCAAATAAAAAGTCAAAATCGTGAGATAAAAAGCCAAAATTCCAAGTCACTAAGCACAACCAGAAAGGCACTCTGAATAATAAGGCGCACTGTCATTTTTGGAGAAAATTAAAGTCTTTTAAGTGCCCCTTATAGTCCGGTCAGGGTATTTCAAATGCACAGTCACTAAGGATTACTTTAATAAAACAAAAAAAAACATTAAAACAATCAGTCCCACTCACCATGACAGTTATTCACAACAGCACAGACACATTCATCATAACCCAATATTTCATTAATCACTGCATTACTTTGCATTAAACCATTCTCCATTTTACCTTCTATTTGGTTCACAGTTCAGACCAGACCACCTACAGTAGGGGCGAAGACCTAATACATTAATCAATAGTCAAATTACAAGGAAAACTCCACAGTGACCCTGTGTTTTCAGTGTCAGTGCTGGCAGGTTTAATCATTGAAAAGACAATGTTTTAACTGTCTGGAAAAGGTGGTATAGTTACTTTAATTAATCAAGTATTGGCAAATAATGTGAACATTTTAAAAGCTTTATAAAGAGAGTATGATTTAGTCACATTCACTGTAATGAATTAGCTAATGCACAAACAAAGGCTAACAACATACATTGCACAGACTATTATTTTTTTTTTATATATTATAACATATAAAAGTTACATATTGTAGCTTCAAGCATTAAATTAATGGCATTTGTTGCAAAATAAATACACATACTAATAGTATGTGACTAAAATGCAGTATTTTTTTTAGTCTTCAGGAAAAGATATCCACGGACTAAATAAATACATTACTGCAGTGTGTACAGATCGATGCAATTATACTTACTTCCGCTGGATGCACATCTAAATTTCCAGAAGTAAATTATTAGCGTGCCTGTTGTTTAATGTGGTATATTACAAGGCTGTGCATGTGAATATAAGATGTTAAATCAGTTTCTAGATGAACAGAAAGGATCCAAGTGACTGTAAGATTGAATAACTAAAAATAGATATGAGCATCTGATTAAACATCATTCAAGTCCTCTCTTTAGTTAGAGAGTCCTGAGTAGTTTTAAATGAAAGTAAATCCATGTAAATCCAACAGATGGATTGACAATCATTACATGCCTGCGCCCAAAAATGCTGCTGGGATTTATAACATGTAATCAACCCTGAAAGGCTGATATTATTCAAACTCTGCATGAGCATAACGCAGCATCTTTTACTGTCTTATTCACTTTTTAATACTCGAAGCTGCCATTCAAAGAGGGATTAAAGAGACACCGGTAACGACTGGAAATGAAGCAAAACTGCACTGATTTATTCATCCTTTGGCACCATATTTAAAACCAACAAAAACCAGAATATTCCTCTCATTATTTTCTATTTTTAATGGTACAAGTGCATCACCTATATACAATTTTCTTCACTGTTTAATTTTTCTGTGCACTAAAAAGCATGTTAAAACTGTAAGTAAGGACAATATTTGGAAAATGTGCCTTTTGTAGATCACAGGTGTCAAAGGACCTGTGGGATGAATTTATATTATACTGAAGATTTTAACACCCAAAGAAGTTAAAATCACTTTAGGTCAATTCAATCTAAAGTGGATCAGACCAGTAAAATATTATCATCATAACCTATAAATAATAAAAACTGCAAATTTTCCTTTTTTGTTGTAGTGTAACCAAAAAGATAAGCCTTTTATAAAAAAAAAAAAAAAAAAAAAAAAAGACTAGCCTAAAATGTACCTACATTTATTCTGGCTGTTCCTAGATATTATACACAGTCATCTGTAATAGTGAATGTGAATAGTAAATGTGATGACGTTATCACGACATGTCGACTTGAAAAAAACTGAAGTCATTAATGCCCTATTAGGCTGTATGTAAATTAAAATGACTTTGATACCACTGCTGTAGATATTTTTCCAGGTTCCTTCCAGATTAGATGATGTGAACAGATGGAGGGAGTATAGAGAACATGTCCACCTTGACTAGTTTGATATGGATCCAATGGTTCACCAGCTGCAGCCTGAACACTGTGTTCCAAACTAGAATCAGACTGACACGAATAAAGTCATTTACCTCTAACGCAGGGGTCTCAAATATGGCCCACCAAATGTTCCAATGCGGCCCCTGAGCTGAAGAGAACAATATATATTCTATATTTTCTTCTCAGATTTTTTTTCTCTGTCTATAAATGATGACAACTTCAAATGTGTATCTTTGTTTTAGTGTAAAAACTATCATTAATTCATGAAAATATTTACATTTACAAACTATCCTGTAACAATAACATGTGAGTAATCTGGACAAATGTGAACAACCTGAAATGTCTAAAGAAAATTAGACACAATTTAAACCATTTTCTGCTTCTGTTACTAAAAGTTTAGTGTCTTTATAGAACTGATCCATAATAAAACACATGGACTAATGATAAACTGAGGCAGAATATTGTTAAAATTAACCTTAATTTTACATTTGGATCATTTATAAAAGTATTTTCATAATTTAATTGGGGTTTTTTTTTGCACTAAAACAATGACCAAAATATTGAGTCATTATTTTTCATAGGTTATTATGTTTTAATGTTACTGGTCCGGCCCATTGGAGATCATACAGGCTGAATGTGGCCCCTGAAAAAAATGAGTTTGAGACCCCTGCTCTAACGTTTGGATTCTGGTTTATTCTTTGGTTTGCTTCCTTCCCTTGTTCTGATTTTCATTTTCAACTTCCTTTGAACTCAACCTCTTGTCCATGGAGCAGAGTGACAACAAAGTACTTATATTATAAAAGAAAAAGTGAAGGAGAGCAGATCAAATTAATAACATAGAAGCAGTGGATCAGGCTGAAGCACTGGACTGTTGTTGAGAAGATGAGCCATTCAGTAGCCACGATAGAACCTTTGGTATGACTGTATCCACTGTGAAGACATCATTATCCTCTAAAAGAACAGCACGACAACCATCTGCTTTAAGCATCTTCTGAAATGCAAAAGAGACATCAAGTATCTTGGACAGATATTTTATAGTCATACATTACAGTGGTGGAAAAGGTTTTTGGACAACCCATGCTTTTGTGAAATATTGTATAAACTCTTTGTTGGTCACACTACAAAAATCACAATACAAAAAAAAACATATATTTTTTTGTCTTTTTCCACCTCACAGGTGGATAAAACAGATTTTTTTTACTGACCCTAAATTTAACAAAAGTATTAAAACTCAAACATTATTCCTTCATCAATCTTACCAACATAATTTGTGACTTGGTTGGATATTTTAACTCTTTGTGTTTGTATCATTAGTGATTAGCATTAGCATTTCATGACCCTTTACTATCGTCTTTACCATTTGGTTGTGCATGATTTAAAAAAAAATGATTACATGAATACCAAAGTATTTCTGAAACAGGATAAGGATTATTTATGTAAAATAGACTCTGTAAAAGTTAATAAAATGAAAAAATAAAATTGAAGTTGCCTGCAATTTTGTGTCCAAAAGAAAAGATCAGAGCAGAGGTGTTGTCATGGTTACCATCTTCTTCCTTGGTGGTATACTAGCATGAGCTGAACATATCATTAACAGTGCCACCCAGTGGTATTTTTGTGCATTACATGCTTCTTGGAAAAGAGGGAGACTGCCCAAGAAGTTTGGTGTCAAATGACTTAAATTTAGATTAGATATCAGGGTTCAAAGTTACGTCTACCAAACGGTTGAGCTGACCAAAAAAGGGTTAAGAACCACTCTTCATAATAAGGTGGAGGTGGATTTATTATTTGCAAACATGCATATACATTATGTACATTTTATTTATGTGTATATACTCATATATAATCTGATTCTGTTTTTCTACTTGGATGAAACTTCAGTAACAGATGATGCAGTAACATATTTAATTAGCAACTGTATACATATATATTTAAATTTTTTTGTCTGGAGTTTTTGTTTGAGGTAAATAATCATGTGTTGTTATTTATTCTTTTTTTTTTTTGCAAAAAGGAATAAAAAAAAAGTTGAAAAAAAAGAACCACTTTTAAGTCGTTGAACTCTGCCCAGTATTGTTCCATTCTCCAAACCCACACACTCTCTTCTGAGCGTGCTCCGTTTTAAAGGAGTCAGATAATGCCAAAATGTTAGTCTCCTCCACCAAAGAGGTTATGTTTTTGTCTGTTTTTTAGTAAGATAGTAAATGTTGATACTAGCACAAGGAACAAATTATTACATTTTGGTGATGCTCGAAGGGGGTGGGGGTAGTTTCTGCACTTTTTAAGTTTAGTTATTTTATTCTTTTGAGTCAGAAATTAAAAAAAAACAACAACATTTGTTTGTGTTTGTCTGATGGAGATTCCAAAAATGATTTTTCCATAAATGTTTCATGATAATATTTCAGATTGTGTAAAATAAAAAAAAAAACACGAGCTTTAATCTAGGTATCAAACTCATTTTGGATAAAGCTAAATTTGATCTGAAGTGGGCTGAACCAGTAAAAACAAAACAAAACAAAACATAATTATATATAAATAAATGTTTCTCTCTGTTTTAGAATGAAAAAGGGAAAATTACATCATGAAAACAAGCAATATTAGGCTTTAGTTTATCATTTACACATATGCATTTTAATTTACAGATGGCAGTGGATCTACAGATACACAAAATATTTAGTAATAGGTGGAATATTGTGAAAATTGTACTTACTTGTACTTTTCTTAAGACATTTCCAATTTTTCATATTTGTTCTGATTATTGAGATATTTTTGTGAAATTATACTTTGTTTTAGTGTCACTAAATGAAAAAAAAAATTACAAAGAGGATTTTTTTTAAACTTGTGAATATTTATAGATCATTATATTATAAGACTAATATTATCTATATCTTAATGTAACTTTTGTATTTCATAAATTCATCCAAAGGGTCAGATTTGGCTCCGAGGCCTCATGTTTGACACTTTCTGATATAAGTATTTGCAAATACTTATTCTTATTCTGTCTCAATTTGTCAAAATCATGTTGTATCTGTTTCATATTTCAGTTACTTTAACTGCATTAGCATTAGTTATGGGATTCCAGTCGTCATGTGTGCTTTTAAAAAAAGACATTTTTATCTCTCACTCTGCACCAAACTCAAATGGAAAAAAAAAAAAAACTGAATAATGTGTAATTTCAGCTACAATGCTGACCAAGGCCAGTTACAGAAAATCCTTGACATTTCAAATCCAGCTGAACATGCAGCAGTCTGGTGGTGACGTAACACTGTGCTGGGATAAATCGCCCATAAACTGACAGCACAAGTGAAATGTCCAGCCTCTACTGAAGGTAAGCACCTTCAAAATTCACTTCTGTATTTTAACTGATGTGAGAGTACTGTCAGAAAGTGTAAAAGTGAAGCATTGCCTCTATTTTTTTTTTTTTTATATATATATATATTTTTTTTTTTTTGATGCGATTCCTGCCATTCAGGGAAACAAAAGTCAAACTTTTTCTTTTATTTTTGCTCAATTTACAGTTTTTATTCTACCGACAAAGGACAGAAGAGCACATCTTTCAACATGTCACAATTCCCATTAGTTTTCTGTAGCCACACAGTGCAGATCACATTTGCTGTGCCTCGAAGAGACACATCAAACCATGGGATAAATATTCCCTGATAGCGGCAGAGAGAGAGAAAGGTTGAAAATCCACTGGACGGACCTGCTTTCTGCTGAATTGAAATGATCCAAGAGATTGGTATGTCATTTACTGGAAAATGAGAAATGGAAAATCGTTGCAAGATTTCTGCAGAATATGTGACATGAACTTATATTGGGTAAAAAGGAACAATATGTGTGCACTGAACTGAAACATGACCACATTTTATATTTAAAAATGGTATAAGCATGTGTGCCTCCTCAGATTAAGTGTATAGATAACGCTTCCAATCCAACCTGTTTTGATTTGAGATGCAGCAGAGCCAAAAGCCAAGAAGAAATATATGTATTTTCTTAACTGATCTACAGTATTTATTGATTTCACCTCAGCGTCGGGGATTTGTGCAGACTGAAGCCTGTTAAAAGGAAGATGATATAGTTGTAAGAGCCAAGAACGGGTTCATCACTACTGGAATACTGCACCAAGGGAAGAAAAAAAAAAACTACCACATGCTCAAATTATTATGTGAATATCAAATGTACTGATAAATGCAAATTTCATGCACTGGAGACGGTGTAACAGATGGCAGACAAATAGAAATGGCGGGTCTTATCTTCAGCTCAAGTGCTATTTTTTTGTATGCAGGTGAGATAACATGAACATTTTAATGGAGCAAATGCATGAACGGGATCAAAGATATTAACGGTCAACACAGCTGGAAGGCATTTATGAGAGGTGCTGATAGAAAAAAAAAATATATATATGCTGGAAATTGTCTAGTGTGCAGAGAATGATCTTTAAAACAGGCATTTCATAGTGGGTTGCCTATAGTTGCAGTGACAATTTTAGCCAAAAATGATGCCATGTGATATAATAAGCAGAGGTGGTCAAAGTACTCACATTCATTACGTAATGAAGTAGAAGTACAGCTACTTGTGTGAAAAATACTCTGGTAAACTTTACTGAAGTAAAAGTTAAAAAAAAAAAGTACAACTTCTGAATTGTAATAAAGTAAAAATTAAACTGTATTTTTTTGTTATGGATGAAATAATACTTATTTAAGTAGGAAAAAGCAGACAAATTTAAAAATAAAATAATAAATAAATAAATAAATCCAAAAATAAAGCCTTTAAAATGTTGATGACGTGTGTGATGAGTTCATGGTACTCAGTTAAAATAGGAGATTATGAGATTATGAGATGAGATTCAAAACAATCTAAATTATGAAATAAAAGTCAAAATTGTGAGACACATATGTCTAGTTTGAAAAAGTACTTAGTCTATTGTGAGAATGTAAAGAGTATAAAGTACAGATATTTATACAAAAATGTAGGAAGTGAAAATAAGAAGTTTCCATAAAAATAAAAACTCAAGTAAAGTACAGATACTTAAAAAATCTACTTAAGTACAATAAAGGAAGTACTTCTACCTCTGGAAATAACCCATTTATATACTATTCCCAAAGTAACATTATGGCTTTTTTATTCAGTCATACTGGTGTTTAAATTCACAGCAAGTAACTTTGAAATGTTGGCATTTTAGTAACTGTGTTTGAATATAGACATGGCCTTGTATGTACATGAGCACTCTGTGGTGCTAACTGTACACTTGTTACAACTGGAGTAGATAAAAACACACACAAACACACACATACACACACACACACACACTATTTCGCACTCAAGTAGCCATTGGGTAGTGAGTGTAAAATAAAAAATTAAAAAAATTAAATATTTGTTTAAAAATACATTAAAATAAATACAGTAATAATGAAAAAAAAAATGGAAAAAATAAATAAAATGGGCCGAACACCCCCCCCCCCCCCCAAAAAAAAAACACACATACAAATAAATGTGTTTGTTTTTTTTTTTCTTTTAAAAAGTAAACACATCTTTAAACCTTTGGAAAAATACATGTTTTGCTTTGCACCTGTTCACCCCATGCTATATGAGGACTTCTGGGGAAAAAAACCCAAACATATTATTTACTATTTATAGGCCCACATCATTTCTATTTTACTAGTGAGGACCTTTATATTTAACCCTCGTGGGGACCTGAATTTTGGTCCCTATAGTGTGACTGTGTAAACACATCAATGTCCCCATAAAGATAGAAATTCAAACACACACACAGAAGCGATTGAAACATGTGCAGACTCTTTGGTTGTTGTCCTCTGAAGGTAAACCTGTGTACGCTTTCATCATCTTTAAAGAGACGGTCAGAAGCAGTGAGTGCTACTTCCAGCTGTGGAGACATTCAACATCTTGTTTAGGGGCACATCAAAGCTAATGCTTCCAAACATACACAGCTTCTATTAAATGGATGGTGTGCACTTCCACACTTCCACACTTCCACACTTCCACACTTCCACACTTTAACAATTTAACACTTTAACACTTTAACACTTTAACACTTTAACATTTTCCATTTGTCAATTTTAAAAGAAACTAATTCATGAACCGAACCAGAAAAATCAGAAGCCCCCCTCTTCTTTTAGCATCACATGACTGAACCACAAATCATGACGTGTGTTTTCCCTTTTTTTTTTTTTTTTTTTTTTTTTTTGGTAACCGTTACCATAGTAACAAAGACTTTCCAGTTTTCCAGTTAGTGGTTTTTGCCATGGTCCAAACTGAACTGGGGACGAATCCATCTGACTTTTTCACTTCTGATGTCAATAAATACCAATGTCTTGTGTATTAATCAATACCTGATAGCAATCAATGATCATTATTGATTTCAATCTCACTCTCCCTGGGAGGATTGATCACATGGGTCTATGCTCCAAAATAAATCGCAGTATAATAATACCGGTAATTTTAACCGGTAAACCATTTTCATTGATTGATAATATACACAGATAAACTCACATTCTAGTCACAGAGCTTGTACTGTAGTACTGGTTTGGTTTTTAATCAGCCTCGAACTAAATACTGCAAAAGTCTGTTTTACTCAGGTCTTCACAAGTCTGGTATAATTGACTAAAAAGGCTGAGGGACTTAGCTATTGTACAAGTATTTAAAAAAAAACACAAAAATATATGCTGTACTGTTGTAAAGGTAAAGTACTTTATTTGTCATATGTTGTACAATGGAATATGTCCCCTACATTTAACCCATCCTTTATGCCATTGGGGCACCTATAAGGAGCAGTGGGCACCCATGGGTGGCGCCCGGGGACCCATCTCCAGCTGTAGATCCAGGCTAATGATCAGAATCACCTGCTGGAGGATTAACCCTAACAAACATATTTTTTGGGGTGATGGGGGAAACCCGAGCACACGGAGGAAATCCATCCAGACACGGGGAGAGAAACAGAAAGGCCTGCACGGTCCGGGAATTGAACCCAGACCTTGTTGCTGTGAGACAAGAACGCAAACCGCTCAGCCAAGAAAAGTGGACACCCCCTCTCAGGTCAATGGGTCATAAACTAGAACAGCCTGTGATGCTGAGGCGTGATGCTAACCATGACGCTCTTCTCCTCCCAGTGCTGCTGCTCCATCCTGAGGTGGAGGTCCTGCAGGGCGGTGTGCTAATCCAAGCGCCTCTTCACCTCATTTGTCACCATGTGTAGCCTCTCTCTATAGTTGTTCTCCAGCAGCACGCTCACACTGCTCACATTCCTCTTCCTTCGACCCTCCACTGCTCCTTGTTCTCATCCTCGTTGGCCTCAGCCAGACTGGTCATGGACACATCCTGCACCTCCTGAGCTTTGGACACGTTCTCCTCATTCAGTTTAGATAGATCAGGGGTGTCAAACTGCGGTCCTCGAGGGCTGGTGTCCTGCATGTTTTAGATGTTTCCCTCTTCCATTACACCTGGAGGCCATTGCATTATTATCAGTCTGATGAGGAGCTGATTGTTAACTCATTAAATGTCAGTGCTGATGCATTCTGAATGGATGATTTTGTTTAAATATTCAGAAAAATTCAACAGTTTTACTTTATTTTGTGCATGGAAAAGGTGCCAAAAAGCAAGAGTTGTTTTTTTTTTTTAATTTATTTTATTTCAGCATTTTTTTTTTTATTTCTGTGACCAAATGTCAATACTATTTTTCTTCTTTAATATTTTTTTTCCCCAAAATTTTCCACATTATTTGTCATTTACTAAATATTTATTACTTTTTGTTCATTTTGTTTATTTTTCTACATTTTAATTCCTTTAATTTTTCTTTGATTTTCTACCATTTGTGTCTTACTTTGCTCATGTTACCAGTTAATTTGTTAGTTCTCAGGATGGAGATGGCGGCGAAGGTACTTCTTGGACGTGTTCACTGTTATTTATTCGAATGTATTGTCACTGTATTTATTGTGAATGATCTGAGTTGGCAAAAGTGCTCATGTTCTGCACTTAAGTAGAAGTACAGCTTAGTTGTGTGAAAAAAAAAAACTCTTGTAAAAGTAGAACCACTGATTCAACTGCTGTGAAACTAATGAAAGTACAACGTCTTAACTGTAATAAAGTACAAAAGGAAAAAGGAAAACTCGTTTTTTTTTGTTGGTTTTTTTGCAATGAATGAAAACAGCTACAGATGTCCAGCCCCAGTAAGTAGATAATTGGACATGAGGCAGTATTGTTACTGCATATTATCTATTTCTGCAAAAACCACAATGCGGCTTATTTATGGTGAATGGGAATTTAGACTTTTTATCTCATACTGTAATCTTGGCCTTTTATCTCATAAGTTTGTCTTTTTATCTTAGAATTTTGACTTTTTATCTCATGATTTTGACTTTTTATTTAATAATTTTGGCTTTTTATTTAATAATTTTGGCTTTTTATTTAATAATTTTGACTTTTATCTCATGATTTTGAGTTTTTATTTCATAATTTTGGCTTTTTATCTCAGAATTTGTACTTTTTATCTCATGATTTTGAGTTTTTATTTCATAATTTTGGCTCTTCATCTCATAATTTTGGCTTTTTATCTCATAATTTTTACTTTTTATCTCAAGATTTTGACTTCACTTAATGCGCCTTATATATGAAAAACCTTCATAAAAACCATGCCTTATTGTCTAGTGCACATTATAGTGTGGAAAATACAGTAATACAGTGTATTGGTATACAGTGGGAAAATAATAGAAATAATAGGATAAAAATTCCAAAGTTTTCTCTATGTTTTTGAGCAAAAATAGTAAAATTCCATCATGAAAATGTTTACATCTATGAACTGTACTTGAACAAATATTAACAATGTGAAAATTCTTCATATAAATATGTATAATATTAACAATATTGCGCTTTAGTTTATCATTTATACATGTGCATCACAACTTAAAGATAACAGTGGATTTACAAATACACACAACATTTAGTAACATTCACAATATTGGTAAAATTCTACATACATTTCAGATTTTCAATTTTTTTTTTACTTTTTTTTTTCATTCAAACAAGAAAATTTGCAGTTTTCATAATTTATTGTTTATTTTGATAATGGTCTGATCTATTTTACATTAAATTGATGTCAAATGATTTTAACTTCCTTAATTATTCATATGTTCTGTGTAATTTTTGCATTTCACAAGTTCATCCAAGGGGCCAGATTGAACCCGGTGGCGGGCCGAATTTGGTCCCCGGGCCTTATGTTTGGCACCTCTGGTCTATGATGACATCACCACATGCTTAAACATGATGACATCAGCTGGATTGACACAAAACTAACCTACAATATTTGCAAACATTATTATTTGAAGTCGTTTTTGGTCTGTTGTATCTTACATGTTGTTTGTCTCTTATATATTTCACATGTTCATTTTACACTAAACGTCAAGTCACATATATATATTATTGTCACATATTCTAAAAACTAGTAACCCAACACAAACAGCTCATTGCCATTTGGTTGTTTTGACACCAAGAAAAAGAAGATTTACAAACTACATTTATTTTTTCTTGAAAGGTTGCTGTTAGTGTTGATTTATTTAATGGTATTTCACAGATTATAAAATAAATCTCATTTAAAATTTATCATTTACATTCATTGTCTAGAAGTGCCAACATTTCTACTCATCGTTTCTCGTAGAAAAAAGAAATCGCTGTATTAAAGTAGTCTTTTTTTTTTAACAATAGAAATATCTTAAATCATACCAAGACTTGAATTTGTTTAATCATCACCTATTTAGTTCCTGCTGTTTTATAATTAGAAACACTACGCTCACTGGCCATCAGTACAAATTAGCCTCATACTGAACTATAAATGGATATTAAAAAAACTTACTCTTTCTTTTGTTCATCAGTCATTAGTTTTTTATCCTTTGTAAAGTGGTAGAAATGACTTGGTTTATCTTTTAGACAGAGGTGGAAGTAACTAAGTAGAAGTACTTCCTTTACTGTATTTAAGTAAGTTTTTTAGGTATCTGTACTTTACTTGAGTATTTCTTTTTCTGGAAATGTTTTACTTTCACTCACTACATTTTTGTATAAATATCTGTACTTTATACTCTTTACATTCTCAGAATAGACTCGTTACTTTTTCAAACTAGAAACATGTGACAGTATGAAAAATAAGTCGGAAATCAGAAATTGTGACTGACTATATCATAATTTAGACTTTTTATCTCATAATTTAGATTTTTTTTTTTTATCTCATAATTTTGATTTTTTAATCTCACAATTGTGACTTTTTATCTCACAAATCAGATTTTTTTTTTAAATGTTTGTAAAGCAGTGTTGGCCAAGCTACTCAAATGCATTAGTAATTACATAGTCATTAGTTGCACTACAATATGACAATTTTTGTAACATAAGTTACTACTCTGTAATGAATCCTTCCACCATGTGTTTAATTCATGCAGTTTGTGGGCAGTTTAATCACGTCACTTCCGCTACGTAGGTAATACGTAGACAATATGGCGGCTGTTGAGTATGAAAAATGTACAAAACTCCACACTTAAAAAAAAATGAAAATGAAAACATAATAACCTATAAATAATGACAATTCCAAATATTTCTCATTCTTTTAGTGCAAATAAACCCCTATTAAATTATGAAAATACTTTTATAACTCATCCAAATGCAAAACAAGTGAAATTTCATAAGGAAAATAAGAGTAATTTTAACCATATTCTGCCTCAATTTATCATGTGTCCATGTGTTTTATGATGAATTGGTTCTATAAACACACTGACAGAAGCAGAAAATTGTTCAAATGTCGTTTAATTTTCTTTGCACATTTCAGGTTGTTCATATTTGTTTCGATTATTCGCATTTTATTGTTATATGATAGTTTGTAAATTTGAGTATTTTCATAATTTAATTTTTATTTTTTTTACAGTAAACCAATGGCAACCATTTGAAGTTGTAATCATTTATAGGTAAAGAAAAAAACTGAGAAGAAAATATGGCGTCACTTAATAGGTTATTATGCTCTTCATCCCATGGGCCACATTGGAACTGATGGTGGGCTGCATGTTTGAGACCCCTGCCCTAGTGGGACTACTAAAGGAATATATTATCTTATCGCATCTGAGGAAAATTAAAATGTCCTGTTTTTATCCCATGTGTTTAATACATCTGTTTTATACTTTAAGAAAAATAAGCGTAGGATGTAAATAAAATAAATTAAGAACTGCTGGGCTTTAACACTCAGCTGTGGTTCGAGTGTTAAATCTCACAAATTGCTTTAAATGACTTTTACTTTCTCAGATGGGCAGAACAAATTGGGGTTCTGGTAAAAAAACAGCTCACAACACACAGACAGACAAATGGAAGTGATGATAACACCACTAGTACTGCACCCTGTAATTGTACAGATATACAATAGATGGAACGACAAACCAAGAAACTGACATCAACACTTACAAACAAATTATTCTATCAAGAAATAACAGGTCTAACTACTGAAAACAATGATACGTCATAAGGTAAGACATAATAGAAGTGATGTGTGTGCTAATATTGAATATGTTATGAGGTGGATGGTAATGTAACACCCTGTAATAGTACTGTACTTGTTGTTTTCCTCTTTCTTGAACATGTTTGAGTCTCCCATCAGGCTCCTGTCTTATGGAATCACCTTCCATTTAATATTAAAGAGGCCGACACAGTCTCTACACTTAAAATTAGGTTGAAAACATTCCTGTTCAAGAAAGACTATGGTCAGGTTAGTTAAAAACAGACTGAAAGTCACAGTTCAGTCTAAGCTGCCCTCGGAGCTAGAATGCTGGGGGAAGTACAGACACTGAGTTCTTTCTCTCTCTCTCTCTCTCTCTCTCACATCTGTTTTGGTCATTTTATAACCTATCTTACAAACCAAGTCTGTTCATGGCTAGTCAACTGGTGCACCCCCCCCCCCCCCCCCCCCCTCGCCTCTGCTGACCTGTGACCCCGGACCTCCTCCCTCACCTGTCTGTTGTCTGGACCAACGTGTGGATCAAATGATTAATTTATTTACCAAGAAAATAAATACATTTGTTTTTTTTCTTCCATCACACTGCTGCACTCTTATGCTGCGTTTACCTCCACTTTGCTGATGGTTCAAACTGAATTATGGGAAGTTTCTCAAAGCTCAAGAGGTAGAGCAGGTCATTTAAAAAACTGAAGGGTTGGCAGCTTAAATCCTACTCTGTCCATTGTGTCCTTGGGCAAGACACCTCACCCTGCAGTGTCAGTCACAGTGGTGTATGAATGTGTATGAATGTATGCGTGATATGAATTGGCAGCTATGTCTACAAATGTGGTTTACCACCACCAGAGGGAGAATGTGAGAATGAATGAATAATGGATCAATAATGTAAAGTGCTTTGGGTGCTTTGAAAAGTGCTATAGAAACTACTATTATACCACTATTATTACTAGTATTATTAACCCTTTGATGCTTACTAGTCACTCCAGTGGACAGTTATTCTATAGTTGTTCTCTTGTATATTCATGGGTTTTGTTGTTTTAGTTCCATATCTGTCAGTCCATTTCATTAATGCAACTTGGCTGTTCTTAAAGGGATTGTCCAGAGTAAGCTGCAAATTTTTTGGATGATTGGGAGTATATATGTTGAGTTGACATCAAAATACTCCCCCCCCTTAATCCTTCCCATCTGTCTCACTCATATCGCTTCACATGAATGCGCAAAATAAAGGGGTAGGGGTAAGGGGTAGGACCAAAGGGTGATTTGGGATGCGGCCGTCGTCTGCTTGTTAACTTATTAAACTATTAGTTTCATGATTTCTACCTTCATGCATCTGGAACACACCATCTTCAGATGTGAAGCCAATGAAAACAGCAATGACGTGATGGTTGTCGGCCTTTAAGAAGAAGTATTCAAGGTTAAAGCAGGTATAAGGTACTTTTTCCTCTACTTTACTGAACTACTTATGAGGCTACTTTGTTATGTACCTTTGAGAATTTGTGCTGTATTAAATTAAAATAAGATTTGATGTTTTTTCTGATGATTTGTGAAATACACCAGCCTTAATGAGAAGTTTTCAGGAAACTACAGTGAGCTCTATGTTGCCTGGATTTAATGAACTTCAATAAACCAGCAAGGCTTTGAGGCTTAATATTTAAGTTTTCCTATAATGTATGCATCACATGATGTAAGAGCATTTTCCCACAACTCTCTGGATTTTTAAAACTCCTCTACTACTTGCTCAAGCTGGGACATCATTTACTGTAGGTCAGGGTTCCACAATTACATTTCACCAAGGGCCAAATTCTGACCTGAGCACCGAGCCGAGGGCCACAGCACCCGTGGGGCACATGGTGGCAGGGAGGGGGGCGCCACAGCAGCCCCACTCCAGTGACAGTACATATAAAAACGTTGAATCTGCACTTATAGTACCTTATAACATTATTATTAGTCGTGCCCTGGGATTCAAGAATACTATTTGTGTTGGTCACACAAAGACAAATTGCACTCTGGAGACAAAAGTTGAGAACCAATCATTTACTCAAAATAAATATTGTGTTATTACAATCTACTTGGCCAGGTTTATAACAACAGCCAGTGGTACTATAACTCCAAATACAATATTAAAAATTTACTTTGCTAGTCTGCTTGAACAAATCAACAGTTGTACATATTAAATAATAAAAAAATATATATTAAAAAAAAAAAAAAAGAACCCTTTTTGCTCACAAGTTGGTGTGGGCCAGTCTGTGTCCTCTCGTGGGCTGGAAATGGCCCACGGGCCACCTATTGGGGAACCCTGATTTAGGTCATTGCCAAGTCAACAATAATATCTCTTATCTCTTCAGTCACAGTACCACTAATATTGTAGTGTATTGACATATTTGATGCTCCATCAACCTGTCACTGGAAAGCAAGAGTAGGTAAGCAGCTTTTGACGATTTTCATCATGTTTCTCTGATCTAGTTACAATGCGCTGATGAAAGTTTTCAGATAACATGCAGTAATATGCATTTTCAGCGGCCGTATCATCCCACATCGTAGGATTATGAGGATAACGGATTAGACGTTGTAACAGTTTTCTTGCCGAACATGGTGAGATAAATCAAGCAAAAGCCATTAAACGTCTGTGGTATGTTTATTAAATCAATATGACTCTCAAAGGAGGGACTGCATATAAAAAGGAACAGAAAAGACAGAGGGGGCTGTAAAACCAGCGAACGGTTATGATGTGAAGTGTGTGAAAGTGTGATCATTTAATCCCTGAAATATGTCCCCTCTAATTTTTTTTCCCCCCCTGGCATATACAACAAAAACAGCATTTTCTCCAAATATGTTCTTTTACACACATCACTACCACACCTATAATAGTAATAAAAATATTGTCCTTTCAGATATCATTGCGTTCAAATTGCACTGTAGCCATAATCACAGTATAAAGAGGCCTGTATAGCATCCATTTTCTCTTCCTGAAATTTCTACTGGCAGAAATACAGACACACCTAACAGTTTAGATTATTTCCAGAGAATTACCCGGATATAACAGCATCATCATGCTCCATCCTTTTGTCACAGTTCTCATCCTAATCTCCTCTGAGGAAGCTTCCTTTACCTAAACCGTTCTTCTCTTCATGCCGTCCTCATAAGAGACAAAGAGTCTATTTTAGCTCAGCTGTTCTTCAGGGTTTTCAACTGAAGCTTTACTGCTATATTCTCTTCTCATATAACAACAGACACTGCACAGGAGCTATTATGGTGCAGTGTCCGATGAGAGAAAAACTTACTCCCATAGTGTGCTTTCCAAATCTGATCCAAATGGTGCAAATAAATTAAGCCTGAGTTAACTGTGAGTAAGTCTGAACAAACTCTGGCACTTCAAACTAAAATAAACACGCTGATGTTGTTCCCTGGATTCAGCCTCACAGGTACTTAATCTCTCAGCTCAATAATTAATCAAGTCTAACTGAACTTTCAATCCTGTTAAAATTCATTCACCAGTGCATATAATAGACACTGGCTTTGGATTCATTGTAAATATCCCACATGGTTGATACATAATGAGGTGTAAATCCAAAGAAAAGAGCAATAAATGTCGACTATAAACATGCAATAAACAGATTACATAATGCTTACACTGCTACCGGTGAGGTCTTGTTAAATAGCGAGCAGTTACTGTAGAATGCCAACAAGTGTGTGCAGGGCAGCGGATGGGATTTCCTGTCTGAGGTCATTATACTACGGCAGACTGTGCGCTGGGAGGTATGGACATCTCATACTTTGTGGCGTCATCTGGGCGACTGTATAATGAGTCCCACAGAGTATTGTCCTCTTTACATCTCCAAACTGGCTGTGAGGCGCTCTGATGTTGTTTTGTGTACTTGTTCAGTTGTGAAGAGGAAGAGTGTGGAAAAGTAGGAAAAATATGGTAATGAGCTCGTTTAACCTTTAGACACATAAAAGCCTCCTCCAGATGGAGATGTCTAACTCATCTGTTTGTTTTTTATATGCGTCAAACAGTGTAAGAAACTTTATGTTCATGTTTTATGCATCCATATTATTAAATGTGGTGTTTCTATAGAGTGACTACATGTCCTGTGTTGACTCTCCACTAGGGTCCCAAGCGGAAAATCCAGTTGAAAACCAGTTGAAAATTCCAGGAGAAAACCAATAGAAAACCAGTAGGAAACCATTTGGAAACCAATAGAGTTTAGCTGGCTGTTATACTATGGAAACTGAAACACTATGTAACTCAATATTCACTGGTCAAAGTCACTTTGAACATTTAAAAACATTAAAAAGTTCAAACTCCTTTAAGTTATATTAACAAAGAACAACATGAACAAGTAGACTTTGGATGATACTGTAAATTTATTCAAATTAAGAAAAAAGGTATGGCTCAATTAACATTTCCACAAATGGTGGTTCCTCAAACACACACACACACACACATACACACACACACACACACACACCAGTTAAAGCCTACTGGTTTAAACTGAACCGAACTGGTGAGGAGTCTTAATCCAGTAGCTCTAATGGTTCTACTGGACCTTAACCGTTGTCAAATGGTATTCTAATTGAACCTACTAGTAGAAATGTTCAAAAACCTTTTGCTCCAGTATAGACCAATAGAGACCAGTTTGGACCAGTTCATACCAATAGAATTCCTATTGAATTTTCAACTGGATTTTACACTAGGGTAGGATGGCCTGCACTAGGGCATCAGCGGACAAACAACACGGACACATGTCTGTCCAGTAATGAGCAACTTATATTAAAGTTCACTGCAACGTAACAATGTCCACTTACAAGACACAAACAGCATTTTAACTGCAACAAAACAAAGGCTAACGTTAGCAAAGAGTTTTCTGTTAAATTTAACTGAACATCAGTAGGTGAACATATGTCTGCATTTGGGTCGGACCCACAGCTCTACAACTGGACTGTCCACACGTCTGTTACATGTCCTCACTTTTTATATTATGTGTAATAAGTTTAAGGCCAACAAGAGGAACACAACACTGGACATATCATGTGTTTGGAGTAAAAAAAAAAGAGTGTGTTGTCAGCGCTGCTTATCACACAGGTTAGCTAGCTAATGATGCTGGTATCATTCACATTAGCCAATACCTCTTCAGATGCCGTGCCATTTTTTTCATCTAAAGTGAAGTATTTCCACACATGCGATGTGTGTGTGTTACTATTGTTGTTAGCCTACTACAACTGTTTACCTGCAGGAGTCTTGTTTACATCTGGTCTGTGTTTATGCGCGCGAGCGAGTGAGAGAGGGAGGCAGGGAGAGAAAGAAAGAATAACATGTGACTTGTCGACTCCTCCAAATTTAAGTCGACTTCTGCTGCGAAAGTCGATGTGTTGACTAGTCGACATTTTAGTTAATGCCCGAGCCTGTACCACAAGGATCAGCCATTGGTATATGTTTAGATGTTTGAAGGGCGTTACTATACTTTATTATAATCATTTATTAATGATAATCAATTCCTGGATGAATTTTAACAAATTTTTATTTGATCAGAACAGGATGAAATGTTATATCACAAAATTTTCCTCTGTAAAAATCTTAAAAGGTAAATTATGTTTTCCATACATTACAGTTTAAGATCTTGCTCAAATGTTTATATTCTATTAATTCATAACTAATGTTATAACATTATTTTTTGACAGTCCCATCAAAGGAATTAACATCTGCCTCTCAGACAGTACAAAGTGCTTTTAGGGTGCTTCAAATTAACCATTATTTATAAAGACAGCAGTGATAACCAAACAAAAAAACTAAAATGAACCTCTGCCATATCTGCATTTGAATAAAGACCTAAAATATTGATATAGTACGAAATTAAACATTGTGATATATTGCAGAGCTGGTATTTTCTTACAACCCTACTCTCTGTATAAATGATCACATATTGTTATTTCTGTTCCATTTATACAGAACTGAGTCAAAGGGTTTTTGTTATGCATGGTATCAGCTACAGAAACACTGGGAAGTGACTTCATTTTTTTCTTTTTTTAACATTTTATTTGGTTGTTTCCTTGAAACTGGTACCTAAAAGCAAGACATGGGGGCAAACATTCAAACCAGATGTACCCTAATGTAAGGAAGCATATTTAAAGCACTTTGGGTACTGAGAGCAGAGAGAAAGTATTTCTAAAATAAAGACGTTTTGATATTTTTATATAAAAATCTAAATGTAACATAGCAAAAACGACACATACCTTACATCCTACTATTTTATATATAAAATAATAATAATAAACAACAATATATTTTTATTGTGTTACAGGTACTTTTTGGGAATCAAACTACATATGCAAGGCGGTGTTTCACAAAAGTGGCCACTGTTGCAAAATTTAATTTAATTTATATGCATTTAAATGGGCATGTTCTGCATGTACTATAACACCAGTGAACATGATAGGCTATGCGCAAATCCTGGAAACAAACTGCCGATTCATGAAAAATCTGCATATCTGGATTAGAGAAACCAATAGGATCATCAAATTCATTACAGTGTCTTTATTTATGGTGCTATATACAACTAATTTCAAGCCATGTTTTCAAGATCAAATGCATGGATCTTTCATGTCCCAATATTTTATTCAAAATTCATTCAGTTTGGATAGGTCAGAGCAAGAGTATCATTTTTTGGTATTTATCTGAGATCATCATTAGGTACAAATATGGGGATAAATATTTATACATTTCTCTTTTATTATTGGGTCTTAAAAAAGCTGTCAATTCCAGCATATGCATTAAAACACAAGTAAACAGAATGGAATAGACATTCCATAAAGGGAAATCACATGGAAAATACATATTTGTTTATACCAAGTGGAATTACAGCTATGCAATATCAACCACAGAGATAAACAACAATCTAATAATAAGCTCTATTATTATTATCAGTTATCCAAATGTGAAAAATAATACCATTCCTTCTTTGTTCAAAAGTGTCCATCAATTTCTTTTAGTCCTTTTTAAGTTCAAACTCAGAATTACTGAGACTTAATCTGCTTATAAATGTTATTTTTACTACTTTATTGTTAAATGTGTCTATTATTTGTCTTTTAACTGTGTAATCCTATAACTGCGTGTTGTGTTTGCTGCCGTAAAAGTTGTAAAAGAGGTTCTTAATTTCAATGGGATATTTCCTGGTTGAATAAAGTTTCAATAAAAATAAAAATAAATAAATGTTGCACTGTGTTCTTTATTCTTCATACCACTTTTTCTAATTCTATTTTTTTTTACCTCATTTTTAATGCATGACATTTAACAAGGTGAGAACAAATCTGTATTTAAATTCTCTGTATGTTCTGTGTATCAATGAATGTATAAATTGAATCTTTCATTTCAGCAGCTCCGTATTTATTGCTGGATTTTGGGTTCATTCTGGAGGACTCACAGCACTGTTCTAGTCAGTCCATTAGGACTTACGAGACACTGGTCAAACTCAAGACCCTATTCCGCCTGTCCAATCCTCTAAATCCTCTAGAGTACTTTGTGCTACTGACTGTGACAGCAAGAGTGAAAATACTGTAACTAATGCTGTAGTAGTCATGTACCTTCTAATATCCCTAGGTGATGCAGGCATGGGTGATTTATTATTATCTAACGATGACTTTTACAAGAGTTGGGAATTGGGGCCAAGGTCAGTGGATCAAATGGGATTTGTGGTGAGTAAAATGTCAGGCATTGAGCCCGGTACTTTGGTGTGATGATACAACTCTACACTCTACAGTTAGATACAAACTCACTCTACTTTCCTTTCATTTAACATGTTTACTTTGTAGGAATGAAACCTTTCAATAGATGGAATTATTAGCCTTATACTTAAACCAAAAGAATATTCAAGCTTTTCTAACCAACTAGATAAGCCAAGGAATTTCTATCACTAAAGAAGCATCTGTGTTTGGAATTATAACATTCAGAGACAAGTATAGCTGAACAAATAATTGAATTATGCATTTTAAACTATGTCACTGTGGACTGCATGAACTGTAAATGCTATGTTTGGGTCTAAATTCTTCATTAATTCAACTCCACAGGTTTATCATCAATCCTATTTCTGACTAATGACACTAGAAAGGTTATTTTGAGTGCTGGCCCTTTAAATGCAAGGGAGTCACTTCATGTCCCACCCCCTCGTAGTTACTGACTATCCTGCTCGGCCCTTTTCTCTGCACTTATGTTCATTAATATAACCAACAACTGAACATTTATGTAATAGGCTTGAAGTTTGGACATATTTTCAGTTTGGATTATGACTGCTGCTGATAATAAATAATTTGAAGTCTTATAAATATTGCACCGTAACTAGTTATAGATGTAACAGGTTATGCAGGAATTAAAATGGGGTGTAGCAATCCACTCTATTTTTGCCAAAATGAAGATAAAGATTGTGATGACCTTCCCCTTCATTCTGATCACTTCCACCTGACCCGCACCGTGCAGCTGCAAGACTTCACTAATCAGGAAGCTATTTGAGCTGTGAATCTTGCAGGACCAATCAGATTAGTTATTTTCTGTAACCTTTACGATTGCTGCTTTATCAATAACCCGGACATTCATATATCACCACAGACTATCCCAGGTTTTTGCTTGTTTAGATTTTGTTGTATTCTTTTGCCCTGTTGTTTGTCATGGTTCTGTTTTTCTTTATTAAGGCTACATTTATACGGAGATGATGACAACAGAAGACGCAAAAGTGGTGTCTCATCTTCAGTTTTTCATCCATGTTTAGACGACCGTATTCAGGAGGAAATCCTTGTTTATACAAAGACGTAACAGTAGGAAAAATACAATTGAATATGCACGCGAGGCCAACGATTTGGTACTGTGATTGATCATCGAAATGCCCTTTTCTGTTTTTGACATATGTAATGTAATTGTTTGTCTATGCTATGTCTGTAATGTCTGTACAATAGCTGAAATAACTCATGTACATTTACAAGAGCTGCTAGTACTAACGCTAATGCTAGCCCTAGTGCTAGTGCAGCTGGAAGATCTGTGGGATTGAGGTTATCTGACATATGAATGATTGAATGTAACGTGAAGACCCAGCGCATCTTCAAAACTCTGGAAGAAATCTTAAAATTTGTGCGAATTCACAGCTTTGTGTAAATTAAAAGGCACTTCTGATAAAGTGTCGTATTTAGACGCAATCGTCCTCGTGTAAATGGCCTCTATATCCGTTATCCCTTCAACACCAGGCATTTGAGTCATTCTCCACCACACCCCTCATGACAAAGATAGTTTTGCAGCACCTGAAGGCTTCAAATTTTAAACCTTTAGAACTATTAGGGTCCAAATACACATATAAAATAATAAAAGACGATTGAAAGTGGGTTTAGCAAAATATGACCATTTTAAAACAGTGTGTACTAGAATTATGCGGTGATACAATTTGATTTGATCTGATTTATTCAAATATAATCATTAGTAGAGGCCTTATTTATGTATAGGGGTTGTGAAACAGTGGGATACTAATGTTGAAAAAAACAACTGAGCCGCTGCTACTGTAGTAATGATATCAACATTATTTTCTGACCTTCATTATGAAAAATAAGTCAGTTGCTTTCAATTAATCATAGGATCTTTGAGTGAGCACCAATGTAATCACACAAATTAGTGCAGTGACCTTCAAGAAACAACACAAAACATGAAATATCAGCCAATGTCATTAGCTGGATATATTTGACTTATATTCAATTGTATCAACAAAGCTGATTTGGGATGATAGCAGTGTTCTTCAGCAGGATTTGACCTTTAACTTTGTTCACCAGCCACTGTCGCCTGTGGTTTTTCCAAGTTAAAAGCCACATAGCCTTTTTGCTTAATACGATTTTGTTTTGGTGAAGTTACATTTTATGTCATTAAAGGAAACTGTGACTTGTAAAATTTACTTGAACTAGATTCACAACCCTTTTAAGTAAGTCATAATCCAATATTTTGTTCTGGAAAGGTTGTGTGTGTAGAGTTGTTGTTTTATGAAGAACAAAGACATAAAAAAAATATTTATCCTTCAAAGAGGGGAAACTTAATGTTAGCATATATTTAAAAAAAACAAAAAAAACAAAAGATCTGAACTAAAGTGATCTGCCTTGGTATTTCAACCATTACTCCTTAAAACAGAGTTGTAATGAGTAGTACCAAGTGCAAGGACCATGGAGTGAATTGGGATTGGGTCTATTTTGAGTCTATTTTGTGTATTTGTACAAAAACTGAGACAGAATATTATTCAAATTAAAATAGTTTTCAGATGTAAACATTTTCATTGTGTAATTGTCCTTCTTTCATTCTTAAAAATAGACAAAAGTAAGTGATTGACATCATTGATAGATCATAATTCTATTTTCAATGCATTGTATTTTACTGGTTCGGCCCACTTGAGATCACATTGGGCTGTACGGTGTGTGTGGTACTTGAACTAAAATGAGTTCAACACACACAGTAACACAAGGCCTGGTGAAGTAAAGAAGAAGTAACTTCAGACACACTGTTGGAGGAAATACAGTGACCTTCCATTGATGACTTCTACCTGCATATGGCCTTTTTGGCAGACGTAAATATCAGAGTCTGACCCCAAGTACCTATGATGTAGACCCCGTCCACATGTAGCTGGGTATTTGCTAAACCAAAGATATTTTCATACATTTTGACCTATTATCCACATGAAAACGCATCACAAACAAACATTAAAAAAAAAAAAAAAATGAACAAAAGTGAAGATTTTTTGAAAACCTGCACCAAAATGACAAGAAATATGCTCTGATATCAAACGTATGACCTTTGTTTAGTGCAGAAGCCGGAGCAGAAGCATGGACAAAGCTGTGATGGTGTTAATTATTGTGCATGCTCTGTTTACCTGTTTAATTTTAGAAGCCCAACTACTGCGCCATGAGCACAGGCAAGGAACATTGCAGTCGGCCATTTACCACATCTTAACCACTCCACATAGGCACATGAAGTTTCTAGTCCAAAATTGTATTTAAAAGCAATTCTGTCTCCGGGTCTGTCCAGACAAATGAGCTTGGCGCCATGTTTTATGTGATGCCAACAGAGGGCTACTGATGTGATTGGGTAGGATTTGGGGGAAATACTCCCATCTAGAGGTTTGGAATGCTTGCGAATGCGATTGAAAACGCAGATGTTCGGTTATGTGTGGAAGGGATTTTTTTCCGAAAAAACGAGGTGGTGTGGATAACAAAACAATTATAAATGGAAGGGAAGAAATATTCGGTTTTAAAAATACCTGCCAACATGTGTACATGGCCGCAGACATGTGACCACTAATATGTGATCCACAATAAACTGTTCCTTGAACACCTCTATCAGCCACCACCTCTCATTTTGTTTATTCGAACAAGTAAAATAAAATAAGTAAAACATACAAAGTATTTAAGCAGAAATTAAAACAACACCTCTTTAGTATCCTAAATAATTATACCTTGTTCGAAAGGGTGTAGGATGAAGTTAACAAAACGTGTCAAGTCCTACCCCTTTGTATTACTCAGTAAGAGCATATGTATATATATATATATATATATATATATATATATATATATATATATATATATATATATATATATATATATATATATATATATATATATATATACATACATCCATACATATACACATATACATATCCATGTACACATCCATACACACATATACATACACATACCCACACATACATATATATATATATATATATATATATATATATATATATATATACACACATATATACATCTCTCATTAAATCCTGCAGACAAGAAGCCTTTTACAAAGCTTTAGGCTGATATAGACCATGACACATGTTGTAAAAGTGCAACTAGTGAAGAAAATAGGAAAGGAATGGTTTAAGGTGAGTTCCTGGCCAAGAAGTTTTCTTTGAAAATTGTCTGTTTGTGAAACTGCAAAGTGTTTTTCAGACCTCAAAAAGGCCCAGAACAGGGATGTGCTGATTACATAAGTAATAACATACTGACTTGTACTGCATTGCGATACAGGTCAGTTACATCAGTAGTTGTTTGTTTGACATAATTAAAGAGCACCAGTACTGGCCATGCTTATGACATTAATTGTGCTTTTACTTATAAGCAAAAAAGGTGCAAATTAAGTAAACCAATAAAACCATAAATACACCAGACTGGACCTTTTTAGAACACAAACTACATAGAACCTATAGGGAGCAGCTACTGCAAGCTGCAAGTAAGGTACCGTCATTTCCAGGTGATCAAGTGTGAGTAAACAAGCAGCAGTCAGTGAGTATGATTGAGTGTTTATGTTTGTTGTTTGTGCTGCCATAAGCTTAGAATTCTACAATTGTCCTAGATATGTGACCCAGCACTGGGTTATAATGTGTCATCTTCCACTGCATGATACCAGCTCAACTCAACTGAGGTAATAGGTACTATTCCTGGAGACTGTTTCCATTACAGACTACTACCGTCTTTAGAGTATCTGGTCATCATAGTGATGCTGCATGTAACTTCTATAACATAGAAGATGGTGATGTTTTCATGTTCACAACGGAACCTCTGAATGTCCAAAAGGGTCACATCCATTGACCGTGACAGGATGATAACAGGCAATTTACACCAATTATTTACATGAGTGGATAGAATTAGTGGATCAACAGGTATTTAACATTGAATATCGGTGAATGTGGATGTGTGTGTGTTTTATTCGGTTAAGGCAGGAGTTCAGGGGCCACATTCAGGTAAATTTGATCTGAAGTGGGCCAAACCAATTAAAATAAAAGATATTAATATATAAATAATGTCAACTCCAAACATTTCTCTCTGTTTTAGAGTGAAAAAAGTAAAATTATACTATGAAAACAAACAATATTAGGCTTTAGCTTATTGTTTACACACATACTTACAGATCACAGATGATCTTCAGATACACAAAATATTTAGTATGACTGTAGGTGGAATATTGTTAAAAATTGTACTGAATTCTTTTAAGACATTTCCAATTATTCATATTTGTTGTGATTATTGACAATTGTTTTGAAATTTCACTTTGTTTTAGTGTCACTAAATATAAAAAATAATAATAATAATAATTACAAAGAGATGTTTGTTTTTACTTGTGAATAGAATAGAAGTACTTTATTGATCCCACAATTGGGAACGTGCTTGAATATTTATAGGTTATTCTGAGACAGAATTTGGACCGTGAAATAAGATGATTTATATCCTTTTTATAAATTTTTATAAATTTATCCAAAGGGGTGGATTGGACCCATAGGCGGGCCTGATGTGGCCCCCGGACCGCATGTTTGACACCTGTGGTTTAAGGTAATGGATTTTAACCAACATATTGAGATGTTGGCATTCACTGCTATAATGTTATATCCTTGAAAGGTTCAGGATATTTTTGGAAGTCGGGGAACAAATTTGGCACAACACATGTATTAAGAAGAGGATATTTGTAAAAGGTTGAATCAGCTTCATCAAATATTCAAGCCTGCCAGCTTTTACGCTTTGCCCTCCGTATGCATTTTCTCTCTTACCTCATACTCCACATATTCTTCCTCCTCCACCTCATAGGAAACAGTCTGAATCTTGATGTGTTCTCCGTCCTCCAGCAGCTTCGCTTGGGGATCCTCCGTGCCAGGCGCGTCTGCCCCCGCTGTGTTCGACACCTCCTTCGATTTCTTCTCCGTGAAGGTGGTCTCGCAACACTCATTTTTGTATTCCTTAGCTTTGATGCTCCCACTGTCCTCTTTATACAGGATGAAATTGGGCCTATAGAAAGCCTCAACTGCCAGATGCAGCGAGGTGGCATCTAAAAGCTGCTGTGATTTCATCTTCCCATTGGTATTATAGCTTCCTCCGCTCACCACGGTGCCGTTATTGACCTTTGCCCCTCCTCCTTCACCTCCACCTCCACCGGCAAAATAATTAATAATGTTTTCCTGGTATTGGTTATTGGGGAAGTCACCCCCGTAACCATTCACCATGTGCTTACTGTTTTTGTCCAACAATGGATTCTGGAGCTCACTAAGATTCTCCATAGCAACACAGGTTAAAGGTCAGTCAGAGGCGATTCTTGGTGATATTAGTTTTACTGAGGAAGTGGAAAACAGACAAGTGGGGAGAAAAAAAAAAAAAAAAAGAGAGATCGTCTTCCTTAGAAATCCACGTAGATGTCAGTAAAGGTGATTAGGGTATTCAGAATTCACCACACTGGAATCTAGAGTGGGAAGAAAAAGCAACAGAGAGAGACAGCATTTTACATTTAATGTCGAAACTAGAAGGAAGACAGTGTTTGACATCCAGCAGGTAACAGTTTACCACACACTTGCACATCAGATCAAAGTTTATCCATGATTTCTTCAGCAACAACAACTTTTTTTTTTTTTTTTTTTTTTTTTTTTTTACAGCACCCCGCTTGTCAAGAGCAGCACCCCACAGATGATTCAATTAGATTTAATTTACTTCCTCACTCCTGACACATAAACACATCACTGAGAAGCAGCAGCATCACATCAAGGTACTGTCATTTCTCTATTTTACTCTAGTATATCATCCTTAACTATGTCTGTGTGTCTATGTGTGTGTGTGTGTGTGTGTGTGTTTTCTGTGTACTTAATTTTATTATTGCTCAGTTGTTTAGGTCTTAGTGTCATCAAGGTATCATGAATTTTATATTTAAATACAGACCAGCTAGGGAGTCACCCTGCAAGTGTAAGAGCGTGTCTTAAAGTCACCTCTCGGCCTTAGAATTCATTCCTAACCCGACATTTAGAATCATGTCTCAAAGGATAGGGTGTCCCATTTCTCTTTAGCATCAAAGGTAAATGGACATCCTGCTCATCATCTATCCTTTCAGATGGTGTCAGCTTGGATGGGGAACAATTTGCTGCCCATAATGCTTTGCAAATTTCAGTTTTCCCTGCGACACCGTTAAAAAAAAAAAAGGCAACCAGAGCTAAAAAAAAAAAAAAAGAACTGACACAAATGTAAGTTTTAATTTCAAATAGTTGTTTGGTTCATCTTACTTTATTGCAAATAAAAACATATGTTGACTAAAGTCCTCTGCTTGCTTTTGTGGCAAAGTGTCGCAGATATTTGTAATTTATGCCGGTGCGGGGAGTACATGGTGTACGCTATTTAAACACGAAAATGCGTGACGTTTGTGTAGCTTATTTCATTTGTATTAATGTCTATTAAATTGTGGCTGTGTTTTTAGGGGTTTTGATTATCTTATGTGATTTTCTTTCATTTTTATCAATGTCTATTAATTGTGGCATTGTGCTTTTAGTGGGGAGGGTGTATCTACCTACCTACCTACCTACCTACCTACCTACCTATCTATCTATCTATCTATCTATCTATCTATCTATCTATCTATCTATCTATCTATCTATCTATCTATCTATCTATCTATCTATCTATCTATCTATCTATCTATCTATCTATCTATCTATCTATCTATCTATCTATCTATCTATCTATCTATCTATCTACCTACCTACCTACCTACCTACCTACCTACCTACCTACCTACCTACCTACCTATCTTAGTAACATTATACACATTATCAGAAAGCACCCAGGACACAAGGTTTTTTAGCTCTCTGCACTAAAAACACATCCAGTGGACACAGGACCTTTACATATATAACACAAGGGACATTCTCACAAACTCCCTAGGATTTCCCACCTGGATCCCCACTCCCCACATCAGGCCCTTTCATTGTCGAACTAACATGTCTCACAGATTCTTCCATTTCCTCATGCACTCAGATGAATCTATATTCACAACAGTCGTCTTCAACAATGACGTTCGTGTACACAAAACAGGATGGAAGAAAAGCAGAAGTGCATGTAGTGACCTCGGAGTATAAATAAGTCTTTAGAATGTTATATTTGTCAACTTCCACCTTATCATATATGACCTTGTCCTTTTTTTTATTCCCTACCACTTTTGACTCCATTGTGAAGTGGACTGCACAAATGAGTGGACGAAAGGGGGGACTTTAAGCTGAAAATACGGCACTGGCAGAAACATATTTATTCACTGGTTACATAATAAATGTCCAAAAAATACTTGAACTCCCAGATTTGCCAACGATTTCCTTATATTTATAACCATCTGGGCTTGGAGATGCATCACAGTTATTCCTCTGATGCTTGTCACAGAAAAAAATCAAACAAGTAATAAACCATTTAAGGTAGGGCTGAATGATGTTAGAAAAAAATGACATTATGATTATATATTTTTTTAAACCCTGTGATAAATATTGTGATATGAAAAAAACACTCAGGAGTATATAACAGCTGTGTGGTCCAACAGATTAGTGGTCGACACAGAACATATGTTTCAGTATCAACCTTCTTGTAGCCGAAAAATAATTAAATAAAATGAATAATTAAAAATAAAGTAAAAGAAAAAAAATTAATACAAATTAGTTAATTAAAAAGACAAACAAATTTTGAAAATAACTAAATAAAAATAAATATAAGACAAATAAATTAAAAATGAACGAATAAAAATAAATAATGAATGAATAATAAGACAAATACATAAAAAATGAATAAAACATAATTAATTCATTAAAAATGTAAAAAAAAAAATTAAGTAAATAAATACATTTTAGAAAAAAAAACACAAAATAAAACTAAAAAAATAACATTTTTCAATGTGACTATTGCGCACACATACATTGGGATGCCGATGCTCAAACAGTATATTGTGCAGCTCTAATTTGAGGTCGTCCTTTTCACCTCTAGGCCTGATTTATATGCAAACAAAAAAATAAATAGGAAGATGATCCCATATTCTGAAGTTGTGTCTATAAAAGTCAAAACATTCTCTGCTCAGTCGCTTCTACTATTATGCATGCTGCTGCAGTTTGTGTGCTCTGCAACATCCCAGAATGCAAAGCACATTTGGCTACAGGAGCCAAATACATCTGGGTAAGGTCGAGGTCAGGTCACAAATGAACTGCTCCAGAGTTTGTTTGGAGAGTCTCTTCGTAGTGGTTTTGCTTCATATCTAAGTGTGACACTGTTCTCATACGAACCACACTGAGGAGAAAAAGGAAGCACAGACTGAGGCAAAGTTCAAAAGTAAAAAAAAATTTAAAAAAAAATAAAATAAAAATGTGTTTGTCTTCTGATAAGACTACAACAAAAGCATGTGACTCAAACTAAAAATTCAAACCAAGGCTTGTGCAGCTATTAAAAAAAAAATGCTAATCACATTATATAAATCAGTTGAATACGAGTCATAACCGATTGAAATAATAAAGCATAGTTCAAGCACTTGCCACCTGATTAATAGATTAATATCCCTCTGTTCCAAGATCATGTATAAATTTGATGATCAAAAAAGATCAAATGGGAATAATGAACTTTTTGCTCTGTCTGCTATTTCCACTCTGCAAAAATAACCCAACCCTGCTTATGAGTTTTCACCCTTTAACCTTTGTCTGATTAATCTGCGTTTAAAATAGAAATGCCAAAAGCAGATTATTTTTCAGGTCCTAACCCCAATCATGCATGGCTGGCTTACTGCAGTATATCCAAATGCTCATAGAGAAGGAACTTCCATCTGAAGACAACAAGATTAGATATAATTCAAAATGGCACTTAAGCAGAAGGATGTGCATTAATAGCTTGTTGGTTCATATGTTAATAGATTGTAACACTAAATGTCTCTGACATGAGTCCCTTTTAACTGTGGTCTAATTAATATTCATCAAACTTTGTTAAATATTCATTTGAAAAAGTGCTTAAATTCAGTACTGGCCAAACGATGCTTGAATAAGTGACAAAGATATCAATACCATGTTTTCTTCTTAGCTCAGCAGTTAACCCTGGACACTGTTACATGGAGTGGACTTAAGGAAAAGTTCCCTACTTACTCGACATGACAGAGGACGCTAGGATTGTATTGATTTATAGTGTAATGTCATTTGCATATTATTGCATGTAATGCATAATATTATTATTATTATTAGTAGTAGTAGTAGTAGTAGTAGTAGTCGTAGTAGTAGTAGTATTGTTGTATTTATTATTGTTGCATTCTGCACATGTTCGAAATAAATCATTCAAATCAAATCCAATCCAATCAAGCACATTTGATGTGTGCTATAAATTTTGCACTCTTTATCCTCTTTTTTTTCATCTTTTATTTAGTGTGCCTCTCAGCTTCCTCACTAAAGTATAGTCCCATTGCAATTTTTAAGTCTTCCAGTACCTCATTTCCACTTCCTCATTTTCCCCAAAGTAAGATTTTTCTTTGCAATTCTTTCCATGTTTGCGACTGTATGAATAAAATACAAGCTCCGTGCTCCAAGGCTTCCTGAACCTCAGAAAACATCGGACAGCCAATAGACTTTTCATGGTTTCTCCCAGTTGAACATCTTTCTAAATTTTGCTGACATGTCGGTTCCACACCAACACACCCGTTGGTCTACGAATCACAGACTCATGAGTTCTTGAGTCAGTTGACTGAAAATGCTTTGGTCATGTACAAATTCGTATGAAAATGAATAAGTGCTGAGGTTGCGATCTGCTTTGGCTGCCAGTGTCACATGTAATGTAGAACTACTGTCTCTGACTTAGGCTGGAGAATCACTATGACATCTGGTGCAATACACACTCCTGAAAAGTGAGTTGATTATTTATCACCAAAGGTTTCATTGGTTTTATTTTGTGTTTTGTTTTTTTGTTTTTTCTGGAACATTTTTCGGTTAACACTTTATAATACCTACACACAATTGACTATGTATTAACCATTTATTACCCATTTCTAAATGGTTGTTCATTATGTTTAATGTGTAATATTAATGACCACGAACACACACAAAAATCCGATTTCGCAAAAAAAACAAACAAATCAAAATTGTGCATTACCACCTACTGTCTGTACATCGTCTTCGTTTTTTTCTGCAATGAGGTTCGTCAAATACACCAGTGCATCAGCTATTGAAAACAGATCAATGCTAATGAAGTGAAATTAACTCACTGAGACTTTATTTAAAGACCCAAATCCAATGGCAGTCATGCATATACCGTACTGTAGACATAATAAGTATTCTTCTAATTACTTCTCTGCCTTTGCATTGTAAACTCCAACTCTGCACAAATGCTACGAGCTGACAACGGATGAGTTGGGGATGCAATAAGAAATGTTTTTGCTCTTGTTATACTTCGAAAAGTGTCACTGTGTTAATGGCGTCGTTTTTTTTTTTCAGCAATTTAAGTGGGAATAAGCAATTTCAGTAGATGTAGGACACCTCAGAATCAATGAAGATAAATGTCAGAGAAATAATCACAATCCTCTGTGTGTGTGTGTGTGTGTGTGTGTGTACAGTATGTGGGTTTGTGTACACATTTGTTGGTGGGCGTTTGTGTTCTCTGCTTGTACGGCGTGAGTAAATATCCGTGTGTACGAGGGAGTGGATGTGTTGTAAAGACGGGAGAATGTAACCAAGAGAAGAGGAATGAAAGAGAGATCATACTTATGTGTGATTCTTTGGTTGAGTGCGTTCAGGCATGTTGGTAGACGACAGCGACTGGGAGGTAGAAAGAGCTGGGAGGTGTAGCCGAAAGCGAATGAGGCAAAGCAAACGCTGAAAACAATTCACCATGACAGGGGTGACACAAGCACAGGCCGGTGTGTTGTGCTGCAGTACTGCTATTCAGGAGAACCCAGAGGTGTGTGACATAGGGGCTAACAGATTAGCGAACAACCTGTAAGCACGTAAGAGCAAGCAGCAGGGTAAAAGAATGGCACCGTGGCACTGCTAACAGTCCATCTACACCGATACATGTGTGTGAATCAACTCCATTAGACCCAGTCAGCACATTCTATTTCCCTACATCAGCCCCGTTGCCAATCAACCTCAGACCTCTGACCCTGAAGCCGAGAGCAGGTATTATCAGCCGGACCTCGAGGCAGGTGTGGCGAGACTCAGCTGAATACCAATGTGTCTTATCTGTCAGCCATGTTTACCAAGCCATTTCATTCAGCCTCTGTCTCACACAGCTTTTCCCGGATACCGCATGTGGAGATTTGTTCACCGTGCAACAGAACAACAACTTCATCTTTCCCTAATTTAATTCTGAAAGCAGTGGCTGGTGTGTAATATGCATAATAAGGTAATGTCAAGTAGTTATTGATGATAGATTGGGGATAATGCATGAGCTCATTGCAGAAAATGCAAATATATCCCAAACCACATTTGTCAGTGAAACTGGGCTCAGAATGTGGAAGTCCAAAGACAGATTATGCAAGATAATGTATAATCTTAACACTGGAGTCACTTTCCATTGGCTCTAAAATTGCGCAAATATAACTTAAACATCAAATAAAGAAAAAAAATGTAAAAATTTCTGATGGAAAACTGTTCACAAAACAATTCAATGTTTTCAGACACTGGCAAGAGATGGTTTTTCGGGTGTGGCGCAAATGGTGGATTCCAAAATAACTGCAATGGAATGACCTTTTTTCCCACGATTATAGTCAGGTGAATAAAAAAAAAAAAAAGGATGATACAAGATCAGAAATAGAAGAGTTTGAAAAGAAATGTAGAAACCACGTGATTTTTACATTTATTACGCAATAGAGGGATATTATATAATGATAATAATGAATGTATCTGTAAAACAACATGATATTTATCTTTCTCACCATGTTTATGGAACAACTTCTCATGTCATCTTTTGATAATAAATAAACAAATCATCGCATTTATGATTTAATGATTCTGTTTTTTGGACATTTAGTAAGTTTTGCACAAATACAGTAGCCAATAGGAAATAGGAAAAGCAACTTGTGTTGACTGATCCTTTTATAGACTGTCATTAAAGCATGTTATAAACCACAAATGAATCACCGGCAACTGTTATCCATCTGCAAAGGTGATAAGATATTCAAACTTTTCTAAAAAACAAACAAACAAAACATAAGGACCTTTTTGGAGCTTTCTTGGCGTAGTCTTTTCCACGCCTCTGACAGATCACCTTAAAGTAGGGGTCACAAACATGCGGCCCGCGGGCCAAATGCGGCCAGTGGGATGAAGAGCATAATTAAATAACTTCATATTTTCTTCTCAGTTTTTTCTTTGCCTATAAATGATACCAACTTCAAATTTTTGCCATTGTTTCATTGCAAAAAAAAAAAAAAAAAAATGAAATTATTAAAATAGTTACATTTACAAACTACCCTGTAACAATAAAATGTGACTAACCTGAAGAAAATTAGACAAAATTTGAACCATTTTCTGCTTCTGTTACTAAGAGTTTAATGTCTTTGTAGAACTGATGCATTATGCACATGGACAAAAGATACATCGAGGCACAATATTGTTAAAATTGCCCTTATTTTTCTTATGAAATGTAACTTTTTTTGCATTATACATACTTTATCAAAGTATTTTCATTCTGTAATGAAGTTTTATTTGCTCTAAAACAATAACAAAAATGTGGAGTTGTCATTATTTATAAGTTAGTATGTTTTCATTTTACCTGTCTGGCCCAATCGGAAATCAAATCAGACTGAAAATTAAAAAAAAAAAAAAAGACCCCTGCCTTAAAGACTTCCTTGGTGTGGAAATGGCAATACTCAGCCACATGTGTCTGAATAATTCAATGTCAGAGTGTTGTCAATAGCAGCCATTTACACTGTTTCTTGAGTGGTTTGTTGTTAGTGCGACTAGCTTGTCATTATCCTATTGATTATAGTCCCCTAGCAGATGACGGCCTGACACCAGAATTTAGATTGTATTTTGTTTGGAACATGCATTTTTGATGACAGCCACTATAGTTACTGTGTTTGTGTGAAGTCATTAAATGGACTTTAGAGACATCAGGTTTTATTGCACCACATGCTGAATACCAGCTAGGGTTTGTTTTGTTTTTTTTTTAATTTCTCATCTCCATCTATATAAAGTGACTACAGACCTGGCACCACTTGAGAAGTCCCAATTGTTGCAGACACTGAGGGCAGATCAGAGAGAAAAGGTGGGGATTGAGAGCTCAGAGAGAGAGAGAGAGAGAGAGAGAGAGAGAGAGAGAGAGAGAGAGAGAGAGAGAGAGGGGAGAGAGAGAGAGAGAGATAAGCTCTTTGCTGCATGTCTCTCTCTATTTCCCAGCTATTAAACCTTTAATGAAACAATAATCCTGACTATTATCCAGATTAGCACCGTTAATTCTGACTTTTACGCATGAAAAAAAAATACACAAATTCATATTTTTCATAACTTCTTCACTCTTTTACTGTTTCTCTTTGCTTCTTTTTTTTTAAATATTAAATTCACTCTTTTTTTTTCTCCCCCAAGTGTTAGCTATGTCTTGTTTTCCTTTTAACGGACGCTTATACACTTGGTGGGGAATAAAAAAAAAACAGTCACACAGTAACAGAGACGCAAACAAAGAAAAGAAGAAACGTGATGTACGTGTTCAGCAGTAGCAGGTGGAAAACTGTGCAGAGTTCTTCATCAACATCCTCCACCTCCTACATCATAATAATAGAGACGTGCAATGCGACACATCACCACTTATTTCTAATTATTCTTAAGATACGAACATGGATGAACATTTATTATCTAGTATTTAACAATTACAATATAATCATATCATCCAAGAGGAATGACAAAAGCAAACTATTAACACATAACAAGGTAAAAAAATAAATAAATCACTCTAGAAACAGTACATTTTTAGATTGCATGTTTAATTATTCTCCTACCTTTGACTTCTTGACAATCCAAATATTATAGAGAAGACGCAAATACTCGCTTCTTTCCTTCTGTACATCATGGCTTGGGTGCTGATATTGGTTGGTGTTGGTATTGGTGTCGCCCAGAAAAACAAGGAAATAAATTGAAGAAAATAAAAAGAAAATACATTTCGGAGACTTTTCTCATTTGAAGGAATAGCCAGTCATTTCTGTAAACAGGTTTGGATTCAGGCAAAAAAAAAAAAACACAAAAAAAAAAAAAAAAAAAACAACCGAGCGCATATAGTCACAGTCACAGTGTGATGATAATAATAATGTGTCCTCCCTTTGTACAAATGAACGGCTCTGTCTGATAAAGCATTTACCTCGAGAGTCGGATGAAATGTTGTCGCCTTCCGAAAGTTAACACACCTTCCACTGACAACAGAAGAGGAGGGAGAGAGAGAGAGAGAGAGAGAGAGAGAGAGAGAGAGAGAGAGAGAGAGAGAGAGAGAGAGAGGGAGGGACGCGTATCTGTTCAGATCCAGCGCCTTCGTTGCGCGTAAAGCTGGAAGCATCATCCACCCTCCCAGCCTGCCTTTAGTTCCACTTATCACTTCCGATGTGTGAACGGGATAATTCCACTCCTAGTGGGTGGTTTTCCCTTTAAACTACATCAGGCTGAAGAATCCAAAACCACATTTAGGAGATAATTATAGAAATATACTCCATTTATAGTATTTAACCATTGTATTATGTTGGGGAAAAAATACATTGATTATGTTGTGGGTCATTTTGACTCGTTGCCATTAAATCAAGGGTGTAGGTGTGGTCTAAACTTTGGTAGGGACATTGTAGGGACCCCCCCCCCAATACAAAAACTAACCAAAAAATAAATAAAATCTTAGAACATTTAACTTTTTCCAATGTGCAAATTAGGCATACACATAATTTTTTTTGTTTTTTGTCAAAACATTCAAAACAAGGACTAAATAAATAACTATTAAGATCTGCAGCAAACACAAAGAAATAAAAAATAATCTGCACTTCAGGTAAATTACATTATTGGTATACTGTGCATTTAAGAGTTAAAGTCTTTGCCTGTTGGCTGCTTAAGACAGGCAAAACTACAGTACTCCTAATTACACCTGGGATGAAAAAATGGTGGGGGGGCGGGGTAGCACACTTAGCTAAACCTTGCACTCTGAATGCTATTAATTTTGTTATGAGATTCTGTGTGCACTATATTTACAGCCGCGGTATATGTTCTAATGTCCATTTCTTTTTCAGTGGCATTGTCTCCAGCAGTTACAGCATTGAAATTCAGAAGACAATTACAACTCCCGCATCTGTCAAGTGGGACTCCCGCTTGACAGAGGCACTCAGATTTTTAAATAAATACATTAAAAAAATAAAATAAAATAAAATAAAATAAAAAAAATAATAAATAAAAATAAATAAATAAATATATATATATATATATATATATATATATATATATATATATATATATATATATATATATATATATAAACAAAGAATTTAATAAAACAATGCAAAAATTTAAAAACACAACAGTCTACGTAGGTTAAAAAGGCACCTAAGGCTGTCAAAAAGGGATGGAGTCTTCAATCATGCAATTTCAGCAGACAATTAACTAATAAAAAAAAAGCAGATCTAAATAAACATACACACTAAAACATACATATGAATATATATAAAATACTATTAAACATATTTAATATTCCAAAATATAATAAAAAAAATGTAAAATATATATAAAAAAAAAAATATTAAAAAAATACTATAAAACATCAGAAACACACATGAGTACATACATCATAAATTGGGACAAAAGTCACATTCTTCCTTCAGGCCTGGACAGGAGGTTGCCCTCAGTACATACATACAATACATTTTTAAATTCCAGAACTAAATTTAAGAACTATTTCATCAAACTTTTATCTTCACAAACACTTCTCTGATTCATCCTCATCATAGGATAATTGACAATCTGGATCATTGATAACATTGTCCTCTGTCTCTTCCTCTTCATCACTGTCCCAGTTCAACATCTGTGATAAAACCTTTCCAAGAATAAATTTTCCGGAGCTTATTTTTGGTGTTTTGTCAAAGACATGACATGAGAAAAGTGACAAGGACAAGGGAGAGATAGTTTCTATTCTACACACACCTGGGTCTGAATGGATCTTCAAAGGAAATCAAAATGAAATAATTGGCCAATCAAAACAAAGCACAACATGTTTATTTTAGATCTGAGCAGCTATTTACCCACATTAAAGTGTGCGGGTCAAAATGACCTGTGACATCATCTTTGTACACAAAGACTACACAGACACTACACTACACATCAAAATGTCCACATTTCATACACATTCATGACCTTAAATGAGGAAAAGTCACACAATGTCATAAAGAAAAATAAAGGATAACCTGTACTTTGGTCAACTCAAAAAATTAAATGGGTTAAATTGACCTTTAACATAATAAACCAATGTATTAAGACTACAGTAATGGGGCAAAAAAAAATATTAGACCACAACTGGTACAATTATAGGTTTGTTTGTTTGGATAAATATAATAACAAAAAAAAAAAAGCTCATACGAGTTTACTTTAAGAGCTCATATCTATTTATTTTCCATGTTTTATTGATAATGTATGTTATTGAACTGACAAAAAATGGTTTAAGGCAGGGATGTCTCAAACTTGTTTTCTTCAGGGGCCTGATTTTATCCCCAATGGTGCAAAAAAAACCCCAACAACCCTCCATTAAATAATAAAAATACTTTTATAAATTATTCAAACACAAAAAAATAAGGGTATTTTTTTACAATATTTTGCTTCAATTTATCATTTGTCCATGTGTATAATGGATCAGTTCTACAAAGACACTGAACAAAAGCAAACAAAAAAAAAATTCACATTTTGTCTAATTATCTTTAGACATTTTAGGTTGTTCACATTTGTTAAGGTTATTCACATTTTATTGTTACAGGATACAGGTTTGTAAATGTAAATATTTTCATAATTTAATATTTTTTTGCAGTAAAACAATGGTAAACATTTGAAGTTGTCATCATTTATAGGCAAAGAAAAAAACTCAGAAGAAAATATGGAGGAATTTAACTATGCTCTTCATCCCATGGGCCACACTGGAACCATTGGCGGGCTGCATTTGGCCCCCGGGCCACATATTTGAAAACCCCTGGTTTAAAGCGTTCCATGTTTTCTTTTCTGTCTGTTTTAGTCATAAGATAGTACTTCACTTTTATGTCTATTTTTTAATGCTTTTGGTAATCCAATTTAAATGTTTTTGCCTACACCAGGGGTCTCAAATATGTGGTCCAGGGGCCAATACGGGCCCACTAAAGGTTCCAATCTGGCCTGTGAGGTGAATTTGTAAAGTGCACAAATACCACAGTCGAGGCTGTGGAACTCATTTTAGTTCAGGTTCCACATATAGATGAATGTATATGTTCTACAGTCAAATAACAGCATTGAAACCCACAAAAAATAAGGACTTTATTTTCTTCTCGATTTGATGTGAAACAAACAAAATATCACGCCTATAAATGACAACTTCAAATATCTGTCTTTGTTTTAGTGCGAAAAATAACATTCAATTATGAAAGTATTGACATTTTCAAACTATCCTGTAGCAATAAAATGTGATTAACCTGAACAAATATGAACATCCTGAAATGTATTAAGAAAATCAAGCACAAATTTCGACAATATTCTGCTTCTGTTACTAAGCGTTTAGTGTATTTGTAGATCTAATCATGTATAAATGACAAGCTGAAGCATAATATTGTTAAAATTGCAGTCATTTTTCTGAAGAAATTGTACATTTGTTCAGGTTATTCACATCTTTTTTTTTGTTTGTTTATATAGTTTATAAAAGTAAGTATTTTCATAATTTAATGTTTTTTTGGGGTTGTTTTTACACTGAAACAGAGACTCAAAAAAATGCAGTTGTCATTATTTATAGCTTATTGTGCTGTTATTTTACTAGCTCACTGGAAATAAAATTGGACTGAATGTGTCCCCTGAAAGAAAATGAGTCTGAGACCCCTGGTAGATACTGTTATGACCTACAGTACAGGTTTCATTATCATACAGATTTCATTATAATATGATGCTGGTTGTTTTACCAAAACACCTTCATCTAGTGGGACCAGATAACAGCGACAAAAGCACCTTTTTTTCAACATCCATCACTATCACATAGAATAGAGCGATGTTATCTGAAGTGATCCTGCTGGTTTAATTAGTTCAAGTTGGTCATAAGAATGTCAAGTGACAACACTCTGCCATCCATGTTTAATTCTTTAACCAATTAGTCACTCCTTTCTATTCAGAATATGGGAAAAAAATGATGTGGCAATATCCAGACACTTACACATACATCTGTTTTCTTCAATTTCTTGTTCATTTTAATGCCTGGTACAATTTAAAATCTTTTTTTTTTTTTGACAAATATACTACTAATGACAAAAAGAGTTTATGTTCAGAGGTGGCATCCATTCATTTTCCATATTTTTTTTCTATTATAATAATCAAAATCATTTCACTTCTTACATCAATAGCTGTGACATTGTACTGATAAAAAACAGTACTTTTAGGACTTCCATGTCTTTTTTTTTTCCTGAGATTTGAGGAAAAAGTAGAAATATGTGCTGAAAAATATGACCAAACTGAGGTGAGTCTGACATAAAAGGAACAAACAACAATGCACAAAAAAGCATTTTCATGTTAAATTATGGCACTTTTTGCCTGTTTTTGGAATTCAGCTGAATCCTATTTTTATTTAATTTTTTTATGTTACATTAACTGACTGTTTGCTATTGAAGAGATGCAAATTTCTTAAATATTTATAAGTGAATTTCAGTGATAGGAAATTCAATTAATACTGTATGGCTGTGTCCAATGAAGAGGTAAGCAGTTTATTTATTATATGATGAACAACTGAACTCCATAATTATATTTCCATTTGTGCTTGTGTCATTTTAAGACTAGTTTTATATTCATAAAAGGAAAATAATTAGGAAAAACTGCACCAGTGCAATGTTCTGAATAATATTAAAATTCATATGTGTAAATGTTCGTTTAATTTTCATCTAAATGTCATACTCTTGCAGTATGCTTCCTGTGCAGTAAGGTAGATGCAATTAATTCAGATTTGATGCTTGACTGACTGGACCTGTATGTCTCGCTGTGAAGAGGACTATAATTACCCACTGGAAAACACAATTGTTCCAGACCAGAGAACTGGCTCAAGGAGAATGTGGACTTGGTCTTTATAGTAAATACACACAGTCCTACAGTAGTCAGTCTTGAACGTCCACTCATTACTGAACTCATCATATCTTACTTACATACTGAAGATGTTTATTCATGTTGTTTTGTTTTCTTTTTGAAATGTAGATGAACTGTTCCTTCAGCCAGACTGCTCTCTGGAATAATATTCATTTTTGGGAGATATGTTGGTTGAAATTATTATGTTATAACTATCCAATGAAAATGTCTATTTGGAGTTGAAGACAGCCTGGATAGGGTTAGTGTGAAGATTACAGATAGTTCATTTAAGTGAGATAACTCCAAAGATAGTCAAATCGAAAAAATGCCAAAATCTGGTATTGACAGTATCTTCTTCAAAAGCACATAAGTGGAGCCCTGACCATGATTTCAGTCCTATTTGTAGGGAAGTATTTTTTGTATTTACTAGAGATGTCAAATAATTACATTGTGTTTAATCAGATGGTTGCTGTAGATTAATTACAATTAAATATTTTTTTTATTTTTTCATATACCTCTACTTACAAAAGACCCAACTTACGAATGATCCAAGTAACGAAAAACATTTGTCTCATTATGTAAGAAAATTCTATTTACGAAAGGAAACTGACATAAGATAAGATAAGATAAGAGAAGAGAAGAGAAGAGAAGAGAAGAGAAGAGAAGAGAAGAGAAGAGAAGAGAAGAGAAGAGAAGAGAAGAGAAGATATATACAAATAATTCAATAAATAATAATAATAAAATAGTAATAATAATAATTGCACATGTATTGCAAAAAAAAAAAAGTGCAGTAGTGACTGAGGTAGACCAGTTATATTGAGGCATCGTACAGTCTGACTGATCTTGGGATGAATGACCTGTGGAAACGGTCCTTTCTACAATGTAGGAAGGAGCATTTCCTATACGTAACTACATAATGTATGTAAATATGTCACGTACGTCCTGCACGTAGCATCCCATTGGCTATGAGAGAACTACCCATGATGCTTTTCGTTACCCTTTGATCCTCATTCATCATGGAGTTACTGTTATTTCCTGAGTTTTTCCCAGTGTCCTCATTTAAAATTTGTTACAGTACATATTCTAAAAATTCAGTAAACAGGGCATTTGTTTGCGGCTGCTGTGGCTCCAGTAACACAGTCACTTTAACGGTCATTTCTCCATCTAGACCAATCTAGAGTTTTAGTATCAAAGGTTCAACCGAACGGTGCAAGAAGATTATATGACAGACAGACTATCATCAGCTTAAGAACATTTTATTAGGTTACCCTTAAAACGATTCAATTCAATTCAATTCAATTCAATTTTATTTATAAAGCCCTAAATCACAACAACGTCGTCTCAGAGGGCTTTACAAAAACATAATCAACTACAGAAATACATGAAAAGTCCCAGGCATCCCCTGTCCTTAGACCCTCCTTCTCGGCAAGAAAAAACTTCCAAACCCAGTGGGAAAAAGAAGAAATCTTGAGGAGAACCACATTGAAGGAGAGATCCACTCCCATGGACGGACAGGCTATAGATGAACGTCCATGTATAAATGCAGGAAGGGGGGCTGGTCCAGACAGGCAGGGGCGGTGGTCCGGGGTCACAGGTCAGCACAGGCGAGATACTCCAGATCCTGTCGTCCATGGCTCCCGTGCAGGCACTGTCAGGAGAGCCACCACTCCCCCCAGGGGGGGAGGGGGGAAAGGGGACACCAGGTGACTAGTCATGAACAGACTTGGTAAGAAAGATAGGTTATAAAAATTACAGAAACAGATGTGAGGAAGAGAAAGAGAAGAAAGAACTCAGTGTCTGTACTTCCCCCAGCATTCTAACTCCTAGGGCAGCCTAGACTGAACTGTGACTCATACATCATGTATACATGATATATGAGTCACATAATTTTTAACTAACCTGACCATAGGCTTTCTCAAACAGGAATGTTTTAAGCCTAATTTTAAATGTAGAGACTGTTTCGGCATCTTTAATATTAAAGGGAAGCTGATTCCATAAGACAGGGGCCTGATAACTAAAGGCTCTAGCTCCTACTGTACTTTTAGAAACCCTAGGAACTTTCAGTAAACCTGCATTCTGAGAACGAAGGGTTCTATTGGGTTGGTACGGAACCAGATCATCTTTAAGATAAGAGGGGCCCATACCATTAATGGTTTTATATGTAAGGAGGAGGATTTTAAATTTAATTCTAGACTCAACTGGAAGCCAGTGAAGGGTTTGGAGCACAGGCGTGATGTGTTCTCTTCTATTTGATCCTGTTAATAATCTTGCTGCTGCATTTTGAACCAGTTGCAAGCTTTTTAGGGAACGATGCAGTCACTCAGTATATTTCTTATATATTGTTCACTCTGATTTATTACATGTAACATACATCTGGTCATTTCCAGAAGGGGGTGTGTCCAGGCCAGTTTTAATCGACCTAAGGTTGGGTGGCGTTTACATGCATGGTTAAATTCAATTACAATCACATTATATGATTTGGTTACTCCACCTTTTCTTTAATTCTCGTCTTGTCTCATCATCTAAACCCGCTTTATCCTCACTGGGGTCAGAGGGGTCACTGGGGGCCTAATCCAGCTACAATGGGTGAAGGCGGGGTACACCCTGTTTGAGTCTTCAGTTCATCTCAGGGCTGAACATATATAGATAAACAATCACATTCACACCTATGGACAATTTAGATTAACCAATTATATGGTAAATGGTCTGCACTTATATAGCGCTTTTTCCACTTTCATGGTGCTTCACATTCACCCATTCTTTGAATGTTGGGAGGAAACCGGAGTACCTGGAGAAAATCCACGCAGATACAGAGAGAACATGTAAACTCTACACAGAAAGGTCTGGTGTGGGGATCAAACCAGGGTCCTTCTGTCTGTGAGGCACGAGTGCTAACCACTGCCCTCCCAGTTTAATTCAATTATTGAATATATTTCAATTAAGGTATATACATAGACAAAAAAGAAAGAAAAATTCCAAAGCACTCTCTTATAAGTGAAAATAAAACAGCCTTTATTAACTTGGCTTGGTTACAAGAACCTATAAAAAATCATATAAAAAAAACCCCAACGCGTTTCGGCATCATAGCCTTCATCAGGGAGTCAGGTATATACATATTTGAAAACTTAGTTTTTAATCGACATCAACTTGTATTTGAAAGTACACATAAATATACTCACAATCAGATCAACTGCCCATTAGCACATGCTAATGCTACCTGGATACACTGCTCAAAATGCATTGGCAGACACGTTCAGAGTCATTCTGCTGCAGGTGTGTTAATTACGTTAACATTTTTATCACAATGGTGGATTAATCCATGTTAAAAAGTTAATTTTCACAGCCCTAGTATTTACACATTTTTGCCCTTATGTACAGTATTGTAAGCTTGGCATTTGGACTCCTTGCACAACAGGGACAGTGGAAAAAGGTCACCACAGAGAGTGAAAGGATCAAACATTGTCTTGTAGATGCACTGATCATTGTCGAGGATGACCAGAGAATGGAGAGAAAAGAGGACGCGCAGAGGGAGGCGGCTCTGGCAGGCTGTGTAATAGCTTCACTGTTCTGAAACACTGATCACACCTCTATTCCAACGTTTTTTTTTTTGTTTTTTTTTTGCTGAACCACCCTCTGTTTTTACCCCGCAGTGCTGCCTGTTATTTGTCTTTTTCTCACTTGTTTATCATATTGTCATCCACTGCTACCTTCTCTTTCCAAACTCAATACAATTGTAATCATATTTGACAAATGGTTTCAGATCACTTGCCAGCTCCAGTCTGGACCTCATCACAAACCTATCAATCACAGCTTGTCTTTCTTTTCTGTCTTGCTCTTTAATCCTCTTATTTTGAGCCCAGTTTGACCACAGAACCTCTTTCATGCTACAGATTTCTCTCTCTTCACTCTTCTGCTTTGTAGAGATGGTGGTCATTTAGCTACTGCCACTGTAACCTGCAGGCATGTCTTGCATTGCAGATTAGCTGCAAGACCCAATTTGTTTGTATTGAGACAATTTCAATTCCTTTGCCACAGAACATTAAGGCTGCAAATTAATATCCCTGAGCACAGCAGCTCACGGGTCTGTTTCAAGACAGGAGACAGGCGCACTGGGATAATAGAGGCTGCATGCAGAGAATTCTTTAAGACCTTAGATACCTTGTCTTTATAAACCTCGCTCCTTTTGGACCTTTTTTTTTTTTTTTTTTCTCTTTCTTATCCCTCATGGTTTCATCAGTCACCTTTAGAGACCTTCTCCCAAATGAGTTTAGAAGGTAGAGGGCTCATCTACACTGTCGTGCTCAGAGTTACAACATCTACAGTCACTTCTAGCTCTGAGCAGACATTGTCAGAGTGAAGGAGGGAATGCAAATGAGTTTGAACAAGAAGAAAAGAAGTTTGGAAAAGGTGTAACTTCTGTTTAGATATGACAAAAGATGGGAATGTTTACATAATAGGTGATAGATAGATAGATAGATAGATAGATAGATAGATAGATAGATAGATAGATAGATAGATAGATAGATAGATAGATAGATAGATAGATAGATAGATAGATAGATAGATAGATAGATAGATAGATAGATAGATAGATAGATAGATAGATAGATAGATAGATAGATAGATAGAT